>VDFB02270651.1:495521369-495609360 GCA_007258455.2 Sequoia sempervirens
TCTCCCTCTACCCTTAACCCTTAAACCCTCTACCCTATACCCTTAACCCTCTCTCTCTCTCTCCTACCCCCTCTCCCTCTCTTAGGTCGAGCTCTCACTCACTCCCTCTATCTCTCTCCCACTCCCTCCCTCCCTCTCTTTCATTGACTCCCTCTATCTCTCCCCCCTCTACCCTTAATCCTCTACCCTCTATCTCTCTCCCCTCTTCCCTAAACCCTTAATCCCTCTACTCTCTCTCTCTCTCTCTCTCTCTCTCTTTTTCTCTCTCTCTCTTGTTGGAATCTGTGCCTCAATTCTTATTGACAAGAAACTCCTTAAAGGAAAAGTCGGTGTGACATCACAGATGTCTAGCCGACTAACTGTTCTGAAGTTCTAAAATGATCATATTGGCGTGACAGGGTTGATGTATTGCCGACAAGACTATCGATGTGACGTTCGACGTTCGGCCTGACCTTTCGGCGAACGAAATACCTTCGAGCGATAGTGTGTTCTTATCAGGCATCAAGGAGACTTGGCTGAATAAGTCAATTGTCGATATGTGGTCTCACCAACTTGGAATGTCTCACTGATAGTATTACTCTATCGGTGAAACAAAGGGTTTCGATAAGATGTCTCCACGAGTATGAAAGGTCACACCGACGGGAGATGTCACATAGTCTTCGCGGTGACAAAAGACTTCGCTGGGAAGTCTTAGCAAAAGTCATAAGTCACACCGACAAAAGTCTTCGGGTTAACTTTGGGTGCTCAGAGAAACGTCTTAGCGAAGGGCTTAAGTCTTGCCGACTCGGTAAGACATGATGGAGCTCAATGAAACATCATGGCGAAAGTCTTGAGTCTTGCCGATAGTAAGTCTTCGGTAAGACTTAGGGAGCTCAAAGAAAGGTCACGGCAATAGACACGAGTCTCGGTGACAATGTGACTTTCGGTGGAAGTCCTATTTTAGTATGACGTCTCACCGAAGCCGTGGGGGTCTTGCTAATAGGTGAAAGGCTTTGAAGTAGCACAAGGTTGTCGGCAAAAGGTCTTGGCGAAGACGTAGTGTCTTTCCGATGGAATGTCTGATCACTGTGATGTGTCTCGCTGATAAGGGAACCTTTGCCGATAGGATATAATTGGACATCGATGGTTTCATCATGACATGTAACAGGCGTTATAGCATCTTGCTGACCTGTGGAAGCTATAGCGATATCGATAGAGAAACTTTGTGGCATCGGGGAGACACTGTGAGTGTCTCACCAATATGCCAACAAATTTGAACGCCGTTGACCATGTGATCATCATGTGTGGCATCCTGTTGGACCAATCAGAGGAAGCGGTTTTCAAACTGATGTCGATTATTTTTTGTAACAGTTGCAATGCTGGAAAGAAAAGCATGCAGGGAAAAATCAAGGCTCGAATGGAAACTTTCTATGGTTGGCAATGGCGGATAAGGATGTATAGTAGGAAAAATTAGAATGTGTTAAATAAAGGAAAAATGATTCTGATCAAGAACAGAGCGAGTGAATCGAATTGTAGAGAGAGAACATTTATGTAACTAGTTGAACAGTGAGAATAATCTACTGTGACTAACACCAGAAAGATGTCTTTCTGATTGTATGTAATTTTGTTACTGTAATACAAAGAGATACAGCTTGGTGTGGTGGGTTTTTTCCCGAAAGGGTTTCCCACGTAAAATCTGTTGTTTGAGTTGTCTTTGTGTATTTGCTCTATTTTTTTTATTCCTTCATGTGTGTCTTAACTAGACTGTAGTTAGAAAATTAAAAATACTATCTGCTTACTCCCCTATGGTTTTGACGTTAGGAAAGTTGTTTCTGCACCTCTACTTTCCTTACAAGTGGTATCAGAGCCTGGCCAGTTGTGTTGTCCTTGTGAGTGGGTTGGGTTTTTTGTGTTAAATTATTTTCAGTGGGAGTCTGGTAGAGGTTTGTTAATTTAATTGTAGATTGAGATGGCGAGCACATCCAGAAGGATGGAAATAGAGAAATTCAATGGAAGCAATTTTGAGTTGTGGAAACTCAAAATGGAAGATATGTTAGTTGATCAAGATCTTTGGACTATTGTGTCTGGAACAATGCCTCAAGACATGAAGCAAGAGGATTAGGACCTGGCAGATAGAAATTCTAAGGGGCTGATAAGGCTTTGTTTGGCAGACTCTGTTCTTCTGAATGTGCATGAAGAAAAGACTGCCTCTTCCTTGTGGAAAAGATTGGCATCCATTTATCAGGGCAAGTCCTTGGTGAACAAGTTGTTCTTGAGGAAGAAGTTGTACTTTTTGAGGATGCAGGAAGGAGGGTCTGTTGCTGCTCACTTAAATGCTTTCAACATGTTGATTGCTCAATTGACATTTGTTGGTGTAAAGATTGAAGATGAAGATCGTTGCATGCTGTTGATGTGTTCTCTGCCTGATTCTTGGGATCATTTGGTGATGGCTATAGGGAGTACAACATCCACATTCAAAATGGAAGACGTTGCTTCTTTGTTATTAGAAGAAATGAGAAGAAAATCTTCTGAGATGGCAAAGGAGGCTCTGGCTGTCAGAAGTAGACCAAAGGAGAAAGGCAAGAAGAAGGACAAGAAGTCCAGATCAAAATCAGAAGGGAGATCAAAGTCTCCTGGCAAGAAGTCAAAGGTGAAGTGCTGGAACTGTGGGAAACCTGGTCATGTCCGAAAGGATTGCAAGGAGGAGAAAAAGAAGAAGAACTCTTCTGGAAATGATTCTTCTCATAGTGATGCATATGCCTTCATTGCAGCTTTGGCTACACGAGCATTAGATGATGTCTGGTTGATTGATTCTGGAGCATCTTTCCACATGACATCTCATAGAGAATGGTTCACGAAGTATGAAAAATACAATGGTGGAAAGGTGTACTTGGCAAGTGATTCATCTTTAGAAATTGTTGGTTGTGGAAGAGTCAGAATTCAATTCCTTGATGGAAGAGTGAAGGGAATCAATGATGTGATGCATATACCAGGTCTGGCTCGAAATCTACTTTCTGTAAGTAAGCTAAATGGTCGGAGTGCAGGTCACGTTCTCTGGAAATGGCTGCAAGATGACTAGAGGCTCTATGGTGTTGGCTAGGGGTGCTCGAATTGGTACTCTGTACAAGCTGGATGCACAAGCTATTCAATGCAATAGTGTGTCTGCAAAGTCACTTAAGGCTGCTCATGAAGAAAAGAAGGAAAATGTTCCTGATGGTGTAAACTCCATGGAGATTAAACTTCCAGCAAAGAAGACTATGCCCTGGCATCATAGGCTTGGCCACATTGGTGAAAAAGGTTTAAAAACCTTGAAAAATAAAAACCTGGTAGAAGGGCTTGAAGATTGTAACCTTGAATTTAATTTATGTGAACATTGCATATATGGAAAGCAGCACCGTGTTTCATTTTATTCCAGTCCTCACAAAACTTCTAGTTTACTTGATTATATACATTCTGA
The DNA here is from genome assembly GCA_007258455.2 of Sequoia sempervirens. Classification (NCBI taxonomy): domain Eukaryota; kingdom Viridiplantae; phylum Streptophyta; class Pinopsida; order Cupressales; family Cupressaceae; genus Sequoia; species Sequoia sempervirens. The sequence continues at coordinate 495,524,806 of VDFB02270651.1, forward strand.
TGTGTTTGGTCCTGTAAATGTTCCTTCTCTGTCTAAATCAAGATACTATGTGTCATTTATTGATGATTATTCAAGAAGAGCATTTGTATATTTTTTGAAAAGTAAATCAAAAGTGTATAGTCGGTTTAAGGAATTTAAAAACCTTGTAGAAAATCAGACTGGTAGAAAAATAAAATGTTTAAGGACTGACAATGGCGGTGAATTCTGTTCAGATGAATTTGAAAGGTACTGTAAAGATCATGGGATCAAAAGACACAAGACTACACCTTACACTCCACAACAAAATGGAGTTGCTGAAAGGTTCAATAGGACAATAATGGAAAGAGCACGAAGTATGCTGAGCAGTGCTGGCTTGGAGGAGAAATTCTGGGCTGAAGCAGTCTCTACAGCATGTTACTTGGTAAATCACTCTCCTAACTCTGCTCTTGTTGAGAATACACCTTTGGAAGTATGGTCTAGAAAGAAGCCCTCTCTTAGACATATTCGTGTCTTTGGCTGTGAGGCATATGCATATCTGCCATTTGAAAAAAGATCCAAGTTGGAAAACAAAGCTGTAAAGTGTATATTTATAGGCTATAGTGCTGGCATAAAAGGATACGAGCTTTGGAATCCTAAGACTAAGAATTTTTTGCATAGCAGAAGCGTTATCTTTCATGAGCTGAAACCTTCTACTTTGGATCTGCAGTCAAAGAAGAAATCAAAAAATGAAAAGGATGTAGCAGCAATTCCTCAAACACCAAATAAGGAGGAATTGAAAAATCAAAATGTACCTGATACTGAGAAGAGCTCAAGCAGTTCTGAAAGTTCTGAAGATGATGAAGAACCACCTCAGCCTCAGCCTGTGAGGAGGTCAACTCATGAAAGAAATCAACCTAAAAGGTATGGGTTTTCTTTAATTGAGTCTACTTGTGCCTATGCTTTAATTTCTAGCACTGATGAACCTAGGACTGTGAAAGAGGCATTTAAAATGTCTAATTCAAACTCTTGGTTGGAAGCCATGAATGAAGAAATGGCATCATTAGAAAAGAATGACACCTGGAGTTTGGTTCCATTGCCTAAAGTCAGAAAATCTGTAGGTTGCAAATGGATATTCAAAAAGAAAATTGGTCTGAATGGCAGTGTAGAAAAATATAAAGCAAGGCTGGTTGCAAAAGGTTATTCCCAGGTAGAGGGAATTGACTATGGAGAAATCTTTCCTCCTGTAGCTAAGCTGACATCTATTAGATTTCTTGTCACTTGCATCAGCATATGATTTAGAGATTGAACAGATGGATGTGAAAACAATGTTTCTTCATGGTGATCTTGAAGAAGAAATTTAATGTCCCAGCCAGAGCACTTTGTGGTAAAAGGTAAAGAAAGACTGGTTTGCAAGTTGAAGAAATCTTTGTATGGTTTAAAACAGTCTCCTAGAATGTGGTACCAAAATTTTGACATGTTTGTTTTGTCATTGGGATTTGTAAGATCAAAATGTGATCACTGTGTGTATTACAAAGCTGAAAGTGATCAAATACTTACTATTGCTCTCTATGTTGATGATATGTTGTTCATAGGCAATAGTAAGTTAATGATTTCTGATCTTAAGTCTCAATTGTCTGCAAAGTTCGAGATGAAAGATCTTGGTGCAGCAGGGTACATTCTGGGAATGGAAATAACCAGGGATAGAAAGAACAGAAAGCTTTGGCTCAGTCAGAGTAAATATGTCATGACTGTTCTAGAGAGATTTTGTATGACTGAATGCAAGCAGCTAGTTGTTCCAGTTACATAGGGAACGAAGCTATCTGTTGAGGATTGTCCAAAATCTTCTTCTGAGATGGAGGACATGACTAGTATGCCTTATGCAAGTGCAGTTGGCAGTCTCATGTATGCTATGGTCTGTACAAGGCCAGACATTGCCCAAGTAGTGGGAGTTCTTAGTCGCTTTATGGAAAATCCTGGAAGAACACATTGGGATGTTGTGAAGAGAGTGTTTAGATATATGAAGGGAACTTTAGACTATGCTTTATGTTACCATGGTAACTTGGTTGAATCACAGAAGACTCTCAGCATTCAAGGTTATGTGGATTCTGATTGGGCAGGGGACATTGACAGCAAAAGATCCACCAGTGGATATATTTTCACGATGAATGGTGGTGCAGTGAGTTGGATGAGCAAGTGGCAGGCTATAGTCGCTTTGTCTACTACAGAGGCAGAATACATGGCAGCCACACATGCCTGTAAAGAAGCAATCTGGTTAAAACATTTTTGTTCTAACATTGGCTTTGATGCAGAAAATATTATTATCTATTGTGATAGCCAGAGTGCTATATGTTTGGCAAAGAATCCTACTTTCCATGCCAAGATGAAACATATAGATGTACAATATCATTTTGTACGAGATATGGTGGAGGATGGGAAGGTCTCTTTGGAGAAAGTGGATACTCTGTAGAATGTTGCAGATGCATTGATGAAGTCTGTGAGCACAAACAAGTCCAGTTGGTGTGCCAGTTCGATGGGCCTCTTGGCCCATGAATCTCAGTAATTCTATGTTGCTCTGGAGGTGTCAGTAAGATCTTCGTCAAGTGGGAGCTTGTTGGAATCTGTGCCTCAATTCTTACTAACAAGAAACTCCTTGAAGGCAAAGTCGGTGTGACATCACGGATGTCTGGCCGACTAACTGTTCTGAAGTTCTAAAATGATCATATCAGCGTGACAGGGTTGATGTCTTGTCAACAAGACTATCGATGTGACATTCGGTGTTCGGCCTGACCTTTCAGTGAATGAAATACCTTCGGGTGACAGTGTGTTCTTATCGGGCGTCGGGGAGACTTGGCCGAAGAAGTCAATTGTTGGTATGCGGTCTCATTGACTTGGAATGTCTCACCGATAGTATTACTCTATCGGTGAAACAAAGGGTTTTGATAAGATGTCTCTACGAGTATGAAAGGTCACGCCAACAGGAAATGTCACATAGTCTTCGCGGTGAGAAATGTCTTCGCTGGGAAGTCTTAGCGAAAGTCATAAGTCACGCCGACAGAAGTCTTAGAGTTAACTTTGGGCACTCAGAGAAATGTCTTGGCGAAGGGCTTAAGTCTTGCCAACTCGGTAAGACATGATGGAGCTTGATGAAACATCACAGCGAAAGTCTTGAGTCTTGCCAATAGTAAGTCTTCGGTAAGACTTAGGGAGCTCGGAGAGAGGTCACAGCGATAGACACGAGTCTTGGTGATAGTGTGACTTTCGATGGAAGTCCTGTTTTGGTATGACATCTCACCGAAGCCGTGGGGGTCTTGCCGATAGGTGAAAGGCTTCGGAGTAGCACAAGGTTGTCGGTAGAAGGTCTTAGCGAAGACGTAGTGTCTTGCCGATGGAATTTCTGATCACTGTGATGTGTCTCGCTGATAAGGAAACCTTTGCCGATAGGATTGAATTGGACATCGATGGTTTCGTCATGACATGTAATAGGCGTTATAGCATCTTGCCGACCTATGGAAGCTATAGTGATACCGATAGAGAAACTTTGTGGCATCGGGGAGACATTGTGAGTGTCTCACCGATATGCCAACAAAGTTGAACGTCGTTGACCGTGTGATCATCCTGTGTGGCATCCTGCTAGACCAATCAGAGGAAGCAATTTTCAAACTAATGTTGATTGTTTTTTGTAACAGTTGCAACACTGGAAAAAATAGCATGCAAGGAAAAATCAAGGCTCGAATGGAAACTGTCTATGGTTGGCAATGGCGGATAAGGATGTACAGTAGGAAAAATTAGAATGTGTTAAATAAAGGCAAAACAATTCTAATCAAGAACAGAGCGAGTGAATCGAGTTGTAAAGAGAGAACATTTCTGTAACTAGTTGAACAGTGAGAATAAGCTACTATGACTAACACCAGAAAGATGTCTTTCTGATTGTATGTAATTTTGTTACTGTAACACAAAGAGATATAGCTTGGTGTGGTGGATTTTTTCTCGAAAGGGTTTCCCACGTAAAATCTGTTGTTTGAGTTGTCTTTATGTATTTGCTCTATTTCTGTTATTCCTTCATGTGTGTCTTAACTAGACTGTAGTTAGAAAATTAAAAGTACTATCTGCTTACTCCCCTGTGGTTTTGACGTTAGGAAAGTTGTTTCCGCACCTCTGCTTTCCTTACATCTCTCTCTCTCCCCCCTCTCTCTCTCTCCCTTTCCCTCTCTGTCTCTATCTCTCCCTTTCCCTCTCTCTCCCTCTCTCTCTCTCTATCCCACCCCCCACCTCTTAATTAATCTTAGGTCTATGTGTGCACAAATCGGATATCTAATTCAAATCAGATATTTCATTTCGGTTGGGTATAAATACATAGCCACAGCCATTTAAAATCATTTAGAGTTATAAATCGGACATCCGATTTGTGGTACTTTGCCTTGGGCATTGCTTTGGAGCAATGTACTGACACCCAACCCAAAAAAAAGTCAACTCAAGATTTTTGTGTTTTTTGGTGGATGCAAAATGCTACTCTTTTCACATCGCCACTTTTTGGCCCATCATGATCCTGCACATACCCTTATTTGTCTACAAATCTCCCAAGCATTTTTGAAAGAAATATTATTATCTTCTATAGTGAATAAGTTTTTGTAGAATTCAAAGAAGATTCCCTTAATTTCCTCATTCTCATGCATTCATGAGTCATTGATCTTGATCAGCCCTATTGATTCAATGGCATGCTTATCCTCAAAAATTGCAGAAATACTTGGTTCCTTTATCTCCATCTTTAACCCAATTCATTTTTTCCTTTATCCTTGCCCCCCAGGCCTTTTTAATTTAACATTTTATATAAGCTTATGTTTAATATTCTTTATCTTGTTTACCAAACATTCATTATCTTTATCCACTTGTACCTTAGCCTCAGTAGCTAGCAACTCATCATGCATGAAACATTCTAATCTTCTATTATCAATTGCATATTTATTACCAATGGTTTTCAATAGAGTCCTCAAATTGGAAACCAAGTTAACCGAGTAGCCAATGGAAAAATCCTTAGGAAACAAATTTAATTTATTTTTCCTCAAAGTTTTTATACCATCCAAACAATCTTGGTATTTTAGAAAATTAGTGTTAATTTTATATAGGGTATCCTTCTTTCCATTAGATATATATCCACAAGATTTTATTACTATCCTTGATTCAATTGGGTAGTGATCTGAGAGTGTTTTGGGCTCAACTTGTACACAATTTGGTCCCTTTCTACTTTCAAATTAGAATGTATCCTCATGAGCATAAAATTGGTCAAGTCTTCAATAGACTCTTTTTTTGTCTTTTTGGTTATTGCACTTTCTTTACTTCCAAGGGGTCAAATAATTTTAACATTTTTTTCAATCTAGTTCAATAAACTTGTTCATTACCATTCCATCCCCAAGGATAACCTCCAAACTTATCTTCCTTATTTTCAATCATGTTAAAATATCTCTAAAAAATCCATGGAGTTTTGGGAGGATTAGTAATACACCATCTCCATGGTGAACATATGTTGCCATTGATTTCAATGGTGTATTGTCCTTAATGTTATGTCATTGATGCAATGACATCTAGAATATTGGAGAATGCATAATATTGCCATGCCATTTTGAGTTATGTCCATGTATATCGTTGCAAGAATGATGGTGTTTTCATTGATGTCAATAGGATGTCTACTAACTGGTGTTGTCATTGATGTCAACTATGGATGAAGATGTTGAAGATATTGAGAAAATTGTGAAAAGAAGAAAATAGGTTGTGCATACATGTAGTTGAGACCTAGAGGAAATGTTGTGAGTACATGGAGCTATTCTTTTGTTGTGGAGTCTGAAGATGAGTTGGAATGAGCTGAGATGATGGTTCTAGTACTTGGTCTCCAAGTGCTTTTGAGAAAATTTAATAAACAAGGTAAATTTTGTTGTGCAAATGATCATAGTGTGCTCTGATATTGTGCTCCACATTCTTTTTGTGTTGATTATATGCTTGTGCGGTTCTTACAGGTTATTCAAAGTTTTCAATGGTTGCTATGTTCAGAATTTGGATTTCTAGATCACTGTACAGTGCAAGATATTTTCACCAGTGTGTGAATCAGTTGTTCAATGGTGTTTTCTATTGTTTGGGATAAATGTATTTACTTCATGTTTCTTCGCTAAATGGATTCAGGTTGTGCGGATTTGGAAATTTTCTTATATAATGTCTTTAACTTTCTATGATCAAATTTTTATTGGATTTGATGCAGTATAGTGTAAGTTTTAGTTATCAGTATGCAAACAAGGGTTATCAGTTGTTCTAAGTTATACTATTTTTCGATGCGAGCTTGGATGATGTATTCGATGAATCTTAAGTAGTTCATGGATTGTTATGGATTGAATTCAAGTAAATTATGTTGTCTATAACTTTCAGCTTGATCTAAGTAAGCATGTACTCAATTTTTTTAATGTTTTACACGGGTGTTGGCCGACCTTGTGTTTCACACTACATTTGAGGCTTGTGGAAGCATGTTGGGATCTATTTGAGTCCTAATTAAGGATTTATGTAGGTCACTTTCATTTCTATCCACTGCAGGAATGTTTGGGTGCTAACCTAGTTTGAATTTGAATGTATAATGACTAGTGGCCAACATTGGAGAAAGTTTTGAGGTAGATGTTGATATAAATGTGAATGGTTTTGATGAAAGAGAGGTGAAGGAAATAGTATAAAGAAAGATAGATTCGAAGAGTGATGCGAGTAAAGTGTATGTGATGCTCTGAGAATTTGAGGAGAGCAATGTGAACTTCATGTTAGGGTTCTTGAAGGTAGTGAGTTGAAGGCATCCAAAATATTTCATGTGAGACTGTGAAAGTGGGTGAGAAATTGTGGTGGACTCCTTGTTGCATTGAGAAGTTTTTCTCTGTGTAACACTCTTCTTCTATCTTCTTGTATTCTTTTTGTAGCTGTGAGCCCTGGCTATGACCCTTTTTAGATAGTGTGTCCTATTCTGGCAATGAGCCTCTTTGTACTAGTTTTTCTATTACTTGTATTGTGAGATAATCCTCACCATGGTTTTTCTCTCATTGGGTTTTCCACGTAAATTTGGTGTTCTTATGTGTGTGGTGTTGTGATTTTAGTTTTTGTTATCTACATTTCATGTTTAATCACATTAACAAAATAAGAGTATATTGAATGCTTGTGGATCTGTTTACTATTGAGGGTTTTGAAGGTTTAATTTGCTACAACTGATTCACCCCCCTCTTATTTCTCTTGTTCCTTTAAACATATATGTTGTTGGAGATTTTTTGGTGTTTTCATTAGTGTTTTCATTGATGTCAACTACTAGTGTGGATGTGTTGTGGTTTGATGTCACACTGATGTCAACCTCCAGTATGGTCAAGAATATTTTTGGATATTGTTGCACTATGTTGTCATTAGTGTTGTGATTTGATGTCAACCTCTAGTGTTGCATATTGAGAAGTGTTTGTGGTATTGAGAAGGTGTTGAAAATGTTATAGATATGTTGAGCATGTGTTTTTGGTGTTGTTTATGCAACTGGTTCACTTGTTTGCAAGTGCATTTGAGAAAATTTGAATAAAAGAGTGTGCAGTGTGATAGAGGTGTGTTTAGTGTTGTGCTCTGCATTTCTTCATGGTTGAAGATATTCTTGTGTGGTTTGGATGTGATGATAAAAGGTGTTAAGAGGTTCTATATCTAAATTTTTAGGTTCTAGATTGTGTGGCAGTTGAAGATGTGTTTGACAGTGTGTCTTCTTGTGTAGAAGGTTGTTTATGAGAAATGGAATTTCTCCTCATTTCTTTGTGTTGTGGTTTCCTATCTTGTGGATTTGGGAACATGCTAATATTGTTTGTTCCTACCTTTGTATTTTTATGTGTTTAGGTGTTCTGCATTGTTGGATAGTGTGTTGCATGTCTGTGGCACTATTGCTAGTTGCACAAAATGAATGTGTTCTTCAGTTGCAAGTGGTTGTGGCAGTACTGCATAATATTTTCATGATGATGTAATATTCTAGGATGTTGTGGAGTGTTACTTTGTGGTCTGCATATGTTTTTTAGATTTGGAGAGGCATGTATGTGGTTGCTTGTTAGTGTTAGTGTAGTTTTGGCCAACTTGGTGTGCTAGTGCTAATTTTGGAGTTTGTTTGTTGTTTGAGGAAGCATGTTGGTGTGGATTTGGGTCATAGTTAACCCTTAGTGTGGTCTTCCTTCACTTCTTTTCATCGTATAAGTGTTTAGTGTCGACCAATTTAGTGGTTTCACATTTGAGGTGTATATGCTTCATTGTGGCCAGCATGGAGAAAGTTTTTGAGGTTGTGGAGGATATATAAGAAAGGTTAATTGTTGAAGATATATGTGGAAAATGTGTGAGAGTTGTGGGTGAAGCCACAATAGTGGTTTACAATTTGATGGAGGAAGGAAAACAAGAAAAAAATGACCCCATGCAAAAAAAATTAGTTTTAGGGGTTCAAACAAACTTGTAGGTTTGAGCGAACCCATTAAATATTGGGCCCACACTTCCCACCCAAAAAAAACACACAAAATTCAAAAGGAAAGGGGGTTCACTCAAACCTAGGTTCGAGTGAACCCCCCTTTTCCCTAATTCTCCCCCTCAGGCACTTTGAAAGTCCAAATTTTTATGCTTTGAAGCTCAGGTTGAGGATGAAAATGGAGGAGACTTCACAAACCCAACTAGAATCAGGTAGTCCTCGAATCAAGCTATCGAACAACTATAATTTTAATATGTTTTGGTTTTATTATGTATTTTTTTTTAGTTTTATTAAACATAGGTTTTTCACCAAAAATCAAGCTCTTTGTTTTGCACATGTGAAAAAATAGCAGATTATCAAAAAAAATTGAAAAATATGAGTGCACCAGATATTGAAGTCCTTGATCCAACAAAAAAAATTGAATTTCGATACATAAAAAAAAAGTTACGCGTTATACGGTCGCGCTGTGTCTGAATTGTAATTGGTTTAACTTCGAAACTTGATTAAAGAAAACATATTCAATAAAAAACTATCTAACCAAGTGAAAGCACTAGATATCATAGTTACACATCTAAATTTGAAAGAATTAGAATTTTATCCTTCATGGAAAAAAAGTTATGTGTTATACGGTGAGCGTCACTTTTTAAAAATGTTGTTTTATGAAAAAAAACTAGTTTTCGAAGGAGATGGAAAAATCTAAGTGCAATATGATTCTAAAAAATTTAAAATATATATATTTAGAATCTACAAACAAAATGTCATGAAACTCTAGTTTACATCATCTTCAAATTCCTCACGGTTTAGCCGCTATAGGTGCCCGAAATTGAAGATTTAGTTAAAAAAATTATTTCAGTGTCCAGTTTGGCCAAAAATTGTAAACCACTATTGTTGGATCACCCTTGTATGATATGAATGTGATCAAGTGTGGTGATCTAAGTACGAGCTTAAATGTCTAAGGCTGCCAGATTTAGTGAGTAGAAGGTGTCTACATTTTTAGTGTGTCTGATGTTACTAGAGGCAATGAGCCGAAGGTTGCAGATGGTGTAGAGTTGTAGTGGTGGATTTTTCCTGTTGCTCTAAGATAATGAATCTCTCTATAATAGTCTACTTTTATTCTTATTTCTTTTGGATAGTGAGTCCTTTGGGAAGTGAGCCCTTGGCAGTGATCCATTCTTCTCTTTTGGGCAGTGATCCCTTTTGGCAATGAGCCTATTGTATTTAGTGTTGCTATTCATATATATGTGAGCTAATCCTCACCATGGTTTTTCCCTGATTAGGATTTTCCACGTAAATATGGTGTTCTCTTGTGTATGATGTTGAATGTGTTTATGTTTCATATGTTTACATATTGTTGATGATAATAAGGTTTTGATGGTTAGTGAGGGTTTAAGGTTTTAATATACAATTGATTCACCCCCTTCTTAGTTGTCCTGTGTGTCTAACAATTGGTATCAGAGTTGTAGTTCCTTAGAATAAGCTTAACCATTTGAGTAAGATCTGGATGGCACATGGGAAGGGTGTCAAAGCTCCTATGTTTGATGGAACAAATTATGCTTACTAGAAAGCTAGGATGGAAGCCTTTCTTGTCTCTCTAGGGTTTGAAGTCTGGAAGTTGGTTGAGACTGGATATACTATTCCTACTAATGGTCCGACAAGTGATGATAAGGTCAAGGATTATGAGAACAATGAAAAAGAAAAAATGATACCTTGAGTTGTCTTTCTAATTCTGAACTTGGAAAGGTGATAAGTCTTAAAAATGTTAAAGAGATCTAGAAAATTTTGTAGAGCATTTATGATGGAGATGATACGGTCAAGTAAGCAAAGATGCATAATTTAAAAGTCAAATTTGAAAACCTAAGGATGTCAAAAGATGAAGACATTATAGCCTACATACTCATAGTGGATTGTTGAAGTTGATGATTGAACTCCACAACACCCAGAAATCATCTCCAAGCAATTATCTTATCACAAAAGAAAAATCAAAGCAATTGATTTGCTATGCAACCAAGAGAGAAAAGATTGAATCTAGAAGAGCAACTGATTTGCTATGTATTAACCTAAATTTTTATGAATTGAATGATTATAGTGAATGTGCAAGCTTTATAAAAGCATGCAAAAGAAAACCCTAGATGAGGATTGCATTACATTGTGACAAGTGTCTTAATCTCATGCAATAAGACTATTACCTAATTTTGCTTTCAGCTCAATAAGGTAGAGCTAAGACAACAATGATCATGAAAATAGAATCAAAGGTACACATTTGATTCTACTAAGTTTTCATTCTACTGAGTTTTCATTATCATACACATAAATATTATCAAATAATTTTTTTAGTTTATTATGCAAGTTTTTACAAGAGAAAAGATTGCACAAGCTTTGCATAAAATGTTGTCTTTTATTCATAATTACAAAAGTATAGTGTCCCACAAAAGTCGTGGGAGTAACTAATTCAATGAAATACAAGATGTAAACTATACATTTGAAGAAAGGAAAAGCATATGAAAGGAATAGGGATTCGTCATTGCTTGAATGACGAACCCCAAGGTTGAACTGTTGCATCTTCAACTCCTTTCGCTTGGTTGCTCCAGAACTTGTTTTGATGCTCCAAAAGTTACCTACAAGAGATGAAAAAGTTGGTGTTAGAGCTCAAGATGCCTACTCTCCTCATATACAACATCAAAAAACATATAATTTACTCTCATAATTCATTGAATCCGCTTTACAGTTTTCACAAATATCAAGGAAAAGTAGATCATCATAAATCACCATCAAATTCTAAGTTTCATTATTTTATCTAACATGTTTGTTCACTGTGTAGGTATAGGTACATTTTTCATTGCTAGATTATTTTTCATTTGACATCATAGCATGTGAATCAAAATGGGATCCCACAAGGGTTGAGCCCAGCATGTTGCCCTCTCAATTTTAAAGAGGGATAGGAGTGTAAACTCATCATACTTGTCAACATTCAAAACAAGCACTCATCACTCATGACAGTGAGTTGACTAAATTCACTGTCATAAATGAAAAATACTCGTTCAATGGAACCACAATGAGTAAGGAGGCAGTGATTCTATGCATAAGGACAGCCATAATGGTAGCATTGAGTGCATCTTTCAGGAAAAATTCACAAAGACTATTCAAAGGGCAGTCACAATAAATTTGATAGTACCAATTAATGTTAATGGTCATCATTGCCCTTAAGGACAACAAATTATATATATGCAAGTGAACTCTTTCTCATGGATGTTATCAACACAGATCATGTCAAGAGAGCAGCATATAAGAGACTGTACAGTCATATGGAAAGATAGTCTACCAAGGTAGTAGTCGGGTATGTGTAGGATCATCATGGAAAAAATAGGCCCTTAAGTGGCAAAAAATTTAGAAAAAATAGAGTTAGGAAACTTGAAATAAAAATTTGAATAAGTTATCTATATTATTTCAAAAATATGTAAGAATAGAATCTAGCAAATTGAATGTAGTTTCTAAACTACTGGGTTTATTGAAAAAAAAAACCTATTTGGTGAAAATTTGAAATTTCAATGCAGAGTACTTAAATTTCAGGGAAAAAAAAGATGTAGGTGTTTGTCTGACCACCCTAACCACAATAATTTATGATAATATTTTTGTATAATATTTTAGATATAAGTAGAGAACTCATGTTCCAATGTGATGCATATTTTTTTGTAATTTTTTCCAAGTAAATAATTAATTATGAATTTTTATTACAACTTTTAAAAAAATATAAAACTGTATGTCCAATCAATCTTTAACTTGGTCAAACTTCATGAAATTCATTTTTTTAATCCTATAGTATGTGAAGCATATAATGTGACACATGTTTCGGATTCAAAAAATTTGATACCGTTTGAAAGCTATAGATGTTTTTCAATCAACCTATCAATCAAGACTTTAGTGGTAATTCAAATAGAAAATGAATAATAATTATTTATTAAATTCAAAGTAAAACATAATTTATATTGGTGGAAAGTTGAGAATCTCCTTTAAAAACCCTTTTTGTTTCATCAATTTTGGGTAAAAAAAAGTCATTAGCCACATACCCTACACATACCCATCATATCACCACTTTCTCGCCCATCATGATCTTGCACGTCCCCAGCCTCATAATGAAAAAGCCCTCAATTATTTTGCAAAACCCTCAGGAAAAATGGAAATGAACAACCCAAAATATGCAGTAAAGATTTGAAAGAGAAGAGTTCATAATGGAGAAGCTACGACCTTCAAAGGAGCAAAGCCTCAAGTACTTGCAAGAAAATGTGTGAGGTCGAGCTAAGGTATAGAGAAACTTCTTCATTTTTCCACAAAATGCACAAATTGAATGCCATGGCCTATGGCATTTTATTAAAATCTTCAAGATTTTTACATAAGTAAAAGAATGGAAGCAAGGGGTGTGAACTATAAACCCAAAACAAATATTCTTCTCATTATTTCTTGCAAAAGAATAAAAAACATCAAGCATGAAAATACACACAAGAAATCAAGACATGTTCATTTTTTATGCATAAACAGAGCTTGAGGCAACATATTTTGTTCACAGATAATGAAATAGCTTTGTTTACACAAAGAGGAGGCTTACCAAGCTCAGCCTTGATGTATTTTACACAGAATCTCCATGAAACAACTCCAAAAATTCCATGAAACCTCCAGATGCAAGAAACCATGGTGGAGCCCTCATGACAATAGAGTGGAACGAAATTTCTAGAAGTGCTAAGTGAAAAAATGAAAGTGAATTGTGTACTAAGGCTGCGTTTTGCGTATAGGGTTTTCCAAAACCCCAAGTTGGTCAAAAAACAAATGGCAATTTTTTGCCTTTGTTTTAAACTTTTTCAACATGAACTAATGCCTTATATAAAGTGTTAGAATGCCTTATGTTCCCTTTGCATATTTTGCAAGTCTAACCAAATGGTCCCTTTTGCATTGTTTCTCAAAGCATGGCCGACTCAAGTGCTTTTATTTTTGCACCAAATTTGAAATGTAAAACATTGATTTAAGTGATAGAATTATAAATCACTTTATTAATGTTATGTAAATGCAGTATAGTGAAACATGTGCTTTCAAGTATGGTCAAAGGGGTTAGTTGAGGGTTTATGGTTTATGCCAAGCATATAGGAGAAGTTGAAGAAGTTGACAAACAAGTGGAGAGAATATAGGAGAGGTTTTGAATCAGTTTTGAAGGTCTTGGAAAGCATCTAGGAGAGATTTTAGGTGTCTTTATGGTAGGTGAGGTCAATGCTTGACCTTTTCTTCATTCATAAGCCTTTTTGGAGTTGTTTAAGGGGCTAAAAAATAGGCTTTATTGTTGTGCACGACCAAGGGAGGTTGAAGTTCCTATCTTTGTGCAACTATTTGGGAAAGCATAAAGTAACTTCAAATATCATTTTTGAAGTTAGTTCTTTTCATTCTCATGCTACATTGTAACTTTTTTGAGGTTCTTTCAACAAGAGATAACATTTGTAACTCTTTTACAGACATGTATAGCAATATTACACCTTTGGAGATCAATAAAGTTAAGCAAGTTTTTCCTTCTCAAATTATGTTTCATTGTGTGTGTTTAAGTGATTGATGCAGTTTCATGTGAAATATCTCATCCTTGTTATTGTGTCTCATTAGTAGCACATTTATGCAGAAAATATATGTATGTTTACAGGTTGTAGGTTGTGTTAGTGAAGCAAGCAATTTCAATTTATGAAGAAATTACATTTTCCTTCTAGGATTGTGAGCATTATAGCCTTCTTATGAAACATTGATGCAAGATCATATGAGCCTCTTAGTTATGTGTGTCGAAGCTTGGTTGTTGATCGTTTGTGTGTAAAAGAAGCTATTTAAGTTTTAGATAATCATTTTGGTGTATCACATTAGGAAATAGTTTCATTTTATGTTTTTCTTTCTACCCTTTTCCATCAAAAGTAGTAATTTAGGTGAACACGATAAGATCCAGCTTACTCTGGAGTTTAGCTTCCATTATCTAAGCCCACAATCAGGGAAGCTTTCCAATGTTTCACCAATAGGCCAAGTTTACTCAGCAAGGGTACACTATTAGGAGATAACAATTTTTTGGCATGCACGGTGGGACAATTTAAACTCTTAGAGTTCAAAGCTCATCATTTCATTGTTGGTTTTTGGTGTGTGCATCAGAAATATCAACCTTTGTAGGAAATAAATCAACACACTTGGCAACTCCGAGAAGTATTTTTCTAGTTTCACTATGGCCAAGCGTTGGTTTGTTTCAAGCAAGTTTGATTTTTGCTTATTTTCCAGCTTTTGAATGAATAAACATGTCTATGTTTCATAGAAGCATGTCATATCACCCACCATATCGTGAAGATTTTGCTCATCCACATCCTTACCACATATCAGGCCAATCATGTTGTTGGTTTAGTTCAAATTCTATGGTTTTTCAAGAAAACCAACATGTTAAGTACTCTTACCACCCACCCACCCCTGCTCAACCTTCATATCAGCATGCTTACGCTCAGAATCAGTCCTAGCAAAATTTTTTGTTTCTAATCAGCATAGCTATTTTCTTAATCAGACTCAAAGTGTTGAAGACATGAGTTGTAGAGATATACTGCTAAAATTTCAAAGGAAAATGAGTGAAATCGAAGCGAATCAAAAGTATGAGGGAGATCAAAAGCATAATGAGAAACAACAAGAGTGGGCTTATTCAAATTATCAATGCCAACAAGAAGAGGAGATTCAAAGAAGGTAGTATGAGTAGTATCTTGCAAGAGAGCTAGCTATCAAAGAGGAGCAAATGAAGTTAATGCTTGAATCAATTCCTACAAAAGAATATGAAATTCCAAGTTTCAAGCAAGGTAAAGCTCTTAATTCTTTAAATCGACCTCTTAAGCTTGAAATTCCAAGTTTCACAAGCCTTCATCCTTTGCAAGTTGAGGAAAGCAATCAGGTACATCCTAGTGTAGTTATAGAGCAGCCCATTGATCAGGATAGCTCACTCATCATGGAGAAGATTAGAAATATAAATCCACTGCATTTAGTTGTAGAGTATTACCGATTAGAGCAACAAAATATTGAACAAGAGAAGACCTTTCAAGAGGAATATTTTAATGTTTTAGCTAATGATCTTCCCAGTTTTGTTGAAAATGATCAAGTTGTTTCAATAAGTCAACCAGGGTAGCAGGGTGAAGAAGTAAAAGAGGCTGATCAAGAAGATCATCCTACAACTCGGTTGTATGAACTACCTTCTTTCATTGAAAATGATGAAGAAGGTGTGATTTTTATCACATCAATAGCAGTTTCAGAGCAGCAAGAAGACATCAAACAATCTAATGAGTTGTTGGTTGAAGACATTCAATCAGATAATGGAGCCTTGGATTAGGAAGAGGAGTGAAAAAGTAAGCCTTCCGTGGAGCCTACACGGCTGGCTGAGAGTTGTTATGAAGTAGAAAACAATCCTCCATCAGAATCTCATGAAGAGTGTGAGGAAGGTTCATTTTGGGATGACCTTGAAGCTTTTATCTCCAAATTGGATGACAAAGAATCAGACCTATTGGAAGAAGTTTCCAATCATGATAAATCAGAACAACAAGTTCATAAGTTTGAACAAGTGTTTGAGCAGTAGGAAGAAGTAAACAAACATGAGGAGAACATTCATGTTTTGTTTCCTCAAGAGGGCTGCCACAAAGAGGAACAGTTTGAAGATAACATTGAGCCATTTTTTCACAATTAGAAGGTGAAACAACATCTTTGGAGGAGGAAATTCTTGCACGACAGGAGAAACCTATAGAGGAGGATTACCTTGGGTAGCAAGAGCAAAAGGTGGAAGTGTCCATATTTCCAAATGATTCACTAAGAATGAAGCAGAGTAATTAGCAGAATGAGGTAGAATAAACAACACATGATCAGTAAACCAACAATAAGAGTTCAGGTTTCATCCTTTCAAGAGGATTCCTGATCATAGATTTATCCATGAGGGGTACCAATAAGATGCAACTGGTTATCAATACTCCTAATGATGAAATTGCAGTTGTCAGATAGCAGACCCAATTCACCCATTCATTCCAAATTAGCAGTATGTTTGATCAAACTCAAGAGGTAAGTGAATTTGGTTATATTCTTCATGAATCATTGCAATAGTTTGTGGGGTATCTTCTTGTTTTCCACCTCTTATCAGCGATTCATAAACATGTAATGCATCTATTGTTGGTAAGAAGGGGGAGTTATTTTACAAAGCTAGTTAATGGGTTTGTTTGACCAATTTTTTTGCTGGTTAGAGTAGGTTAGAGTAGGCTTGATTTTTAGTTTTAGTTTTCCAAGAAGTCATGTTCCACATTTTGTTGGCCCTATCCTAAACAGAGCCATGGTAGTTATTTTCAGTTTTAGTTTTGTTGTTGTATAGTTCCTAACAGCTAAGTTACAAAGGTTTTTCTGAGTGAAAAGGAAAAGAATTGACTCCTATGCCCAACAGATAGCTTGATGCTACTATTCTAGGATGCTTAGTAGGCAAGCGTTTAGTATATGTTGCCAAAAATGTTACCTAATTTTTCTTTCAGCTCAATCAGGTAGAGTTGAGACATCAATGATCGTGAAAAGAGAATGAAAGGTACACATTTGATTCTACTAAGTGTTCATTATCATACACAAAAATATTATCAAATGAATTTTAGTTTATTATGCAAGTGTTTACAAGAGAAAATATTGCACAAGATTTGCATAAAATGTTGTCTTTTATTCATAATTACAAAAGTATAGTGTCCCACACAAGCCACGGGAGTAACTAATTCAATGCAATACAAGATGTAAACTATACATTTGATGAAAAAATTGGTGTTAGAGCTCGAGATGCCTATCTCCTCATATACAACATCAAAAAAAATATAATTTACTCTCATAAGGCAATAAATCAATTTTGTAGTTTTCACAGATATCAAGGAAAAGTAGAAGATCATCATAAATCACCATCAAATTCTGAGTTTCATTATTTTATCTAACATGTTTTTTCACTGTGCAAGTATAGGTACATTTTTCATTGCTGAAATATTTGCATTTGACATCATAGCATGTGGAGTAAAATGGGATCCCACGAGGGTTGAGCCCAGCATGCTTCCCTCTCATTTTTAAAGAGGGATAGGAGTGTAAACTCATCATACTTGTCAACATTCAAAACAAGCACTCATCACTCATGACAGTGAGTTGACTAAAGTCACTATCATAAATGACAAATACTTTTTCAATGGAACCAAAATGAATAAGGAGGTAGTGATTCTATGCATAAGGACAGCCATAATGATAGCATTGAGTGCATCTTTCAAGACAAAGTCACAAAGACTATTCAAAGGGTAGTCACAATAAATCTGACAGTGATAGTTAATGTTAATGGTCATCATTTCCCTTAAGGACAACAAATTATATATATGCAAGTTAACTCTTTCTCACGTATTTTATCAACACAAATCATGTCAAGAGAGTAGCATATAAGAGATTGTCTAGCCATATGGGAAGTCAATATACCAAGGTAGTAGCCTCATAATGAAAAATCCCTCAATTATTTTGTAAAACCCTCGAGAAAAATGGAAATGAAAAACCCAAAATATGCAGTAAAGAGTTGACAGAGAAGAGTTCATAATGGATAAGCTACAGCCTTCAAAGGAGTAAATCCTCAAGTGCTTGCATGAAAAAGTGTGAGGCCGAGCCAAGGTATAGAGAAACTTCTTCATTTTTCCACAGAATGCACAGATTGAATGCCACGGCCTATGGCATTTTATTAAAATCTTCAATATTTTTACATGAGTAAAAGCATGGAAGCAAGGGGTATGAAATATAAACCCAAAACAAATATTCTTCTCATTATTGCTTGCAAAAGAATCAAAACATCAAGCATGAAAATACATAGAAGAAATCAAGACATGTTCATTTTTTCTACATAAACAGAGCTCGAGGCAACATATTTTATTCACAGATAATGAAATGATAGATTTGTTTGCACAAAGAGAAGCTTTACCACGCTCGGCCTTGATGTTTTTTACACAAAATCTACATGAAACAACTCCAGAAATTCCATGAAACCTCCAGATACAAGAAACCATGGTGGCGCCCTCATGACAACAGAGTGGAATGAAGTTTCCAGAAGTGCTAAGTGAAAAAATAAAAGTGAATTGTGTATTGAGGCCGCATTTTGTGTCTAGGGTTTTCCAAAACCCTAAGTCAATCGACAAACAAATGGCAATTTTTTTCCTTTGTTTTAAACCTTTTCAACATGAACTAATGCCTTATATAAAGTGTTAGAATTCATTATGTTCCCTTTTGCATATTTTTTAAGTCTAACCAAATGGTCCCTTTTGCATTGTTTCTCAAAGCATGGTCGACTCAAGTGCTTTTATTTTTGCATGAAATTTGAAATGTAAAACATTGATTTAAGTGATATAATTATAAATCACTTTATTAATATTATGTAAATGCAGGATAGTGAAACATGTGCTTTCAAGTTATGGTCAAAGGAGTTAGTTGAGGGTTTATGGTTTATGCCAAGCATATAGGAGAAGTTGAAGAAGTTGACAAACAAGTGGAGAGAATATAGGAGTGATTTTGAATTAGTTTTGAAGGTCTTGGAAAGCATCTAGGAGCGATTTTAGGTGTCTTTATGGCAGGTGAGGTCAATGCTTAACCTTTACTTCATTCATAAGCCTTTTTGGAGTTGTTTAAGGGGCTAAAAAATAGGCTTTATTGTTGTGCATGACCAAGGGAGATTGAATTTCTTATCTTTGTGCAACTACTTGGGAAAGCATAAAGTAACTTCAAATATCATTTTTGAAGTTAGTTCTTTTCATTCTCATGCTACATTGTAACTTTTTTGAGGTTCTTTCAACAGGAGATAACATGTGTAACTCTTTTATAGACATGTATAGCAGTATTACACCTTTGGAGATCAATAAAGTTAAGCAAGTTTTTCCTTCTCAAATTTTGTATAATTGTGTATGTTTAAGTGATTGATGCAATTTCATGTGAAGTATCTCATCCTTGTTATTGCGACTCATTAGTAGCACCTTTATGCATAAAATATATGTATGTTTGCAAGTTGTAGGTTATGTTAGTGATGCAATCAATTTCAAGTTGTGAAGAAATTACATTTTCCTTCTAGGATTGTGAGCATTATAGCCTTCTTATGAAACATTGATACAAGATCATATGAGCCTTTGAGTTGTGTATGTCAAAGCTTGGTTGTTGATCGATTGTGTGTAAAATCAGTTGTGCAAGTTTTAGATAATCATTTTGGTGCATCACCTTAGGAAATAGTTTCATTTTATGCTTTTCTTTAACCCTTTTCCATCTAAATCATTTTAGGTGAACACCATAAGAGCCAACTTACTCTGGAGGTTAGCTTCCATTATCTAAGCCCACAATCAAGGATACTTTCCAATGTTTCACCAATAGGCCGAGTTTACTCAGCAAGGGTGCACTATTAGGAGATAACAAAGACAACTAGACCTATAATTAGGCCAATCTAATAATAAAAAAGAACTAAGTTTAGCTTAAGTGAACTAAAGTAATAAGGGACTTAATAATTAATTAATGAATAATTAATTATCAAGTGATTATTGTGATTACTCCAACACCTCCCTTAAGATCAACTTAGGGAGAAGCTATAAAACTATGATATAGAATGTAATGATGGATGCATGGATGGGTCCCGGATGCAAGTCCCGATGTGGTACACATGTACAAATAAATGAAATGTCTCATAACTAGAGAAAAGGAGAAAACAACATGGGAAAAACTCATCTCCAAAAAAGAGAAAAAGAAATGAATACACTAGTGAAAGAAGGATAGGAGGACTCAATGTGATCCCCCAAGGACTGCTTCTATCACACAAGTACAATAGATGTCCCCGCGATAGGAGAGAAAATAAGGATATGAATCCCCCCATAATGAAGTAGCTCATGTGCCAATGATAAACGCCTGAAGACAAAATATGATCCACTACCTGCAAACAACATTTATCCCCTTAGGAAGAAACAGATCCACTAGTCATTGGAGAAGCCAATCCAAAGAAATGGGTGAATCTAGAATCCAAATCCAAATGATGTGTGCCTCTCAAAATTTCTCATATATCCACATGTTGGGAAGCGATGATGCCAATCCAAGATCCTGTGTAGACTGATGTAGAACAAGATGTTGCAAGTGTTAAGATGTTGTCATTGATTTCAACCAGTTGTTGTTGTCATTGATATCAAGGACGCTGGTTATTGATTGTATATGTTGAGGATATTGATAAAATTATAATAAAGAAGGTTTGCAGGTTGTGCATACATAGTTGTGATGTTAAAGAAGTGGTATGAGTACGTGGAGTTATCCTTATGTTACTATGTCTAGAGATGTGTTAGAGTGAAGTATGTGCTACAATGATGTCTCTGGTACTTTGTTTCCAAGTGTTTTTGAGAAAATTTGATAAATAGAGAAAACGATGTCATGTACGTATTCAGTGTATGCTCTGAGATGTGCTTCATGTTTCTTCTAGGTTGCTTCTATGCTTGGGCAGATCTAAGGAATTTTTCATGATTGTTGGTAGTTTCTATGTATAGAATTTGGATTTCTAGATTGTCATACAGTGTGAGATATTTTCACTAGTATGTGAACTGTGTATTTAAGTGTGTTTGGCTATGGTCTAGGAGAAATGTATTTGCTCTGCATTTCTCCACATTGTGGTTTTAGGACTTGCAGTTCTAAGAATAAGTTGATAAGGGTGATCTCTTTCTTTGTTCAAGAGCGATTGAGATCTTGTGTTGCTATTGATGAGTCTCTGAGTTACAATGTATTTCAGTGATTAACAGGGTTATTCAAATATACAAAATATTCATACTCTTCAAGTGAAGTTTGTTGCAAAGGTTTTGGATGAATTTGCAAGTGTTCATTACTTACTCTAGATCGTGTTCAAGTAAAAAAAAAATTCTGGAAAGATTGGACTGAGTTAAGGAGGCATGTACTTAATTGTTTTATGTGTTTGCATGGGTGTCGGTCGACCTTGTGTTAAACACTACTTGTGAAGCTCATGGAAGTGTGTTGAGGCATGTTGGGACTCATTTAGGTCCTCATTAATAATTTTTTTGGTTCGCCCTCATTCTCTTCCACCACGAGAATGCTTTGGCACCAACCTAATTTGAATTTGTAAATACAAATTGTGTATGGCCGACCTTGGAAAGGTTTCAAGGTTGACGAAAGTATAAGTATGAGTTGAGATGTGTGTGAGAGACATAGAGAGATGCGAGGTATGTATGTGTGATGCGAGCAAGCAGATCAGTGTGAATTTCAAAGTGTTGAGTTATGGAAGGTAGTGAGCTAAAGGTGTACTCTATCTTTCAAGTATGTCTACAAAAGTGTGAGCAATTTGTGGTGGAATATCTATTGAATTGAGATAGTTTTATCTCTATAACAACTCTTCTATCTTCTTTGTAATTTTGTGGCAGTGAGCCCAGGAAGTGATCCCTCATTGGATAGTGTGTCCTGTCTTGGCAATGAGCCTTTCTGGCAGTGAACTTTTGTATTCGGTTTTGGAATTTTTTTATATTGTGAGCTAATCCTCATTGTGGTTTTTCCCTCATTGGATTTTCCACATAAATCTAGTGTTCATGTGTATATGGTTTTACTACTTCTAGTTTATGTTTATGCTTTTAATGATTAATCACTAGTAGTGTAAAGGTTATATGAATGCTTGTAAATCTAACTTTTATTGAGGGTTTTGATTGTTAAAATTGCTACAACTGATTCACCCCCCTCTTAGTTGTCTTGTTTAATAATTGGTATCAGAGTAAGGTTCCTTGGATAAGAGCTTAACCACTTAAGGAAGGTACAGGATGGTGAACAAGATCACTATTGAGTGTCCTAGGTTCGATGGCACTGACTATGCATTCTTGAAAATAAAGATGGAAGGATATCTTTCATACTATGGATATGAGATTGAAAAGTCTATTCAGAACCAATATGTTGCTTGAGCAAATGGTCCAAGTACTGTTGATGATATCAAAGCACATGAAATCAACAATAAGGCAAAGTTTATTATTGTAAATAGTCTTTCACATTCTGAATTAGTTAAAGTTATGAATCTAAAGACTAATAAAGAGCTCTAGGATAAGTTGGAAAAGATGTATGAAGGAGGTGAAAAGGTTAAACAAGCAAAGTTGTAGAACTTGGACACAGAATTTGAGATCCTACGAATGGGGGAAGATGAAAACATCAAATCCTACATGTAGATAGTAGATGAGCTGGTAGGTGGAATGAGAGTACTTGGTGTACAAATAGATGAATCTAGGATAGTGAAGAAGGTACTCAGAACTCTCCTTGATATATACAATGAAAAGGTATCTGCTATAGAGGAAATTGTAGATTATAATACTTATACTAAAGATCAGTTGATTGGTACTCTAACCTCATTTGAAATGAGAAAGCTTGGGTTGAAAAATGGAACCAAGACAAAAATTGCTTTCAAGGCTGCAAAAGTGGAAGATCTAGATGAAGAAAATCTTGATGAAGTGGAAGAAAATTTTGTAAGAAGAATGAAAAAGGGCTCTGATAAGTATCAAGGTAAATTACCATTCAAATGTTTTAGTTGTGGAGGAATAGGTCATTATGCTTCAAGATTTCCATAAAGAGCTGAAAGAAATAAACATAGGGAAGGTAAAGAAAATAAAGGAAAGATGATCAAAATAGCATATTATGTCAATGAAGATGTTGGCATTTTTGATGATGAGTCTAATTATGGAGATTTTGATGATAATGAATGCTTATTCCTGGCTTTAAAAGATGAATCTACTTTTGAAAGATGTGTCCAGAGAAATTTGAAGGTATTGTGGAATTTTCTCTTTATGCTAAACAAGAAGATAACTATTGGGTCGTTGATAGTGGCTGCTCAAATCATATGATCGGTGACAAAAGTAAGTTTGTTAAACTTGAGAAATATGATGTAGGCTTAGTTAATTTTGGAGATGGTTCTAGTGCTAAGATCTGTGGGATAGGTTTGAAATCAGTTTTGATGGAAAGCATAATACTGATGGTGTCTGCTATATTAAGGGTTTGAGACAAAATCTCTTGAGTGTTGGATAGATGTGTAAAAAGGGATATAATCTTGTGTTCAAGGATGAAAAATGTGAAATCAGAAAAGGGTTTGGAAGTATGATTGTTGTTGGCAAGAAGACTGAAGGAAACATCTATCAACTTAAAGGTTTTGATGGGAATTACTTTATGTCTCGGATTAATGTGAGTTGGCTATGGTACTGGAGGATGTATCATATGAAATTTGACAACATGGTAAGAATTAGTGCAGTACAAGTTGTGAGAGATTTACCAAGAATTACAAAGCCTGTTAATGTATTCTACAAGGACTATCAGCTTGGAAAGCAAGCTAGAAACAACTTTAGGTCAAAGGAAAAATCTACTACCGGACTATTGGAATTGATTCATATTGATATTTGTGGTCCTACAAGGATGAGAAGTCTACAAGGTGATAGGTATTTTGTGCTTTTGATTGATTATTACTCTAGAATGGCATGGGTTACTTTTCTTAGAGATAAATCTAATGCATTAGACAAATTCAAGGCATTTAAGGAAATGGTTGAGAATGAGATAAATTTGAAAATAAAATGTTTGAGGTCTGACAAAGGTGGTGAATTCACCTCCAATGAGTTTAACATGTTTTGTGAAGTTAATGGAATAAGAAGACAATTTTTTGCCCCTAGAACTCCTCAACAGAATGGAGTAGGTGAAAGAAAGAATAGGACAATTCAAGAAGTTGCTAGATCAATGATAACATAGGTGGGTCTACCGAAATTTTACTAGAGAGAAGCAATTCACATTGATGTTCATCTGTTCAACCGAGTCCAAGAAAAATCTAATAGCACTAAGACCTCCTTATGAGCTATGGTATGGAAAGATTCCTACTGTCAAGTATTTCAAGGTATTTGAAAGTAAATGTTATATCAAGATAGATGAAGAAAATATAGGAAATTTTGATGCTAGATGTGATGAAGGTATTTTTCTTGGATACTCTACTAGAACCAAAGCTTACATATGTTACAATAAAAGGATGGGAAAGGCTATAGAAATCATAGATGTCAAGGTTGATGAAGAATTGAAGAGTTCAATTGAAGTTGATGGAAATGTGTTAGATGAACCAGATTGCAGAGAAGTAGAAGAAATAGTTGGAGAACAAGAAGTGAAAAATGAAGAACAAGAAGAAGAAGAAGAAGAAGAAGCTCTAGAAAGGGTTCCTAAAACCCCTAAGTATGTGCAAAAGAATCATTCAAAAGATCAGATCATTGGATACAAGAGGAAAGGTGTATTGACAAGAAGCAAAGCTATTGAAGTTGAGGTAAATTATTTCTTATTTTCTAAAGTTGATCCTAAGACAGTGAGTGAGGCATGAAAAGATGAACATTGGATGAAAGCAATGGAAGAGGAACTTATGAAAATTGAGAAAAAACAAACTTGGGAATTGGTTCCTAGACCAGCAAACAAGAACATAATTGGAAGTAAGTGGGTTTTTAGAAACAAACTAAATGAGAATGGAGAACTAGTAAGAGACAAAGCAAGGCTTGTGTATAAAGGCTACTCACAAGTGGAAGGTATAGATTTCCAGGAGACATTTGCTCTGGTGGCTAGAATGAAAGCTATCAAAATGTTTTTTGCATTTGCTGCTCATAAGGACTTTAAAGTTTACTAGATGGATGTGAAGCATGCATTTCTAAATGGTGAGTTAGAAGAAGTTTACATGGAATAATCAAAGGAATTCTAATTTTCAGATCAACTGGATATGGTCTGCAGATTGAAAAAGGATTTATATGGTTTGAAGCAAGCTCCCAGATCTGGGTACGCAAGATTGGACAAATATTTGATTTAGAAAGGTTTTAGCAAAGGTACTGCAGATAGCAATTTATATTTCAAAATTGAAGATGACAAGATCTTGATAGTAGTTGTGTATCTGGATGACATTAATTTTGGAGGAAATGAAACTATGTGTAAGATGTTTGTTGAAGAAATACAAAAAGAGTTTGAGATGTCTATGTTTGGTGAGATGAACTTCTTCCTTGGACTCCAAATTAATCAAAGAAACAAAGGGATTTTCATTTCACAATCAAAGTATGTAAAAGAAATATTGAAGAAATTTGGGATGGATGGCTCCAAACTAGTATGCACTCTTATGGTAACTGGGTGAAAATTGAGTAAGGAAGATGATTCTCCTAAGGCTGATTAGAGAAAATATAGATCAATGATTAGATGATTGTTGTATTTAACTGCTACCAGACCTGATATCAAGCATGTAGTTTGTCTTGTGGCTATATTTCAAGAGGATCCCAAAGAAACGCATGTTGCAACTATCAAGAGGATATTCTAATATCTAAAAGGCACTCCAAATCATGGCTTATGGTATCCTAGGGATATTGATTTTACACTAAGTGCTTATACAAATGTAAATTGGGCAGGTTGTACTGATGATAGAAAAAGTACAAGTGGTGGTGCATTCTTTCTTGGATGTAGATTGGTATATTGGTTAAGCAAAAAGCAAGATTTAGTTTCCTTATCCACTGTAGAGGCTGAGTATATTGTTGTATCATCTTGCTGCACACAAGTTTTGTGGATGAGATAGACATTGAAGGATATCAGAGTAATGTATGATGATCCCATCTCTATTTTTTGTGATAATACAAGTGTAATTAACATTTCAAAAAATCCAATGATGCACTCAAGAACAAAGCATATATCTATCAGGTATCACTTCTTGAGAGAGAAGGTTATGGAGAATGAAGTAAAGCTTGAGTATGTACCTACAAAGGATTAGATTGCTGACATATTTAATAAGGCTCTTCCTAAAGATACTTTTGAGTATCTTCGGGAGAAGTTGGGGGTTATTCCCTCTCCTTTCTTGAACTAGATGCATAAGGAGATGCATCAATCTAGTGGATCTATGGATCTATCTTCCATATGGACTAATGTTTGGTGGCTACCTCTTAGGGGGAGTAGGTAGTGTCGTGTTGTCATTATGTAGTTGTCTAGGTGTACTCCTAAGGGAGATTATTCAATGCTAGTATAGATATTGGTTCAATTTCAAAGGAGAGAACAATGCAAAACATATTTTTTCTTTTCCATTGATGTCAAAGGGGGAGAGAAAGCATCATGTGAAAAAGCTTAGTCATTCAAGAAAAGTTGCAAGAAAAGTTGTTCAGAGTTGTGTTGTCTTTGATGGTTTTTCACATCATGTGTTTCCATCAATGAAAAAGGGGGAGATTGTTGCAAGTATGAAGGTGTTGTCATTGATGTCAACTGGTTGTCGTTGTCATTGATATCAAGGAAGCTGGTTATTGGTTGTATATGTTGAGGATATTGAGAAAATTGTAATAAATAAGGTTTGCAGGTTGTGCATACATAGTTGTGATGTTGAAGAAGTGCTATGAGTAAATGGATTTATCCTTATGTTTCTATGTTTGGAGATGTGTTAGAGTGAAGTATGTGCTACAATGATGTCTCGGGTACTTGGTTTCCAAGTGTTTTTGAGAAAAATTGATAAATAGAGAAAACAATGTCATGCAGATATTCCGTGTATGCTCCGAGATGTGCTTTGTGTTTCTTCTAGGTTGTTTTTATGCTTGTGTGGATTTGAGGAATTTTTCATGATTGTTGGTAGTTATTATATCCAAAATTTGGATTTCTAGATCATCATACAGTGCGAGATATTTTCATCAGTATGTGAACTTTGTATTTTAGTTTGTCTGGTTGTGGTCTAGGAGAAATGTATTTACTATGAATTTCTCCGCAATGTGTTTCAGGACTTGTGGTTCTAAGAATAAGTTGATAAAGGTGCTCTCTTTCTTTGTTCAAGAGGAATTGAGATATTTTGTTGATATTGATGAGTCTCTGAGTTACAATGTATTTCAGTGATTAATAGGGTTATTCAAATGTACAAAATATTCATACTCTTCAAGTGAAGTTTTTTTTTAAGGTTCTAGATGGATTTACAAGTGTTCATTACTTACTCCAAATCATGTTCAAGTAAAGTTTGGTGTTCAGAAGGATTGGACTGAGTTAAGGAGGCACGTACTTAATTGTTATATGTGTTTTCATAGGTGTTGGATGATCTTGTGATAAATACTACTTTTGAAGCTCATGAAAGTGTGTTGAGACATGTTGGGACTCATTTAGGTCCTCATTAATAATGTGTTTGGGTCACCTTCATTCTCTTCCATTGTGGGAATGCTTTGGCATTGACCTAATTTGAATTTATAAATACAAATTGTGTATGGACGACATTAGAAAGGTTTCAAGATTGAAGACGGTATAAGTATGAGTTGAGATGTGTGTGAGAGATATAGAGAGATGTGAGATATGTGTGTGTGATGCAAGTTCGAGCAGATCGGTGCGAATTTCAAAGTGTTGAGTTTTGGAAGGCAGTGAGTTGAAGGTGTACTCTAACTTTCAAGCATGTCTGCAAAAGTGAGAGAAAATTGTGGTGGAATCTCTGTTGCATTGAGATATTTTTTTCTCTGTAACAACTCTCTTCTATCTTCTTTGTAATTTTGTGGAAATGAGCCCTCATTGGACAATGTGTCTTGTCTTGGCATTGAGCCTCTATATTCGGTTTTGGAATTTTTGTATATTATGAGCTAATCATCACTGTGGTTTTTCCCTCATTGGGTTTCCACATAAATCTAGTGTTCATGTGTATATGGTTTTATTGCTTCTAGTTTCTATTTATTCTTGTAATGATTAATCACTAGCAATGCAAAGGTTATGTGAATTCTTGTAAATCTAACTTATGTTGAGGGTTTTGATTGTTAAAATTGCTACAATTGTTTCACCCCCCCTCTCAGTTGTCTTGTTCAACACAAGTTACAAAGGCGATGAATATGGTGGGTCGATGACATTGATGTGGCTGTCAACAAAGAGGAGATGAATGTCCTCAAATTAATCCTCCAAATTTGTAATGTAGGACTCCACAAACAAGGATGATATGATTGCAAGATACAAATCCCAAGTAGCTATGTCTGGAAGATGATGGATGTCTTGTTGCACTAAACCAATAGGGGCCAAGGATGTGGAGATATCAAACTAATTAGGAACAATAGAAGATTATGTAGTCTCGATCTGTAGAGTGGGAACATGAAGATAAATATTTGAACCATCAGAACATGCAAGACCTGTGATATACTCAAGCTCCTCTAAAGTATCATCATCAAAGAGTATGCAGTTTGCATCTGTAAGAGTGATGAGACAATGTGCAATAGGATCCTTTGGGTATGGAGAGATATGAGGGTCTCCACGGATCTCCCAAAGTTATGTCCAAAGTGTGTGGGGACATTCAATGTCTGATACAACACACATAGTGTCAAGATCAACACGAGAACATTTAACCTCTACAATATGATCTCGGATGATACCCCATGTTGATAAACTCCCTTGTGTGTCTAGTGAAGGTATGAGTCCATATAGATAAGGTATAATATCAAGCCACCTGAGATGTCTCAAGATGCCATTTTTCCAAGACTCATATCCTTATCCATGTTAATCATAGAAGAATGAATAAAAAATCCCATGATACTCACTCAAACGAAAAAATTAGAGACTAATAACCTCAGTACTGATAAAGTAGATCGAATAATGTCATTCTACGTAAACATATCCTTTCTAGGTGTCAATACATCCAAGTAACTAGGAAGAAGGTGAAAACACAAAATATTGAATAAAATATACTTGGGGTAGATTCTACAAAAAGTGCATGAATAGATCGGAAGAGCTCTCAAATACCTTTCCAATGTCGCTTGAATCGCGAAAATCAAAGATATAGGAAAAAAGTTGTGAGATCGGAAGTGAATAATAAAGATATGACTTTGATTGAGAGTAACAAGAACCAGCAGCAAAATCTCATAATGAGACCTGCACCACTAGAAATTTTTTGAAACCAACTTTTTGTCGATATCTCATTTTCCCTATTTTGGCATCGTGGTGTAGGGGCACCATTTAAAGATGTTTTTCAATTCATGGTTTTGAGGCCTATACTTTAGAAATTAGGAGTTTTTTTGAATTAAAATAAGGTCTATGAGACCATTTGATGTTGTAATAGGTCAAGGTTGATGGTTTCTAGGTGTTTAAGAGGTTTAGTTTTTGAAAATTGCAAAATATTGAAAAATTGCAAAATTGAAAATGTTGTAAGAAGGCAAGAACTAGAAGTCCAATGGTCAAGTATTTTGAAAGTTAGTTTTGGAAGTTGAAACAGTTTTGTTTGGAGGGAAAACCTTTTAAATATGTTGAGGAACTCGAAGAAGAGGTTGTTGAAGCATTTTTGAGGATTGAATCATCAATAAAATTTAGTTTTTACTCCATTTTCAGTATTTTTCTATTGTAGCAACAATTGTACTACCTATACAGTACCTTATCGGTTCAAATTGTTTTGGGGAAGCATTTTAATTTGTCTCAACTTTCATTTGGCTCCATTTTGAAGGTTCCTCATCAAGTTTTGTGCATTCAATTGATAGTTTTCTTAGACTAGGTCTGAAACAGGTTTTTCAAGGGTTTTGATAGTTTAAACAATGATTTAACCCATTCCACCTGCTGTCAGCCCTATTACTCGATGGAATGGGTATAGTTTATTAGTTGTAGGTGTGGAAATGGTGAGTGAGTGCAAGGGAGGTCAAGAAAAGAGTTGGGCATGAATCCCTAGGTCTGAAATTTGTGTTTTCCAAGTGAAATTTGTAGGTTTTGATATGTCAAAGTGGGAATTTGGTTGGGGCAACATTGATTTATGTTAATTTGAGTTTTTGAAAGCTAAGTAGGACCTGTTGGAGGTGTTGGTGAGTTTTTGTAAGTGTGGAATGAGTGGTTTTCAATAAGCCCTAGGGTTTCTAGGCTTTGAAAGAGGGCTTTGTGGTTTGGCCATTGGGTGATTGAATTCCTAAGATCTGATTGGGGATTCTTTGGTTTTGACATATATGTACTGCTTCCCAATTGAGTTTACAAGTTTTGGAAAATATTGGTGAGTGGTTTCTTTGGAAAAGAGGCCTAATTTGAGGCTTAGAAAGTGAGAAAAACCAGTTTTGGCGAGCTTGTTCAAAAGGAGTCTATGGTGATTTGTTAGAATGTTATTGAGTGTCAAAATGGGTCCCTGAAGTGGGTCAGGTTTTGGTCTAAAAGGGTGTGATTGTGAAGATTTACCCAATTTAGTCAAAAAGCAAGGCTACAAGGAAGAGAGTCGTTTTATTGAATTGAAGAGATTTTGGTGAGATTTTGATTTGGTAATTGTTGTTGCTGGTTGGAATTGTGTTTTTTGTGATTGCAGGACCTCCCCTAATTGCATCACATCATATTCCCAAGTTATGCCAAAAAGAAAAAAATTGATCCTTGAAGGTTGTATACCCTGATATTTGCACTTCTCTAAATGAGCAAAACAACTAAGAGATATGAAAAACAAAATACCAAGGACACCTCAAGATTAGCCAAAAGAGAGTGACAAAACACTAAAGAAAGTAGATAACACAAAACAAATAGCTTTACCTTCCTTTGTTGTTGATACTCCTTTGATTGGCCCTTGCTTAAGATAGGATGTGTGCTCCTTGATGGCTCTATTGAAGATCCTTACTATGTGCTTGGATGCAAATGCAAGTGGATGTGATTGAAAATTGGATGAGTGCACAAAATGGCAGCATGTAGTTGCAAATTGACTAAGTGTTGAGAAGGAAAATTGGCAGCATAAGATTGCTCCAAATCAAAATTCTTCTCCAAATGCCCTTGAGGAGGGGGTATTTATAGAGGAACTTGAATTCTCTAGAGAATTCAAGGGTCAAGATTGATCCAACAAGGTTAAGATGAAGGGCTATGGTGGGTTGAGAACCCACAAGCCCTCACATCTTGACATGTGGAGGGTGAAGTGGCCAAGGGTGGATGAGATGGAAATGAGTTGTCAAAAAGGTACATGAGGTGGAAAATGACATGCACCTTGGGGGATGAGAGGATTTCCACAAAAAGGGATTTCTTGTCCCCAAGTGGGAGTGAAAGGGACATTTGAGGAATTTTAGAATTCCTCAAAAATCTACATGGGAAAAGGAAAGGTGGTTGGGGGGATAAATGTGAATTAAAAATTCACATTCCTAGGATGATCTAGAGGGTAAAAGGTGGGCTCCAAAAAGGTGGGACTTGGTCACATGTGGAGATTGTGACAAGTCCAAGGTTGGTCATGTGGAGATTGTGACAAGTCCAAGGTTCTAGAAGCCTTGGAAGGATGGAATGTGAATTAAAAATTCACATATAAAATAGGGGAATCTAGGAAGAATAAAAAGGAATTAAAAATTCCTTGGAGAATGATTAGGCTTAATTAATCAAGTAATTAGAGGATAATTAGGGGCTAATTAGGATTAAAAGCCAACTTGCAAAAGTTGGAGGATGTGACACATCCTAATCAAGGATTAGGCATGTGCACATCCCAATGAAGAGATTAGGAGATGGATTAGGATTAGATGAAAATGATATGAGGAATTAAATAAATGTAATATTTATTTAATTTATTTGATGAAAAGAGGATTAAGGAGGGTAAGGTATTTAATTATTAATTAAATACCTTAGGGACTTGACAGAATTAAAGATATTAATTAAATAATACTAATATTACTTAATTAACTCGGATAAGAGGATGTTTAGATGAAAAGTGATAAATTTGAATAAATTAAGTGTCCAAATTTGGATGTCTACATTTTTCCCCTCTTTGAGATGGTGTTACGAAGTAACATCATTTCAAAGAATATTAAAATATAGAACCTAGAAGAAGATGGTTAGATTGGGAAAGATGCCCCACTCATCCAAAGGAGTGACTAGGAAGGGAAAAAGAAAATGATGAAAATTAGGGATGAAGGATGCCCCCTCGAGAGGACATGCAGGTTGAAGAGAACACGTATGTGCTTTCGAAATAGATGATGCGATGCTAAGGGAGATGAGGAAGATGATGCAAGTGGATGGGTAAGAGAGTAAGTGATATGGAGATGGATAAAGCATGAATGGATGCAGAGACGAAGATGATGTTGCCCCAGTCAAGGTTCAAGCCACAAGGGGTGTGAGGATGGATGGAGTGTTGTCAATGAGGGAATTAAGGATCCCAAAACAACACGAGGATAGGGAAGGATACATCCCACCGAGTGGTATTGATGAGGGAAGGATACATCCCAAAACACCACTAAATGATAGGGAAGAATACCTCCCGCTGATGATGATGAAAGTGTTGTTGATGAGGGAAGGATACATCCCAGAACAACACCAAAGAGATAGGGAAGAATACCTCTCAATGATGATGATGAAAGTGTTGTTGATGAGGGAAGGATACATCCCAAAACAACACCAAAGGGATAGGGAAGGATACCAATGGATGATGATGATGATGGGTCAAGGCTAGTAACGAGACTGGGGACAAGACCAAGGATATGATTAGATGATTTGGGCTAAATGGAATGGATAGGGATTTGATAGAGATGTGAGATAAGGATAAAGGATGAATGGATGGGGGGATACATGTAAGATGATAGAATAGAAAATGAAATGCAATCCTAATGCAATTTGCCATCTTTGGAGCACTAATTTTTGCTATAGCATAAGACACAAAACGCCAGGGTATGAAGAACCAAGGCGGATTAGTGTCTAATGCATAAAACAAACACAATAAACAAGAAGGCTATCCCAATACCCCAAAGTCACGAAGACCTTTGTCGGGCCAGGTATTGGAGATAACCACAAGCACAAAAGGATGCCCCAGCATAACACAAGACCTCAGGGATCTTGGTGGGTACTATGTGGGACAACCAAGAAGATGTGATCAAACAAACGATCAAGATATGTCCCTATGTGGACCAATCAAAACACACCATAATATAATAGATCATGGCAGCCTTGACAAGTGATGATAGGGAGCTCAAATGATAAACAAAAACCAAAAGCATCAAAAGATCGCAATCAATTTCAAGTGTCCTTTGCCATAGGATCAAGGGGATGGATGGGATTGATGAGGTCTGTTAGGAAGGATTCATCCTATTGAGACTGATGATAGATACTAAGCTAAAAGATCGATATGACATAGGATATTCAAAACTGATTGGATCTCATGATACAAGTGGATCTTGTTTGTAAATAATTGGCTAGATAAGGGCATAGCTTGACAACACGACACAAGGAAGACAAGACACAAGACATGAGACTAACACATGCTAGCGACCTAGGGGCTCAAGGGCCGATCAAATATTAGCCTTGCCTATGTGGAAGCGCAGAGCCCTCGTAGTTCGATAAAAGGCGGACGACTGACCATGATGGAGATTTCGATGGATGACCAAGATAGGATGGAGAACAGGAGAAAAGTGGACAATATAGATCGATGATGGATGGAACCCCGGGGCGATGAAAGTGCAGGGGTAATGTAGTTTGACAAGAGGCCACAGACAACGGACCATGATGGAGATTTTGATGGATGACCAAGATAGGATGGAGAAAAGGAGAAAAGTGGACAATATAGATCGATGATGGATGGAACCCCGGGGGCGATGAAAGCGCAGGGGTAATGTAGTTTGACAAGAGGCCACAGACAACAGACCATGATGGAAATTTTGATGGATGACCAAGATAGGATGGAGAACAGGAGAAAAGTGGACAATATAGATCGATGATGGATGGAACCCCGAGGGCGGATCAAATGATCGACCTTGCCTACGTGAAAGTGTAGGGGCAACGTAGTTCGACAAAAGGGCACAGACAAGTGATGATGAAAGATGATGAGATAACCTTAGATAAGGGGTTAAAATGAGGGAACTGACATGACGGAACAAGATAGACCGGTTGGATTGGATTGGAGGATGATGGTGATCACGAAGCTCAGGGATGGGATAGTTATCCAAGTTATCAAAGATGAAGTGGGTGAATGACATGCCATAGAGATGAATGATGAAATGATGAGCGATGAGATAGAAAAGATGTGCAAAAGAAGTAGAAGTGATGACGATAAGATAGATGACATTGGATTGCGTGGGAAGCCTATAGCTAGATACCAATGACAAGGGATTATGAGATGGGATGAGGGAGGGGGGAGGATGGTGGAGGAAAAGGATTGTTTGGGTGGATTGGATAGAGGGATAAGGATTTGGATGAGGAAAAGGTGACCAAATGGATAGATGACTGATTATTGGAACTAGAAGGTGAAGGGCGGGAACAGGTGGAAGATTACTCATAATGAGTAAACAATTGATCAAGATTATGGAATGAGAGTGTGAAATGATAAAAGGAGGTTTGATGAAGGTTTGAGATGATAGGAGGTTTGATGAATGGTTACATGGAATGATTGAATGGATTAATTAGAATTGATGAATAGGACAAAATTGAAGAAGATTGAGGGAGGGATCTTAAGACTTTGTTCGGTATCCAAAGACATTGACTGCAGATGGATGAAAGCTCAGATTAGGGGTTTGGTTAAGCTCAGATTGGGATAAGATTAAAGCTCAGATGAGGATTGGATTGAAGACTAGAATGATTGAAGGATATGATTGGATTGATTCTACACCGAGTTCCGGGGCTTAAAGGGCATAAGGTGTTGACCAGCAAATTTTTCCAAATTTGGCAATTTTCAAAAATTGTCAAATTTTTCCATTTTAGGAAACTTCATGGTCATATGTTTGAGAGTCCCAATTTTTTCCAAGAAATACCCATTGGGGAGATAGGATGAATTTCCAACTAACATCCCAGATTTGAGATATGCATTTAGAGTTATAAGCAAAAACAATTTTTTAAAATGCTAGAAAAAAACACTAAATTGGAATTTTGAGGGTCAAGATGAAACTTTCAGGCCCCAAAAATGGGTCAAAACGGGTTCCAACGGCTTTGAAAGAAACCCGTTGGAAATCCACTCGTTATCGTGTACCGCAACTCCCCATCAAATTTCAGCTCAAACGGACACCCGAGTAAAAAGTTATGGCCTCCGGAAGTTTCGGTGTAAAAATCAAAAATCAAATTTGAAAATTTCAAGACATGGGTTTTGATGGTGGAGAAAAATTAGAAACTGGGTCGGGATCAGTTTTTTGAAAAAGAAAGCAAAAATGTGATTTTTTGGCAAGATAAGCGGCGCGCCATAGTGGGGCGTACCCGAGAGGGAAGATTGACCCGATCGGAGTGACACCTACCTATGGGCGGCACACCCGGGGGTGGAGCCACCCCTGGCAAATCACCGACGGGCTGACATCATGATCAGCTGAGTCACCCGGACCGGGCTGAGCTCTTCAGAGGGCGGCAGGTCCCACTGACAGCATGCTGACATCACCATGACGGTGATTACCCAGAAGGCGGTCCCGCCTGATAAGCGGACACGCTCGCACCTGGCGATACGCCCGCAACGTACGGATACTCGGAGGGCGGACCGAAGGGACGACACGCCCGGGGGGTGGAGTGGCTATGAAAAAGAAAAGAATAATGAGGGATGGGACAAGGGACATTTGAGAAAAGAGAAAAGATTGAAAAGATGTGTAAAAGAAGCAGAAGTGATGGCGATGAGATAAAGGGCATTGGGTTGCATGGAATGAGGCCTATAGCCAAATACCGATGACAAGGGAGTGTGAGATGGGATGAAGATAAAGTCAAAAGAATGGATGAAGGATGGGAGGGATTATAAGGATTGGGAGATGAAGGGGATGGATATAAAGATAAAGATGGGGAGATGGAAGGGATGCTATGATAGATGAAAGAAATGCTAGGATAGATGGATACGAATATAAGGATGGGGAGATGGGAGGGATGTTGTGATAGATGAAAGAAATGCTAGGATAGATGGATACGAAGATGAAGGGATGTTATGATAGATGATGTCTCCAAGGACTATGTCACAAAGGAAGCAGATGCCCCCACTCTAGATATGTCATATATGATGAGGCATGAGGGATGGGAGATGAGTGGATGGGAAGATAAAGGAGATAACTAGAGGTGGATGGGATAAGTGACCAAGGAATATGATAGAGCATGGAGGAAGGGAATGTATACCAAGAGGTGTCCAAAGCATGTATAGATAGGTTCCTCTGTTTTGATCAAGTTCACAAGAAGGATGGAGGGATGGGAGATAAATGGGATATGATGGTAGGATGCGGAAGATAGGTGGGACGGAGGGGTTTTATGAAGAGGATGGATAATAGGAAGATGGGTGCATAGCGGGAAGCATAGCAGGAAGCATAGTGGGAATGCATATCAGGAAGTTGCCCCCAAGTGTAGATGGGGATTTACGCATGACGCCTATTTGCCAGGTTTTCATCATCGTACTTATCCAAGGCACTTGTTTGCCAAGTTTTCACCATTGGACGAATTATTTCTCTTTTCTTTTTTCTTTTTGGATTTTTAGACTTTTTCTGAATTTTTGGATATGAGGGGGATGAAAAGGGATAAGGATATGGATATGGATGAAGGACTCAAGCATCAAGTTCTATACGAGGTAGTAAGAGCCCATGTTCGAACCGACTATTGGATGTTGGTACAACCTTAGGATAAATGGATTATGCTAGAGGATGAATTAGGGGGATTTGAGAGGGGAGATACATGGGATAATGGATGGGATGCTGGAAAGGGTATGGATGGAATGATGGGGTGGATATGTGATGGGGAGATGTGTTCAGGACCAACATTGGCACATGTGGTGGTGGATGTGAAAAGATAAGAGGATTACTGGATGGAGAATGTGTGGATAATGGAGATGGGGCAGTGAACTTTGGAACATAAGGGCCCAAAACAGACTTAGGAGATAAAAGGGGTGTATGACTAGCTTTTGGATTAGCAACTTTGGATGTTCTTACAGATTTTTCATGTGATGGCATTGCATTTTTTTTCTTTGGGATCCACATGGTTTTGATCTTTGCTTTGGTGGGCCTTTGTGGCCTATAGATTTGATTTGGATTTTGGATTTTGTTTTGCTTTGCTTTAACATGTCTTTTAGAAGGGACATGGGAAGCTTTTGATTCATGTGGATGTTTGGATTTATGCATTTTTATGTTAGCATCCAAAGTGCATTTAGTAGCCATGGGATGGGTGTGAATAGATGGATGATGTGGAGCGAGGAAGGGAGGAGTATGTGGATTATGTGTAGACGGAGGATGTGCAGGTATGTGCTTTTGTTGATCCTGATTGGGGGACATGTGAGAGGGATGTTTATGATGGATGAGATGGATAGGTGATGAATGGATGAAGGGATAGATAGGATGAGATGGAGGAGGTGATTTTGGGATATACGGACCCAAAGTAAATGGAGTGGGTGGAGGGACATAAGGACCCAGGATGAATGGAGTAGATGAAGGATGGGATATGGTGGATGGAGGGATGTAAGGACCCAAAATGGATGGAGCAGATGAAGGAGGGATATGGACGGTGGTTTTGAGACGATATGATAGAGGAGGAGGGATGGCAACATATGATCTAGTGGGGTGATGGGAAGAGCTAACATTTCTTTTGGAAAAGGCTCGTTGAGGACGTCTAGAGGTTGTACCAACATCTTTTGATTGTGAGGCTTGGGAAATAGGTCCAAGACCTTGCATGCAGACTTGTTCTTTGACTTGGATGGGCTCTAAAATACCTTGCTCATGAAGGCCTAGACCTTTTCCTTGATAGTTCATTTTCTTGAGCATGCGGTCCATGATAGGATTTGTGTTATTCTGGAAACATGATGTGAGTCCATCATTAGGTGGAGGATGATGGGTGGTAAATACACTATGCTTTTCTTCTGCGAGGAGGCCACCATGGAAGAATGTGAGAGTACCAAGGGGATATGCAAGCGATGTAGGTATAGCAGTTTTAGGCGATGATGGGGGATCATGAGAGGGAGATGGTGGGATAGCAGCATGTGGATGGGTGGTATCGGGAGAGGGATTAGGGGATATGATAGGATTTGGATTTGTGGTAGTGGGATCATGCAATGGAGATGGAGATGGAGTGGTGGAAGATTGAATGATAGGGGGATCATGGGATGGAATGGATGGGGGACTGTGATCTTGCAGTAGACTAGATGGGATAGTAGGATCTTGATCTAGAGGAGGGGATATGTTGGCATGCTTTGGATCAAGCTCTTGGCATGACGCATCTTGTGTGGATGGAAGGATAACAGAGTGTTGGAGAGACTCTTCAAGTTGGGGAGATGGAAGGATGGAGGATTCAATGCAGTCATCAGAATGGATTTGGGTGTCATCGATGGGTTTTGATGACTCTTGGAGTAGGGGTGGATGGATCAATGGATTCAACGGATTTAAAGGATGTGATGGTAGGAGATGGGGGCTCGATGGATTCAGAGGGTGTGATGGTAGGAGATGTGGGTTCAATGGATTTAGTGGGTTCAATGGTTTCAATGGTTTGATCAGTGCTAGGGGTGGTAACAACAATGATAGGTGTGGTATGGAGAAGGCTCTCATCACTAGTTACCGTGGATGATAGATTGGGATGGCATGGTTCCATGACTTCAACATGTGGAGTTGGGGGTGGCTTTTTTGTTATAAGTCCTTGGAGAATTTCTTGAGTGAGGGACTTGAATGCTCTAGGTTGAGATGGCGTGGTAGGAGTGGATGATGGATTATGGATTGGTGGTCTAGGGTTAGATGGAGGAATGGGATTGAATGTAGGACTATGAGTAGATGGGGGATTAGGAGTGGATGGAGGACTAGGAGTAGATGGATGAATGGGATTGGATGGAGGACTAGGAGTAGATGGGTGAATGGGATTAGATGGAGGACTGGGAGTAGATGGAGGACTAGGATTGGATGGAGAGTTAAGGTAAGGATATTGGAGTGGTGAATTAAGATAGGGGGACATGGATTGTGGATTAGGACAAGAGGATATAGGTGGTGTAGTGGAACAAGAGGATGTGGGGGATGAATTATAATAAGGGTATTGGGATGGTGGATTAGGATGAGGATATGTGGATGTAGGATTAAGGTAAAAGGGCATGGATGTAGGATTAAGATAGGAAGGTACAAATGTAGGATTAGAGTGAGTAGATTGGCATGGATGATTAGGGTAGTGGGTATATGCGGATGAAGGATTTAAATAGGAGGATGGTGGATGGGGGATTAGGAGAGGGATATTGAGATGGTAGACTAGGATAAGAGGATGCGGGTGTTGGATAAGGGGATGATGTAGATGAAGGATATGATGGATATGACGGATATCCCTTGTAAAAGGTAGCAGGAGCAACATGATTAGGCATGGATGAAGACATAACGGGATAACTCGAGGGGGTGATTGGATTTTGGAAAGTGGGTGGAGAAAGCTTACTAGCAATGATAGTGTCAAGGGGATCTATGTCATATTCTTCTTGATCGACAAGACTTTCATTATCATCGTCCACATAATTAGGGTTTCCCTTGACTATTATTGATGGAGGATGAGGATTCATGAGGGTGAAAGGATAAAGAGGATGAGTCAATGATTTGGGATGGAAGTGGACTAAAGTTCAAATCGGGATTTAGATTAAGCCCAAACTTGGATTGGATTGAAGCTCAGATTAGGATGATTGGCTGATGTGATGGGATTGATTTTGATTTTGATGGGATTCGGTAGATGGATGAATGGATAGGGATGTGATTGGATCAGATTTGGATTTGGATCAAATATATTGGATCGGATTGGAGTTCAATTGAATTGGATTTTGATTTGATTGGATTAGGATTTGATTAGATTGGATTGGATTGGATTTGATTGGATTGGATTAGGATTTGATTAGATTGGATTTGGATTGAAAGAGATGAGAGGGAGACCTTAAGCTTGATCACATGAGATTACCCTTAGTAACCCTAGAGCTTTGATTGATTAATAGGATGATTACGGCACCGAATCCACCTTAAGCTAGGAATGGATTGATTGGGCCGAGGATGATAACTTACAACACCGAATTCACCTCAAGATGGATGTGAATTGATTGGGTTTGAAGTTAAAGACTAATAATCAAGTTCAAGCACTATAGTCAATTCGGGTAACCACTTAGTAATACAAGGTTAGGATGGTTTGGCTATAGGTGGTGTTTGGAGATGTAAATGGTAAGAGATGGTTGGTGGATTAGGAAGAAATTAGAATGAATGGGGGGTTAAGGATAATTGTGGAGAATGTATGGGGATTTAGGATAGTTGAACGAAAGTTTAGAATAAGGAGATGGAGGTTTAAAAGGGATAAATGGAGATTTTTGAAAGTTTAAAGTGACAAAACGAAGGTTTGGGATGATGAGGTAATGGTTGGGAATGGTGAAATGAAGGTTTAAAGGTTGAATGAATCCAAATGGGGGGATTTTAGGTGTTCAGGAGGGCGTAATTGCACTTCTGCAGCAAAATAGGAGCGTAGCCGCCCTTCTGCATCAAAACAGGGGCGTAGCCGCCCTTCTGCAGCAAAACAGGGGCGTAGCCGCCCTTCTGTAGCAAAACAGAGGCTTGGTTTGATACAAATGGCTATGGCAAGGACTTTAAAATGATAATGATAAGGCCAAATTGTTAAGAATTCACTGGTTTCTCACAGGAAAACACTCTCAAGAAAATACAACCCTTTGATTAGTGCTGAGGGTATGGCAAAAGTGGTCTTAATCTAGGATGCACAAGGTATCTAGTGAGTCCTCGATATACTCTCGGTATGTGAGGCACAACCGTGAACACCAGCCCGTCACAAGCGTGAGTCGGGAACCCCAGCGAGATACTAAAGGGCTCAGACCAACTCTTCACATCTATCTAGGTATCACCCTAGCTTCGACACTCCACCAATTACGACGTGACTGGATTGGGGTACAGCTTTCGCTCTCCCCCCTTTGTATACCCCGCCGGTACGCGTGGTTGGAATCATCCCTTGGGGTGATGAAATCTCCAAGCAGGTCCCACTATGAAGAAAGCACTAACCGCTTCCAACTACTCCCCAGGCTCACACAAAGTGCAAGGGGAAAGCGGAAACAAGCTAATACTCCCTTAGGGTAACACAAAAAGACAAGAACAAAAAAAAACGAATATTACTCCCCCTAATTAAGCTATGTTCTTAGATTAATACAAACAGCAAGGATGATTTTAAAGAAGATTGAGCAAATGGATAGCCCTGCAAGCAAATATTAGATATTTTATCCCGCTTTCTCCATCACCTTCACAAGAATATGCTGCAAAAGGTTAGCACAAAACACATGTATCCTTGCAAGAACAACGTTAATGAGAAAAATAACAATTAAATCTGAAATCAAAATACCAATTTTACCTTCCAGGGGGCGCAGTCGCCCTTCTGCAGCAAAACAGGGGTGTAGACGCATTTCTGCAGCAAAACAGGGGCGTAGCCGCCCTTCTGCAGAAAAATGGGGCGTAGCCGCCCTTCTGCGGAAGATGGGGCGTAGCCGCCCTTCTGCGCAAAAATGGGGCGTAGCCGCCCTTCTGCAGAAAAATGGGGTGTAGCCGCCCTTCTGCGCAAAAATGGGGCGTAGCCACCCTTCTACGGAAAAATGGGGCGTAGCCGCCCTTCTGCGCAAAAATGGGGTGTAGCCGCCTTTCTGCGGAAAATGGGGCGTAGCCGCCCTTCTGTGCAAAAATGGGGCGTAGCCGCCCGTCTGCGCAAAAATGGGGCGTAGCCGCCCTTCTGCGGAAAATGGGGCGTAGCCACCCTTCTGCGCAAAAATGGGGCGTAGCCGCCCTTCTGTGACGTGTTCCTGTAAAAACTTAAACAACAGCAAACGTAAAATATGGGAACCCATTTGTGGGTCCCACCGGGCATGCCAGAAATGTATACCCTGATATTTGCACTTCTCTAAATGAGCAAAACAACTAAGAGATATGAAAAACAAAATACCAAGGACACCTCAAGATTAGCCAAAAGAGAGTGACAAAACACTAAAGAAAGTAGATA
The DNA here is from genome assembly GCA_007258455.2 of Sequoia sempervirens. NCBI lineage: Eukaryota > Viridiplantae > Streptophyta > Pinopsida > Cupressales > Cupressaceae > Sequoia > Sequoia sempervirens. The sequence continues at coordinate 495,567,101 of VDFB02270651.1, forward strand.
ACACAAAACAAATAGCTTTACCTTCCTTTGTTGTTGATACTCCTTTGATTGGCCCTTGCTTAAGATAGGATGTGTGCTCCTTGATGGCTCTATTGAAGATCCTTACTATGTGCTTGGATGCAAATGCAAGTGGATGTGATTGAAAATTGGATGAGTGCACAAAATGGCAGCATGTAGTTGCAAATTGACTAAGTGTTGAGAAGGAAAATTGGCAGCATAAGATTGCTCCAAATCAAAATTCTTCTCCAAATGCCCTTGAGGAGGGGGTATTTATAGAGGAACTTGAATTCTCTAGAGAATTCAAGGGTCAAGATTGATCCAACAAGGTTAAGATGAAGGGCTATGGTGGGTTGAGAACCCACAAGCCCTCACATCTTGACATGTGGAGGGTGAAGTGGCCAAGGGTGGATGAGATGAAAATGAGTTGTCAAAAAGGTACATGAGGTGGAAAATGACATGCACCTTGGGGGATGAGAGGATTTCCACACAAAAGGGATTTTTTGTCCCCAAATGGGAGTGAAAGGGACATTTGAGGAATTTTAGAATTTCTCAAAAATCTACATGGGAAAAGGAAAGGTGGTTGGGGGGATAAATGTGAATTAAAAATTTGCATTCCTAGGATGATCTAGAGGGTAAAAGGTGGGCTCCAAAAAGGTGGGACTTGGTCACATGTGGAGATTGTGACAAGTCCAAGGTTGGTCACATGTGGAGATTGTGACAAGTCCAAGGTTCTAGAAGCCTTGGAAGGATGGAATGTGAATTAAAAATTCACATATAAAATAGGGGAATCTAGGAAGAATAAAAAGGAATTAAAAATTCCTTGGAGAATGATTAGGCTTAATTAATCAGTAATTAGAGGATAATTAGGGATAATTAGGATTAAAAGCCAACTTGCAAAAGTTGGAGGATGTGACACATCCTAATCAAGGATTAGGCATGTGCACATCCTTAATGAAGAGATTAGGAGATGGATTAGGATTAGATGAAAATGACATGTGAGGAATTAAATAAATGTAATATTTATTTAATTTATTTGATGAAAAGAGGATTTAGGAGGGTAAGGTATTTAATTATTAATTAAATACCTTAGGGACTTGACAATATTAAAGATATTAATTAAATAATACTAATATTACTTAATTAACTCGGATAAGAGGATGTTTAGATGAAAAGTGATAAATTTGAATAAATTAAGTGTCCAAATTTGGATGTCTACAAAGGCAAATGAAGGCTAGGAGGGGGCTTGGAGGGGTCTACGGCTAGCGACATCATGCTGATGTCAGCAATCCAGTGTGTTAAATTTGATGGTCATCTGGTTGTCATGGGATATTCCTAGAATATTCCCTCTGTTGTGAAAAAAAGACCTCGTCGGTAAAAGTTTGTGGTCATCGGTAAACCTTGGGGGATGCTAGAATATTTTGATGAGTTGTCAAAAAATTTCGTGGAAGATTCCTTCACTAGATTTTTTACGCATGTGTCAGATTTCAATGGGCAGTCATTGTTTTATTTAATTGGAGGCACTTATTTGAAAGGTTCTATTGGAATCTTTAAGATTTTGGTTGCCTTTTTTTTTGCTCGGTCAGTTTTAATAAAGCCACCGCTAGCTACAAATGGGGCCCGCATGGGGCTGAGAGGTAGTAGGCAAGTACGATTGCACAATGTACAACCTTGCGTAGGCCAAACCTGTAAAAAAGAAAATTGTATTTTTTGAAAAGATTTTTGCTTTATGATTTTTTTATTTTTGGAAAAAAAATTAATAAAATTCAATTTTTTTATTTTGCTTTTTTTATTTGAAAAAGCAATTTTTGATTATTTATTTTTTTATTTTCAAGATAAAATATTTAAAAACCCTAAAATATTATTTTTGATCAATGGATTAAAAAAACTAGAATATCAAACCCTCTTGTACCTATGCATGCAAATTGAGGTAGAATAGTTCCCAAATCTAGATACGAATTTGTGTGCCCTTAAAAAAATTTCCTTTCTTGCAATTGCTCATAAATTGATGAACGACATGAGATCTTTAGGTTTTCAACCATTTTGGATGCAACGATTATGCTCGTTTTTCCTCAGGATGAGATGATTTTTCCCTCAAGTTCGGATCTCTTAGAATTTGGATAGGAACCTACAGATCTAGAGCTTTGGTACCATGTTGAAGTTAATGATTGATTTCAGAAACTCCTAGAAATCACCTGCAAGAAAATATCCTATCACAAAAGAAAGACCAAAGCAACTGATTTTCTATGCAACCAAGATAGAAAAGCTTGAATCCAGAAAAGCACTAATATGTGCAATGTATTAACCTAAATGGTTCTAAATTAGTGCAAAGGTGATGCCTGTTTCACCTTAAGATGAGTTGATTTTTCCCTCAAGGTCGGATCTCTCAGAATTCAAATAGGAAGCTACAGATCTAGAGCTTTGATACCATGTTGAATTTGATGATTGAACTCCACAACACCCAAAAATCACCTGCAAGAAATTATCCTATCATAGAAGAAAGATCAAAGTAATTGTTTTGTTATGCAACTAAGAGAGAAGAAATCAAATCCAAAAGAGAAAATGATTTGCTATGTATTAACCTAAATGGTTCTGAATTGAATGGCTACAATGAATTTGCAAGCTTTATAAAAGCATGCAAAAGAAAACCCTATATGAGGATTGCATTAGATTGTGACAAGTGTCTTAATCTCATGCAATGAGACAACTAGACCTATAATTAGGCCAATCTAATAATAAAAAAGAACTCCTAAGTTTAGCTTAAGTGAACTAAAGTAATAAGGGACTTAATAATTAATTAATGAATAATTAATTATCAAGTGATTATCCTGATTACTCTAACATGGATGAAGTTGTCAATGCCATCAATGGTCTTGGTGGTAAGTTGGAAGAAAGTGAAGTTGTAAAACAGGTATTGAGAACTCTTCCTAAAACGTATAGTTCTAAAGTTTCTGCTATTGAGGAAGCTCAAAATTTAGATCAATATTACAGATATCATATGTTTGGTGCTTTAATTTCTTATGAATTGAGAGATTTTGATCAAGATGCTACAAAGAAAGAAACTTCCTTTAAATTCAGCAAGGCAGAGAAGGATGATGAATCAGATCCTGATGATCTTGATGAGGTGGAAGCAAATTTTGTAAGGAGATTGAAAAAGGGAACAATAAAATAGAAAGGTAAGTTAATCTTTAAGTGTTTCAATTGTGGAAAGATAGGTCATTATGCTTCTAAATGTCCAATCAAAGTTGCAAATGACAAACATAAGGATCATAAAGGTAAATCTGTCAAGAAAAGTTACTATGTTGAAAAAGACAAAGGTGTATCTGATGATGAGGAATCAGACTATCCTGATGAGGATAGTGATGAATGCTTGTTCATGGATTTAAATTTTGGAACTAATTCTACTAATTCTAAAAGATGTATGAAGGAAAGTGCTTTTCATGCAAGAGAGGAGAGAAATTATTGGATAATTGATAGTGGATGCTCAAATCATATGATAGGTGACAAGAGAGTTTTTTAAACTTCAAAAGTATGATGGTAGTCTTGTTAAGTTTGGTGATGATACATCTGCTAAGATCTATGTAAAAGGCTCAAATAGTTTTGATGGAAAGCATAAAATAGATGATGTTCTTTATGTCAAGGATCTCTAGCATAGTCTTCTCAGTGTAGGACAAATGTGCAACAGAGGATACAATTTGGTGTTTCAAGATGATGGTTGTGAAATTAGAAAAGGAAGCTCCAAAAATTTGGTTGCTACAAGTACAAGGACAGAAAGAAATGTTTATAAGCTCAAACGTGGTGGTGTTAAGTGCTTTTTTGTCTCAAATAAATGAAAGTTGGTTGTGACATAGAAGAATGGGTCAGATTGACTTTGATAGCCTAGTGAAGATCAGTTTTATTGATGCTATGAGAGATCTACCAAGGATTACAAAATCTATCAATGTAATCTGCAAAGAGTTTCAATTTGGAAAGCAAACAAAGAAGAGTTTGAGAACTAAAGAACATTCTACCGCAGGGTCTTTGGAGTTGGTGCATACAAACCTATGTGGACATACCAAAATAAGAATCTCACAAGGTGATACATATTTCATTTTATTAATAGATGATTATTCTAGAATGACTTGGGTGACATTTCTCAAAGAAAAATCGGAAGCTCTGGATAAGTTCAAAGCTTTTAAATCTATGGTTGAGAATTAAATAAATTTGAAAATCAAGTGCTTGAGGTTTGACATAGGTGGTGAGTTCACATCCAATGAGTTTAACAGTTTTTGTGAAGATCATGCAATAAAGAGACAGTTATCAGCTCCTAAGACTCCTCGGCAAAATGGAGTTGTGGAAAAGAAGAACAAGATAGTTCAAGAAGCAATGAGAACCATGATGAAGGAAGAAAATCTACCAGAATTCTACTAAAAAGAAGCAATTCATACTGTAGTATACATTCTTAATAGAGGACAAGTATGATTGAACAATTCAAAGACCCCCTATGAGATATGGTATAGAAAACCTCCTACTATGAAATATTTTAGTGTTTGGAAGAAAATTCTATATCAGGACAGATGAAGAAAAATTGGGAAAGTTTAATGCAAGATCTGATGAAGAAATCTTCCTTGCATACTCTAAAAAAAGAAAGACATACAAATGTTATAACTAAAGGCTGAAGAAGATTTTTGAAAGTGAAAGTGTCAAATTAGTGAAAAACCACATAAAAGTTTTCCATTGATAGAAGGATATGAATCTGATGAAACCGCTTGCAATGAAGAAGAAAAATATGAAGAGAAAGAAAAAGAGATGAAAATGGAAGAGGAAAAAGATCCAGAAAAGATCCCTAAGACTCCTAAGTATATGCACAAGAATCATTTTGAAGATAAAATCATTGGAGATAAGAGAAAATGTGTGTTAACAAGAAGAAAAGATGTTATGATAGGGGAACAGGTAAATTTTTGTTTACTTTCAAAAGTATAACCTAAAACAATACCTGAAGCATGCAAGGATGAGAACTGGATCAAAGCTATGGAAGAAGAGTTGATAAAGATTGAGAAGAATCAAACTTGGGAATTGGTTCCAATTCCAACAAACAAGAATGTGATAGGAACTAAATGGGTTTTCACGAACAAACTAAATGAGGATGGAAAGGTTAGAAATAAGGCTAGACTGGTGTGTAAGGCCTACTCACAAGTGCAAGGAATAGAATTTGAATACTTTTGCTTCGATGGAAAGAATAGAAGCCATTAGAATGTTTTTGGATTTTTCAACACATAAAGACTTCAAGGTGTATCAAATGGATGTCAATTTTTCCTTCTTGAATGGTGAGTTAGAAGAAGAGGTTTACATTAAACAACCATAAGTTTTTAATTTCTAGAAGATTTTGATATCGTCTCCAGATTAAAAAAGTCATTGTATAGACTCAAACAAGCTCCTATAGCTTGGTATGCAAGACTGGACATATACTTTTCATCGCAAGGATTCAAAAAGGGTACTACTAATAGAAATATTTACTTCAAGGTTGAGGGAATTAGATCCTAATTATGGTTGTGTATGTTGATGACATAATATTTGGAGGAAATGAAGGTATGTGTAAGATATTTGCAGAGTAGATGTAAAAAGAGTTTGAGATGTCAATGTTTGGGAAGATGGATTCCTTCCTTGGGTTACAAATTAATCAATCGGAAAAAGGTATTTTCATTTCACAGTCAAAGTATGTCAAGGAAATGTTGAAGAAGTTTAGAATGGAGGATTCTAAACTAGTATGTACTCCCATGCTTACTAGTTGCAAGTTGAGAAAAAATGATTAATCTCCTAAGACATATCAGAGCAAGTATATATCAATTATTGGTGGACTACTATATCTTGTTGTTACTAGATTAGATATCATGCATGTAGTTTGTCTTGTGGAAATATTTCAAGAAGATCCTATAGAATCACATGTCAAAGCAGTTAAAAAGATATTCAGATACTTGAAGGGCACTCCATATTTTGGTCTATGGTATCCTAGGGGTATTGATTTCTCTTTGAGTGCTTATATAGATGCAGACTGGGCAAGTTGTATAGATGATAAAAGAAGTACAAGTGGATGTGCTTTCTTTCTTGGAAGTAGATTGGTTTCTTGGTTGAGTAAGAAGTAGGATTTAGTGTCATTATCTATTGCAGAGGCAGAATATATTGTAACAACATCATGTTGTACATGAGAGTTATGGATGAAGTAGACATTGAAGGATATCAGAGTTTCATATGATGAGCCTATTTCTATGTCAAGTGTGATAATACAAGTACTATAAATGTTTTAAAAACCTCAGTAATGCATTCAAGGAAAAAACATATCTCTATTTGGTATCACTTTCTTAGAGAGAAAGTTGCAAAGAATGAGTTGAAGCTAGAGTATGTGCCTACAAAGGATCAAGTTGCAGATATTTTCACAAAGGATCTTCCAAAAGATACATTTAAGTATCTTTGGTAGAAGTTAGGGGTTATTACACCTCCTTTCAATTAGATGCATAAGAGTGTGCATATGTCCAGGGAGTATTTCAAGATACCTTCTTGGTCCTAGACTGATGAATGCTACCTCTCAGGGGGAGTAGGTAGTGGTTTGTTTTAATTGGTGAATTCAGGGGAGCATATCTTGTGCCCCTAAGGGGAGAGAGTTGTGGAGAGAGAGCAGAAGTAAGTGTGAGAAATTTTCTTGCTAGTGTTTCCTAAAGTGAAGTATGCAAATTTTTCCCTTTTCCATTGATGTCAAAGGCAAAGAGATTAAAGTTTGAAAAAGTCCTCAAGTAAGGGGGAGAAAAATGAAGGAAAGGGAAAGAGAGAGTGAAGTTTGGGAAAGTGGTAGAAGTGTAAGGAATTTCCATATCAAGGGGAGATATTGAAGAGTTTTTTGAGTGTTGGACTTGCAAAGTTGCTTCTATTGATTGATGATTTTTTAGAGCTGGTATTGCCATCAATGAAAAAGGGGGAGATTGTTGGAGATTTTTTGGTGTTGCCATTAGTGTTTTCATTGATATCAACCACTAGTGTGGATTTGTTGTGGTTTTATGTCACACTGATGTCAACCTCTAGTATGGTCAGGGAGATTGTTGCACTATGTTGTCATTAGTGTTTTTATTTGATGTCAAACTCTAGTTTTTCCATGTTGAGAAGTGTTTGTGGTATTGATAAGGTGTTGCAAATGTCGTAGATATGTTGAGCAGGTGTTTGTGGTGTTGCTAATGCAACTGGTTCACTTGGTTTCCAAGTGCTTTTGATAAAATTTGAATAAAAGAGTTTGCATTGTGGCATAGGTGTGTTTAGTGTTGTGCTCTATATTTCTTCATGGTTAAAGATAAACTTGTTCAGTTTGGATGTGATAATCAGAGGTGTTAAGAGGTGCTATATCCAGAGTTTTAGGTTCTAGATCGTGCAACAGTGGAAGATGTGTTTGACAGTGTGTCTACTTGTGTAGAAGGTTGTCTTGGAGAAATGGATTTTCTCCACATTTCTCTGCATTGTGGTTTCGTATCTTGTGGATTTGGGAACGTGCTAATATTTTATGTTCCTACCTTCCCCTAGAGCTTTGTATGTGAAATAAAGAAAAATATGGAAGTGTGTGTTTTGTGTGATATGTGATGGAATGATATAACACACCTATACTTTTCCTAATTTCATTAGAAAAAGAGATCTCCCTAGTGGAACCCCTAAAAATGCTATGTTCCACTCAAAAATTTTGCAAAATCTAGTTATTTTCATGACCTGGGGCTTAGGGTTTCACTTATTGTCATGCCTTAGGGTTTCTAAGTTGCTTAAATCCTTTCTAAAAAAATCCTAAGTTTGAATCCTTTACAAGCACTATAATTTGATGAAATATTAATGAAATATTTCAGGAGGGGGTCAAATGTATTAAATTATGCGTTACTAAAGGGAAATAAGAGGCACGTGTTTTAAAAGAAAATGAGATATTTTAATCTTGGTCATCGGTTGTATCTGAAGGTTATGTGCATAGGAAAGTAGTCTTGTGTTAAAGCACGCATATGTTGAAGGTTCAAGATCTAATATGAGCCCTTCCCCGCCTCCCTGCTACTAAAATTTGCACGCAGGTTAAGGATCACAGGGAAGCGAGGAAGCTGACACGTGGATTTTCCCATCGGCGGTAAGGATGGTGGAGCCCACAAATGACGGGGACCTCGGGTGCACATGGCTTGTTTCTGATTGGTAGAGAATGATTGAAGGCTATAGTCAAATTTTTCAAACTCTGTTGACTGAATTCGGGTCATCTATCTTGCCACCTCATCATAGGATCAATGATCAAAGTTCAAAATTGAGTTTGAAGACAAATGAGTCATTCTGGTTCGCCCGAGTGAACCATAATGGTGGAAAAGATGCAAAGCTATAGAATTGGAAGGTTTTTAATCCATTAAAACCTATTTTAAAGCATAATTGAAGATTGTCAAAAGAATTTTGCACATTCAAGGAGCTCGTGCTATGATTTTCAAGCTTGTTTGGCAATGAAATTAGGGATTTCGAGCATCTTGCAAACCAGTAAGTAAAATCACTTCCTTGCTTCTCAAAGTGCTTAGAATTTTTTAAATTGCACTCGCTCAATCGCTCTATCATTAGGGTTTCATTGCTTATGCATTTCTTTTAAGGTTTGACATAGTTTCAAAGCAATTAGCTTGTTTGGTTCTATTTTTTTTTAGTCAAACTCATTCTTAATTCGTAGGTTTTAGTTTGTTGAAAGAATACCTAGTTTATAAACCCTAGAATCATGGCTCTAAAAGTGAAAGTATCCTCATCCAAGGGAGAAGCCTTTGGCTCAAAAACTCCCCTCAGACCCATAGTCTAGGACCTAACTGAGCAATTAAAACCCTCAACTTTTGAAAAACATAAGGATCAACCACTATTCCAAGGAAAATAAATTGTTGAAGGACTGGTAGATAAGCAAGCTGCTATCAAGGATATTACAATGCCTTAGACTGGGTGGCAAATGTTCAATTGTTGGTTTCAGAATACGAATCATGGAATTCCTATGGGTAACCTGTGGAATCTAGACTTGGGAAAGTTAATTATACTCAATGTCTATATGGATGTGGATTTGTTAAACGTATTGGCCAGAAACTATGGACCAATCACAAGGACTTTGAGGACATTCAATAGAATAAATATGGTTAAGGTCACTAGGGAGGAGATTGTAGAAATTTTCAATCTCACTGACTGGAATGAGGACATGGTGCCTATTGATGAGAACAAATTTAGGGCAGAGTATGAGAAGGTAAAGCATACATTCAATTTTTCAATACTACCAAATTATTTGGCATCTGTGGATGGTAGAAAGGTAGTCTTGGGTCCTTCAGACAAGGATCCCTATCCGATAAAATATTTTGTGACTTATTTCCAAAGGACCTTCTATTCCATATGTCATATTATTGGTTATGACCCATTCACAAGCATATCTAGGGCTTGGATGTATATGGCAGCACATATCCAACACCCTGCATATTGCACATTGTATGATTATGCAGGGTATCTAGCAGAAAAAATTCATGAGGGCCTGGTTGAGTTGAAGAAGGGTAAGGATGGAGTCAAATTCTTCTGGTATTCTTTGTTTATGTGCATGTTACTATTCAGGGGTGCTCTGTTCTTTGGTCAAGATATGGCATTGGAACAAAGGAAAGGTAATTTAGAACTTCCTATGCAATGTTGGACTATGGTCCTTGACAAAGATGATAGAAAGTTTCATTATGTATTGTTCCAAAACTTATTTTCCTCCAAGTTGAGGAGAGTACTAATGATGAACATGCCAAGCATTCCTACAGCCTTGCATGATTTTCTAAGGCCTAAGGAAAGAAGGATAGAACTTGGTATTGATCACAACTGGGGGGATGTTATCCCTTATCCCACTTACACTATTTTGAGAGTCTATGGTTCAATTGTTTCACCCACTTACTACCCAAATATGTGTTAGAAAGGATTGGCTTTTTAGAAGTAATATGGAAATTGGGGAATGTGTAAAACATCCACCTAAAGGATCAAGGAAAGGGAACATTCTTCCCTTCATACACTTGCTTTTCAAATTTTGTAATGGTTAAAGGGGGATGGGATAATATAAATGATATTCTTAAGCCATTGAATATGAGAAGAGAAGTAGTGAGAAACCATGACCTTGAAGGTTTTATGGCATGGTTGAAGATAAGAAATAGGAGCTCAAAGTTTATTCATAATTTTTATTTCCCTAAGGATGTCATTAGGAAAAAAAAAAAATTCTAAAGTAGGAGGACAGAAAAACAAAATGGATTGTTTTTGATAAATTGCAAAGGAAAATGAGGGAAAAGGGCCCACAATTTACTGCCCTTGCAGAAATTCCCAATGAAATGCAAAGAATTGAATTTATTTTCCAAAACTTTGAGATAGTTGTAGGGAACTTAGAAAGTGAGAGATTGGTCTAGGAAAAGGGGAAGGCCAATGCTACAAATGAACAAGATGTGGGGGATACCCCTATAATGGAAGAAAGGCCACCTTACCATCCACCTGAGCAACAAAAGGTAATTTTCTTCAAAAGAAAGAAAAGTAAGGTGAAGAGAATAGATACAACTGCTGCTCCTTCTCAACTAGAGAAGTAAAGGAGTCCTTCGCCAGTGCCACAAATTCCACCACCATCTCCCCCAAGGTCAACTGGACCTAAATTCATTAACATTGATTCTCCAACCAGACAAGCATTGCCATCAAAAGAACAAAAGGTTCAATCAGTTGGTTTGGTGGACTATGAGGAGGATTCTGATGATGAAGTCTTGGTAACACAAGAGGAATGCAACAAGGAATGACATCTCTACCAAGGGAGATTGTTCCATAGTAGCTTGGTTTGAGACTAAGAAAGGCTGACCTCACTGGCTTAAATAGCCAAAATGATGTGAGAGAAGAGGCATGTAATAAATTCATGGATGATGATTCTTTTGTGCAGTCTAAGGCCTTCATGGAGTTTTCCTAGAGGGAAAAGAAGGATGAATTTGTGAATAATGTTGCAGAACAGAGGAGCCTTCATCCTAAACTACCTGATTTGGTCATCCAAGCAAGATTAATAAAAGAGATGAAGGAGAAGTATCAAAAAATAACTATAGCTGAGGGTAGCGAACTGGTTAGAAAGAGTGGAATTATTTTATTGCCCAAATGGGATTTTTCTTATGCCATTGCATTTGACACAATAAAGAGATATGATAGACCTCTCTACAACTCAGAGGAGGAAGCTACAATTGCACTACAATGATCTGCATTTAGTGAGCAGTGGGATAAACTAGCCATTTGGGCCTTAGCCCCCAATAACAAGAAGCCAGATATTGTAGAGCCTACTACAGATTATAGGGGAGGCTTGATAATAAAGAGAGTGTTAGACACCTTAGCAATTGAGGCAACAACAATGTCAGTAAATGTTTCTCAATTTACAAAGACAACAGTGGAATCGGTGACTGCTGAGAAGGAACAATTTAGAAAAAAGTATAATGATTTTTTGATTGATTATGGGAAGAATCAACAACATACCATGCAACTACAAACTGAGTTGGAACTGTTAATGGAAAAAATGTAAAAGGAAAAAATGTAAAACTTGCAACATGGTGAGCCAATGGAGACTAATGTTGCTTCACCTTCTACTCCACAAGAGCCATCAACTACTGCGACTCTACCTCCAACAAGTTCTTCATGGGAAATTGTGCCCTACAATATGGGAAATGTGCACATTTTAGTGAAGAAGCCAGATTCACCCAGTGCATAGCAAGAAGAAGAGGTTAGCAAGGAAGAATTGTTGCAAAAGTTAAAGGAGTATGAAGAGAAATGTGACAGACATGATAGAGAAATTTTTGTTAACAATATGAAGATTGTCACTGCAGTTTTGGAGCATCTAAATAGAGGAGTGAACAACAGATTAATTAGCCTCCATGCTAATTATTCTGCCATGAAAGATGCAATAAAAAATTTGATATTGATAAAGAAGTGGCAATTCCTCTAATGGAGACATGGATCCCAAGATTGCAAGACTTGAGAATAATGGTTGTGGGAGCCAAGCATGATGTCAATGCACCAGAAAATATCAAGCCAACTCTCAAGACTGTAAATGGAATTCAAGAATTCAGGGGGAAGATAGAGCCTTTGGAAAAGATCAGGGAGTTGCTTAAGGGTTTTCATGAAATGAATCATGGTCTCTTCCCTCCTATATTAAAAGATGATGGCAACATTAAAACCTTGCGGGATTGGAGGAAGGAAACAAATGAGGTGATTTCAAAACAAGCAGCTCTAATCTGTCAAGGGAATGATATGAGCATGTTGAAAAAGAACATGGATATGATCACTCATGCAGGACATGTTCTAGAAGAATTTGACAAAGAAGCAAACCAAGTGGTAACTAAATATGCCCCTTATAGAACAAAATCTGATGAAATCATAAAATTTAATTGGCCTACAAAAGAGGAATTCCAAGCATAGAAAGATAAGTATTTGGATGTTCTAGAGGATTGAACTGCAACTACAGATGGCTCTACAATTTTGGCTTGGTAAGTCTGCAACTATGGTGAGTAACGGATGGGAGAAGTAAAATGTATAGTCTGGAACTAGTACAGATTAGGATTTTGCTAAAGTATGGATAAAATGTTGTCTTCTCCCCAATTTGAATTTGATGGCAAGGTTGCAAATGTAGATGAGTTTCTTGTCTTTTCTGCCTTAAGCTTTTTATGCTTTCTTTCATCTTTTCTTGATGTATGTGGACACATTTTTAGAGCACATGGATATTGTCAAATTAGCTCAAAGATTCCTTTTGGAAGGTGGGACCTGATCCTCAATAACAAATAAAAATAACTTTTGTCTCATGTAACATTTCCCTCCATTTGAGAATGCAAATATAACTGCAAAGGGAATGTATTTTGTAACGGTCCAATAAGAAGGGGACATGTGTACTTTCTGGCCTGAAGCTTGTTTGCTCCTTCATTTCTATAAGAAGTAATTCAAGGACAGAAGTATGATTTGGTTGCTTGTAATGGATCACAGAGCATTTTGTAAAGAGTACAGCGAACATTTTGAATTTCTATCTTAGGTTTTGAGTTTGTCAATGCATATGTAATTTTGATAGCAATATTAGCAATTGAATACAAAATGGTTCAAATTCAAATCCATTTCTCTCCTATGTACTTGTTTCATGAATTATGAATAATATGATCAAGGATTATCTTATTTATCTTCATTGATTTCCATTGGTTGTGTAGATTTGTTCTTGCTTTTAATTCAAAGAATTAATGAAATTCTTGAGTGAAGCTATAAGTTCATGAATATTGAGTGCTAGGATATCAGTAAGATGTTGTGGTTGAGAGTATGATGTTGAAATGTTGTAATCCATTATTATCAAAGCTTAAATGATGCTATGTGTTAAATTGTTATCAGATTGTAAAGGTTTTGAGTTTGACTCCATTTCTAGGATAAAGCACCGATCTAAGTGAGTGTGCATGACACATTTTTTTGTTCAATTCAATAGCAAATCAATTCTTATAAACAAACTCTTTTAAATGTATTACAATTGTTATTATTTTGTATTAAGTTTCACCATTCTCATGCTCTAAATGTTGAGTTTTGTTAAGGAGTAGCCAACTTCTTTGATACATTCCATTTGTTGAGCTATTATATGAGAATTATTTGTTATTTGCAATGTATTCAGTCATTAGGTGCAAAGTTCTTTAAATACATTGTGGGATCACCCTCCCAGGTCTTGCAGAGCCCAAAGTGCAGGAGGAAAGCATTGCTGCTTTCACTCGTTTGTTGGAAAATCCCTTCAGGTTGATAATAATTGGAAATGGAAAATTTCATAGGCTTCCTTGAAGATTAGCTTGGTTCTTAAAAAACAACCAATACTCCCAAGGATAGAATTGAATTTCAACCTTGAGGTGAGTCAACTCTATTAGGACGGTTTATTGTTTTCTTGTGATAGAAATGAATGATTGGCTATTTTGGGAGATAAATTTAAATGGATTAAAAAACTCAATTATATGACCTAATATTTGAAATGTAAAATATTATGATAGTAGAAACAGAAACAGTAATTTGCAAACAAATCTAACAAGGACAGAGAGATGTGCACCTAGCCTAAAAGACAAGTTCTGAGCTTTGTAGCAAGATTGATTACCCTAGGGCGAATGGGTCCTAGTGCACGGGTCCAAAATCTGATTTTGCAGTCCTTAGATCTCGGATCTAAGCTTCTGATTTTTCTAGGTTTGACTATCGGAAAGCCGAATATAAAATATGTAGGTAAGTTTCCGAAGCTTGAAAATAATGATGACAACTTTGACAACTTTGCAAAATTTCTCTTTTGATCAATCTTCAGTCCTTCTTCACCTATAAATTTGCACATACAAAGAGAAGAAAAATGTTTATTTTTGGATGAATAGGGGTTTGTCTTAGTCAAGCCTTGGTTTGGTAATTAAACCTTAATGATAAAACAATGATAAATGGAAGTAATTTGATGAATGAACAATGCTATGTCACAACTCACCAAACCCTTAATGGCTTCCCTTAGAGGGCCAAATTCTAACACATCACTCTAAGGTTTGGATATTGCTTGAATTGGCTTGATTTGTTGATTTATTTGATGCTTGAATGCTTGAAACCTACATCACAATTTTAGCCCCAAAACATGACATGAACACACATGAACTTTGGCATGATGATATGATCTTGATTGTTATTGTAGATGACTGATAAATCTTCTCTTCAATGCTCTTGACAATAATATTTGCTATAGCATTTCTCTCATAAAGTGTGTTCTTTCTAGTTAATGTTTCAAATGATAGAAAGAATGTATTTATAGGTTTTTATCTAATTTCTAAAAAATTAGATTCCACAAGCCGACATTTGAAACTTGAATTTTAATCATTAAAAGGCCACCAAAAATATATTAAAAATTGGGTCCTAGTACTTAAAAGGGACCCATTCACCCTTGGGCGAATGGGTCCTAAGACCTAAGTCCAGGACACTCAATTTCCAAGGTGTTTTAATTAATGTTAGCTTTGTTTAATATAGGTTTTCCTTTCAAAAAAATAGGAATAATAAGGCTTTGGAATGCATAATTTAGGTAATTAGAAGCTTAATTAAGTCCAATTAATTAAGGGGATGCAAACAATGTAGTGTGAAAATGTAAAGGAGTACATTTTTCTACACTGCAGTGTGTTCAAGTGTTTCAAAAGGTTGGATAGTGTGTTGCATGTTTGTGGCAGTGTTGTTGGTTGCACAAAATGAATGTGTTCTTCAGTTGTAGGTGGTTGTGGTAGTACTGTAGAATATTTTGATGATGCTAGAATATTATAGGATGTTGTGGAGTGTTGCTTTATGGTCTGCCTAGTGTTTTTGGATATGGAGAGGCATGTATGTGGTTGCTTGTTAGTGTTAGTGCAATTTTGGTCGACCTAGCATGCTAGCGCTAATTATGGAGGTTTTTTTTTGTTTGAGGAAGCATGCCAGTTTGGATTTGGGTCCTATTTAACCCTTAGTGTGGTTTGCCTTCACTTCTTTCCATCGTGAAAGTGTTTGGTGCTAACCTATTTAGTGGTTGCACATTTGAGGTTCATATGTTTTATTGTGGCCGACATGGAGAAAGTTTTTGAGGTTGTGGAGGATACATAGGCAATGTTAATTGTTGAAGATTTGTGAGAGTTGTATGATGTGAATGTGATCAAGTGTGGTGATCTGAGTGCGATCTTAAATTCCTAAGGCTACCAGATGCAGTGAGTAGAAGGTGTCTACATTTTTAGTGTACCTGATGTTACTAGAGGCAGTGAGTCGAAGGTTGTAAATGGTGCAGAGTTGCACTAGTGGATTTTTCTTATTGCTATGAGATAGTGAATCTCTCTATAATAGTTTTCTTTCTTCTGAATAGTGAGTCCTTTGGGAAGTGAGCCCTTGGCAATTAGCCATTCTTCTCTCTTGGGAAGTGACCCATTTTGGTAGTGGGCCTATTCTATTCGGTGTTGCTATTCATATTTATGTGAGCTAATCCTCACTGTCATTTTTAGGGTTTTCCACATAAATCTGGTGTTCTCTTGTGTATGATGTTGAACGTGTTTATGTTTCATATGGTTACATCCTGCTGATGATAATAAGGGTTTGATGGTTAATGAGGGTTTAAGGTTTTAATGTACAACTGATTCATAACCCCTCTCAATTGTCCTATGTGGCTAGATATGATGATGAAATCAGTTGAGGAATGTCTGTAGTATCATACTACATCTATTCATATCAATGGAAGTGATCCAAAAGTTTGATCTAGAATGTTTGAGATAAGTTTCCCAGACAGTGAGATTGTTTTGGTAACATGTTTTCATCTACATTTCTTCATGGATGCGAGTTATGGTCTATGATTTTAAAGGAGAGTATGTCTACACATGGTTTCTCTTATTCCAGAGTTTCTGGAATTTACATTCATCAGGAAAAAAGTTTGAAGTGACATAAGAGTCACTGTGTGGTTTAATTAACTAGGTTGATGTTTCGAATCAATGTAGAAGATGCTTGTAGTGTGTGCTCTTTGAAGGTAGCATATGGATTCCATTGGGACCATATAATTCTATATTGGGAACCATTTCATGTGTTCTATCTTCTAGTGTAGCATGTGGGATATTGGACCTGACCTATTTACACATTTGGACATGCTTGGTTAAGGAGTGTTTGTGTGGCCGACTTGTAGATAATAATTTATGTTTTGGGTTGACACATGAATGTAATTGTAAGTATAATTCATATATATAGATGTCTAGGATTTTTCCTAAGATGAGTGAGTTGTGTGAATGTTATGTAATTAGGGATTCAATACAAATATCAAAGTGATGTAATGTGAGTTGAATTTCAATCATTATGTGCCATTATTAGAAGATCATATGTTGTGTGGGAGAGTTTCTAAAGGTTGATCAAATCAAGTGTAAGCTATATTATCAGTCTTGAAGGTCCACAAAACATATTATGTGATCTGATAAGACTAGTGTCTTGCTTATTGATTTAGTGCTCAGATATTTGTATTGGGGATTGGTGTCTAGTAGGTTGGTGCCTACAAATACTGTAGGGGATTGGTGTCTCTGGTAGGTTGGTGCCTACTTCATGATTATAAGTGATTCATTATTTTATTAGGCTAGAATTGGATAGTAGATCCAAGTAGCTATTCTCACTTTGGTTTTTCTCATCTTGGGTTTCCACGTATATCTAGTGTTCTCATGTATGGGTATGTGTTTATATTATCATTTGAATAGTTGTTTTAATGATAAAGTAAGATCCAAAAATGCTACTAAGGTTAATTTGGACTTGAATTTGAGATTTTTTCATATACTAATTCACCCCCCTTCTTAATATATTGTGTGCCCTTCACTCCAAACTTCAATTCTCTCTCTATAACCATTTGGAGCATATGTTGAACATATACCAAAATTTTGGTAATTTCTTTCCATTGTTACCCAATAACACCTATTACAAGGGGAGCAACTGAAACTAGTGATAAATGGATTCCATTTTGGCCCTATTAAGATTGTCATTTCACATTTTCCTTTTTGATGATTAGTATGAAAGAAAATTGCATTTTTCTATCTAAACCTTAAGGAATTGAGCAATTGAAATTCAACAACCTTAACTTCTTGAATTAGAAGGCAATCCAAATCCTTTTTATTGTTACAAAAAGACCTCAATACATATTTCCTCTCTTGGGATTCTAAGCCTCGAATATTCCAATTTATATAGTTTAAAATTATTTTTAGGATGGAAGTTGAGGGTACTTTTGATTCTTATATAATCTATCAAAACAAGAAGGTAAATTTTCTTCTTTGTCCTTCTTTCCAAGTTTTTGTGAGCTGGTTTTGTTCACTACCTTTTTTTGCTTTCTTCTTCTTTAATCTCCTTTTTTCCTTTTCTTTTATGTTTATCCCTACTTTCTTGATACAAGGGATTAAAACAATTAATTCCCTTGTTTTCTTTTTTGTACTCACTATCATACGGGATCCCATATAAGTCAATAGCTTGCTTACAATGTTGGGAGGGTATGGGGGTCTCTCAACCTTCCTCCTTTTTATCTACTCTTTTAATTTTTCAAGCACAATTTCTTGTGCATTTTTTGAACTCATTAGACTTTTCTTCTATAGGCACAATTATGTTATTTTCTTTATTCTTATTTTCTCCTTTATTCAAATCACAAAGGACATAACTTTCCTTATTGAGAACATTCACTATTTCACATTTCTTAGTTTAATTTTCCCCAAAATTCTTATTTCTTTCATCATTATCCATATTAGGGATGGCTTCTACTTCTTCATGCACATTGTACTTAAAGAAATATTGTGGTTCTTTCACATCATCTTCCCTTGAGCGAGGTTTTAAGGACCCACTGTTTATATAACAATCTATATTAATACTTTTATCTTCTATAGCGTCAAAAATTGTACTCCCTTGTAGGTGATAGTACAATTCACTCTTAGTTTGGACCTATTTTAGTGACCCTTGCATTTATGCATTTTCAACACCTCCTAACTAGGCCTTAATCTCCTAAATTATTCATTTTGAGGACTATTTTATCATTTTCTGACAAATTGCAAGCATTGAACAAATGTGTCCAATTGATATTTTTCCCCCAACACTTGGTGTCCTAGAAAATAGGGCTACGACCCATTCACCCTAGGGTGTATGGATCCCCCTATTTTTTGGGGACCAATTTTGGATATGTCGATATCGGCATTTTAACATTTAAAATTCAAATTGTAAATGTCAACTATTGAAATCTAATCTTCAGTAAATTAGAGAAATGCATATAAATACCTATTTTTTTCACCATTTAAAAATGAGAACACAAACAAGCAATAATTTGAATCTTGGAGTAGCAAGAGATCATTACATTCCGCCAAATACATTCCAATTTTTAGGTTTTCAAGCTCATTTACAGATTTGATCAAGCCATATTCCATGATTAAAGGTTGATGCCAATAGCAGAGCATGATGGATTCTAGGTTTGAGGGATGCATTTGGCAATTTCCTTCAACCTAATAACTTGTTTCCTAGTGTTCTCATCTTCAAGCTTTATCCTACATGCAGCCTAAAGAAAGGCATCATTATTTTTTAGATGTCCTAAGGGTGTTTTGACTTCCTCTTAAGTAGACCTTGTTATTTTTATATAGGAATCCTTCCCTAATGCACTTGAGTAGGGTTTTAGGCATTTTTAGCTCATAACAACCTTAGATGCAATTAAGTTTAGGGCGCACACACTATTATCAATCAATTCTATTGGCTATTATGGAGGTATAAATACCAAAAGAGGGGTTTGACTAAAGAAAACTCCTATATAGCCACTCCCCCACCATCTCTTTTGTAGATTTATTGCAGGCCTGGATCTGAAGATGAAGGTTTTGTAGGGCAGGCATCAGAGAGCATATAAAGAGCTACAAGATCAAATTTGAAGTTTCAAAAAAGGCCTACAAGGACCCATACACCCCTAGGCAACTTTGTCCTCCATTTCATATTAGATTCAACTTTCTATGATAGGTACACATCACTCAACACTTCCCAAATCTTCTTGCAAGTTGTTGTTTCAGTTTGTTAATTATCAAAATATTACAATTTTCCTATTAGGACACATAGTTGAATTAGGTTAATCATAGTAAATCAATTCTAGTCCATTTCTAAGGCTCAAAAGGATCAAATCCAAGTCTAATTGACTCATCTTCATGGTTAAAATTCAATGTAAACACGTTGATTTGCATCCTAATGTACCTTTGAAAAAAGAGAAAAAATCAATCGTAGGTTTATGCACTAAACTTAAGGTTCCCTTTTTCATATGTTACATATTGGTGAACCTGACATTTTGGCATCATAAACCTTATGAAATCTTAAGTAATTCAACCCTAGATCTAGGTTTTGTATTGCATTTTTTTGCACTTCTCATTTAGGGTTTCATTTTTACATCATAAAAAGTCACAAAAATTCAAAAAAAATACATCATAGGTTGCAATAGGGTTAGTTTCAGTCACTTAGATTAGATTTACATTCAAAATTGCATTCCTAATTTTCATTCCTTGTTCAAAAAATTTCATTTGGGGTATAGACGAGAATGGAGTGAGGTCAGTGTATGAGCTCTGCTAGGGTTTTGTGTTTTCTGCGGTCACCCTTTTGCATCATACTGCGCATCCTGCGTAGGAAAACCCTCTTTTCTTGTGTGTACGGCCGCATTTACTGTAGTTTCTTGTTTTAATATGCCTTCAACTGGCTCTAACCCAGCAGTTCTTGTTGGTGTTAGTGGTTTGGCGACGATAATCAATGGCTCCTCCAAACAAACGTCCCTGAAAATTTGTTCCAAAAGTATTTCACGAGGTAAGTGCTCTGATTCACCAGCTGATGTGGTTTTTCCTTTACCAAATTTTGAAACTTCTTGTCAATGGCTTGAGCAGTACACCCTTGTTGGGTATTTTGTTGGGAGAACTCTCCCTGAAAGTGTGCTTAAAGATTGGGTTAACAAGGCTTGGGTCCCTCATGGGGTCTGCCTTGACATGGTCCAAAATTTAACCAAGGGTTTCTTTTTGTTCCACTTTGCAGAGGTCAATCATGTGTAGGCCATCTTAATCCATGGGCCCTAGTATGTCTAGTCCTCTCTATTAGTTTTTCAAGCATGGACTCGTGACTTTGTTGTCTCGGACGACACCAAGTTGTGGGTCCCAGTTTGGATTGAATTTCCTGGTCTACCTTTGCCTTGTGTGTCATTTTTGAATAGTATAGCCTCCTCACTGGGAAGGGTTATTTGCATTGAACCAGATAGGTTCTTTCATGCCTGCCCCCAAAAGAGGGTTTGTGTGGAAGTTGACCTTTCCAAAGATTTAAAAGACTCCAATGATATCTAAATTGGAGCTCTCTGCCACACCCAGAAGGTCACCTATTTTAATTTTCCCAACACGTGCTACAGGTGTCAGTCAGTAGACCACAAGATAAAGGACTGCCCTTTAGCAGTGCCTCGTACACCTTCTCCGCCACGAGATGCTGAAAAGCCTCGTTCGGTGGCTACATCTATTGCCAGACCTAATGCGAAATGGACTACGGTTACAAACCAAAAGAATAAGTCCACTGGTTTTGGGTCGGGTCCTGTGACCTCTGAGTCAGTGAAAGATTTTTCAAACCCTTCTATGAAGGGGAAAGAAGCTCTGGTTGGAGTTGATTATGTTTCCCAGCAGCCTAGGCCAAAGGCTACGCCTCGATCGGATGCTATCATGATAACACAGCTAAATGTAGCTTCTCCTATGATAGGAGCTCATAGGCATTCTCGCAGACCTTCCACTCCTAGGGAAGAAGGGGAATATGTTCATGAAAAATGGAGGATGTCCTCCCCGTCCATTCAGATTGGATCAGTTCTGGCAGAATTTTTACAGAATCGTTTCTCTTCTCTAAATGAAGAGGAATCGGGTTTCAAAAACATGGAGGAGTTTCACTCATGAAGTTCCTTTCATGGAATGTTCGAGGTCTGATAGACCTCTCCAGAAAGTATTATGTCAGGGATACCTTGTGCAAGTACTCTGGTGTTGAAGTGCTTTGTCTCCAAGAAGTTAAAATTTTTAGTTTTCTGCTTGTCATGGCTAGTCGTTCTATTTGGCCAGCCAGTAAAATATTTTGTACTACCCACAATGTTGGGTGTGGTGGAGCTGTCATCCTTTTGGCCCTATGGTGGCACTCCTTTGTGGTCGACCACGAGTCTGATCCCACTCATCAGCTCGTCTGGATCCTTCTCAACATTGATAATCATTCCTTTGGGAGTATTAATGTCTATGCTTCTAATGGTGTTGTGGAACGCTCTTTGCTTTGGTGTTGGATTGTTGATTCTTTACCAGTTGCTACCTGGTTACTCTGTGGGGACTTCAATATGGTAGAAATGGCATATGAAAAAGATGGCACTCTACCATTTAGATGGACAGCTGGGGAAAGGGAGGCATGGTTTTAAATGCGCAATAAATTGCGGCTTTTTGATCCTAATAGTGGTTGTCGCCATTCTCATTCTCTCTGGAACACTTGGTGCAATTACCGAGCTGGTTCTGACAAAATATTTAAGCGTCTTGATCGTACCATGATCTCGACGCAATATTTTTTCTCATTTGACAGCTCCTCTCTCCCGGTTAAGTTGTTAGTGGATCTGACTTTGTCATATCATTTCCCCATTACCTTTTGCATTGAATAGGAGACTTGACAACCTAGTACATGTAAAACTCAATTTTTTTTAAACACATCTTTACTCTACCACAAGCCTACCCTGGCCCACATTCGTAAATTTTGGAATTTGGAGTGCAGGCCAACTCATCATACAAGTTGGATTTCTTAGTGGAATGAAGCTATCATCCACATGGCTAGATTTTTACGCATTTATGGGTTCCAGCTGGCTATTTTTCGCCGGTGGTCTTATGAGGCTACCACCACTGACCTCCATGTTGCCTCTGAGGCTTTGGCGGCCAACCCTTTTTCTCCTTCATTACAAGTCAAGGTGGCGGAGCTAAGGCACAAGAAACAAATTGCTGACAGCTATGTTGCTCGAGGAGCGCAAATCAAAGCCCGATTACATTGGCTAAAAGTTGGTGATCGTGCCTCCAAAGAGTTTTTCTTGGATTTGCGTGCCAGGCACTCATCCCCAGGCATTAAAAAATAAAATATGGTGCTTAGGTGCTCTCTAAGCTGCCTGACATTCTCCATGCCTTTGTGCATCATTATGAGCAAGTTTTCACTGCATAGGAAGTCACGCTTGTGCGATAGCAAGCCCTTCAGGATTGCCTTGCTGTTGTGCCAAATAACCTTTCTTCAGCTCAGAAATTTTTTTGTGATCAACTTTTATCAATTGATGATCTCAAAGAGGTTGTTTACTCCATGGCTGATGAGAAAGCCCCAGGAATTGATGGATTCCCTTGTGAATTCTACAAATCCATTTGGGACGATATTGGGCATGATCTGCATCAAGTTTACTTAGAAGCTTTTCACTCTAATTCCCTGGGTAACTTAATCAATAAAAGTAACATAAAATTCATACCTAAACTAGGTGATCTAGAAGACATCTGCAACTGGAGACCTATCACGCTTCTTAATGTCTCCTACAAGATTATCGCCAAGGCTTTGGCTCTTAAATCTCGCCATCTTCTACCTCAGATCGTGCGCCCTGAAAAAATTGGGTTCATCAAATCTAGATTTATTTTGGATAATATCATCGTTGTTTGGGAAGGCATGGAATGGGCCAGACGCTCAAACCAAAAAGCCATGTTCATTAAGATTGAATTTTCCAAGGCTTATGATCGCATTGAGTGGCCGTTTATTCTTGCTATGTTGCATGCCTTGGGTTTTGGGCCCAATTTCATTCAATTTGTTTGAATGCTCTTTGCAGATGCCTCAGCTTGTATCACCATCAATGGTCGTCAATCCTCTACCTTTGGATTATTTCGTTCCATTAGGCAAGGGTGCCCGTTGGCCCCCTCTTTATATGTGCTTGCTACCGAGGGTTTTGGTTACCTTTTGGCCAATGCAGTTTCCAGCAGCGAGTCAAGGGAATTTCTTTGCCCAACTCTCAAGCTCAGCTTGTTAATGGCCATTTTGCTGATGACTCATTCCTCACCCTTCTAGAGGATGAAGATTCCATTGCGGCAGCTCTTGAGTGTCTTAATACCTTCTGTCTTGCCTCCGGCTCTGCCATCCAGTGGCATAAAACTTTGTGTTACCAACAATCTATCTTTCCCTCCCCGCAATGGCTACAATAGTATGGTTGGAAGTGGATTGGGCATGGAAAATTTTTTTGGTTTTAGGCATTCCCTTTGCTTTTTAGGCATCTCCGGCTAAACTTTGGCAAGTTGTGCTCTCCAAAGTTGAGCATAAGCTTACTTATTGGGTTACTAAACCCCTCTCTTTAGCAGGGAAATTCCAGGTATGTTCTAAAATCCTGGTGGCCACCCATGTTTATTATTCTTCTTGTTGGACCCCTCCAAAGCTGCCTATGGCAAGCTTGAGAAACTGCTTCGTGATTTTCTCTGGGCCTCCTCTGAAACTCACAAAGGGTTTCATCGTGTGGCTTGGGAATTTTGTTGTCTTCCCAGAGATTCAGGAGGCCTTGGCTTGTTATCTACTCAATAGCAAGGGACTACTCTATGTGTTAAATGGATTATTCGTGCCCTTACTGGGGACGAGGCCTGGAAAATTCTTCTCAGGCATAGTATTCAATTCGGATTCCCTGTTCATAGACCTACCTGGAAGGGGATTGGATTTCAAACCCTTCTGGTCATGAATGAACCAATCCAGATTGTTGGAAATTTTGTGGCCAAAAGCATTTGGTGGGCCTTGGAAGTTGTCAAACCTTGGTTCTGTTGGCCTGGCTCTAGTTTTCGAGATGGGCTTTCTCTCAACTAGCACAATTTTTGGTAGTCGCCTCTTTTTGCTAGCAATGGTCAACCGTTGGCTAAGTTGCCAGGGCTTAAGGCACTCAGATTTCACAAAAAGGGTATCCAAACCCACCATGCATATCATGTCGTGGGATGTTTTTCGTGCCTAGTATAGGCTTCATAACTAGGACCGTGCTACTTATAACAGTTTGATGAATGCCATTCCTACTTAAATGCTTCATAAGGTTGGAATTCGTGGGACCAAACCTTGGTGGAAAGACTGGAAGTGGTATCCAGACACCCCTTTCAGGAATTACAAGCCTCGGTTTGGTTATAGGTGGCTCTCACCACATTTTCCTATGATTCAGAGGTTGAACTAGAGGTGGCTTCTTCAATCTCCCACTCATGTCTGGTGTAAAATATTTGCTGCCACTTGGTCTGCAAGTGTTGAGCCGAAGCTTGCCCACTTTTCCTGGTGTGTTCTTTTCCAGGGCTTTCCTGTGGGCTCTCGATTGGTCCACCTGGGGGTAAGGGACCCTCGCTGCCCTTTTTCTGGGCAAGCTGAGAATTTTAAGCATCTTTTCTGATTTTGTCCCAGAGCTCAGTAGCTTTGGACTTAGATTTATGACTTTTTTCGGCCCTTTCGGCCAAAACCTTTCTCCTGGCATATGGTGTTGCTTGGAGATTCTCCTAGAATTCCTGCAAAATTCACCCAGCTTTGGCACACTTTCAGGTTGGAAATTCTCTTTAATATTTGGAAAGACATAAATACTTGCATTTTTTCACATTCTCAAATGGATATTCATGTATCTTTATATGCTAAAGCTATGATTTACTCTAATGTGCTTTTACAGATTCAAGTGCAAGTTAACAAAGTTGCACTTGAGGTTGCTCACCTCCAAGTTCTCTTGGACCACTAGGGTAATGCCCCTTGTACTATTGTTCGGGTCCCCGCTTCGCCCACCTCTTCCCGGGGCCGATCGCCCTCCAGGGGCCGACAGCGGAGTGGCTTTGCGCGTCCCCATTCACAACCCTCGCCTTAGCGGGATTCTCATACTCCTCATCGAAACCATTCTCCTCCATCGCGGGCTACTCAGAGGTGGCCTTCTGGCAGTGCTTCAAGGAGCGGCAGTGGTGGTTTCAGGTGGCCCTCTAATGACCCTCCTACTTTTGGCTTTGGGTGGCTAGTTACTAGTACAGTGTTCCCGCATATGGTGCTTGCAATCTCGCCCTGGCACGAGGAAGAAGATAAAGAGAAAAAAGATGTTGATGATGGTTGGGGTCCTCCTCCTGACATCACTCCAAACCCTATTGATGTATGGGGGAAAAATTTGGATGACAGAGACCCTACTGGCTTTGCTGGCACTACTTTGGCCGCTTAATGACCTTTTTATCTTTATTATTTTTGGACTTTTGGGGTTAGCCCACGTAATCTGTTAATTTTCTAGGCATTGCCCATGTGACTCTTGGGGTGTGCCTTTCTACCACCCACCCCTTTTTTGTGAATATGTATCTTTATATTTGAATTAATATAGATAGTTGCCTATTCATCAAAAAAAAAATCATTTAAGTTACATTGTCTTCAATTGGGAAAATTCTAGAAAAGTAGTCACTGTCAAACCTGTTTGTAGATAGAAATACCATCCTTAAACAAAAATCTAAACATCCATTTTTTCATTTTTTTGAACCCCTGTCAAGGATGCCTCTGTCCTACTACAGGTGGCTTATAAAAACTTTTCAGAGATCGTTGTATCTATATTTTCAATATGTTTCTGCTTGCAAATGTCTATTTTGAAAATTTGAAAAAATGTTATTGCATGTTAAAGAAAGGTGTCATTTTGCTTAGCTTGTTACAACTTCTGAAAGAATTTTTCATTTTAGTACTAGAAATTATCAAATTTGTAGGAAAATTATTTACATTTTCTAAAGCATTGCATAATACAAAACCCTAGGTTGTTACAACACATTGCACAATCCGAAAACTCACAAAACAACAATAGAATCAAATCCAAAATATGGGTTTGTGCACTATCACATAGCTAGCTTCTATCACTAATGCCTCTAAAATTGAAATTTTAGAAAGATCCCTACCAATACCCGTACACCCTAGGGCATCTGAATCCTCCAAAAATAGCCTCATAACTCATAAAAAAAATTATAGTTATGGTTAATTTTCAAATATGGAAGTTGATTTTCAAGTCTATAATAGGTCTATAAATCTATTTTTAAACCTAGTTAACTTCAACATGCATTGGAATTTAATGGTTAGTCTTGGAGAAAGAATAGTAATCTGATCATGTCAGATCTCTTTCTACAAGTACACTATATACCTATCAAGCCCTTTAGTTGTGATGACTTTGATATGTTATATGAAGCCCTTGAGGACTTCATCTCACCTAGGTCATCCACTAAGGCTTGCAACATCCCCACACAATAAAGAACAATCAATGCAATCATACATCAACTTATCTTTTTCCACCTATGCAACAACCTCAATTCCAAACCAAACTTGTGCTTATCATAAGACCACCTCAAAACAAACCAAAACCTCAAGGACATATCTTAAACTTTGCAAAATAACTCACTAGTAATCATGTGTTGCAGCAGCCAAGTTATCACACCATTGCTCATACATATAACTCAAGGAATAATAAGAAACCAAGACAAACACAAACCATTTCCTCATCGATACCACTTCCACAACTTATTTTACCTAGTGCCCCTCATTTACCTCAACATAGTGGAAAGGAGTATGATCTTGTGGAACAACTTCGTAACACTCCTGCTAAAATTTCCTTGTTGGACCTAATTCAAACTTCATCTACTTACCATGGCATAAACTACATGGTTTTAGCTAATTTCTCACTGAAGCAATTTTTGAAATACTAAATAAATGTAATATTTTAGGGGAGCCACACCAAACATTATGTTATTTTTTTTATAAAAAATAGGACCAATATGTGTGGCCCCCATTTATTAACCCCTTAATATTTACCATTTTCAAAAAAATAGTTTATAAAGTAGACTCAGAGCACTACGAATCTCTTTTTTTTTGCATCTTAAAATTTTGATTGTAGCTATCTTCAATTTATCATCCAAGGTTAGTCTTTCTTGGTTTAAAAATAAAATTGGCGACTTAAGACCCTTCATTGGTCCCTCATATTTTTGTACTTTTCTAATAAACAAAGATAAGTCTAGGATTTTCTTTTTTAATATTAAATAATTAGTGTAGCAAAATATAGCCTCAAAATTTGGTTTCACAATAGATACTCTACCACGAAAAATACTTGGGAACACCTTTATTTCAAAGAGAAATTCACATTGGCATCTAAGAAGAAACTATAAAAATATACAAAAAGAAAATAGAGTCTTGGTAGGATCGATGGTTAATACTAGTAGGAAGAATAACCATGATCAAAGAAGTGTTAGCAACCATATCAATTTATACTTTATCATGCCTAGAAATCATAAAGAAACAACAAGCAATGTTGTGAACATTCAGAGGAAGTTTATATGGGAGGATCAAATGACACAAAGAATTTTCACTATATTCTTTGAAATGATGCTACTTCGTAACACCATCTCAAAGAGGGGAAAAATGTAGATGTCTAAATTTGGACACTTAATTTATCCAAATTCATCCTCTTTCATCTTATTTTCGTTAATTAAGTAATACTACTATTATTTAATTAATATCTTTAATTCTGCCAAATCCCTAAGGTATTTAATCAATAATACCTTATCTCTTTAATCCTCCTTCCATCAATTGAATTAAATAAATATTTCATTTATTTAATTCCTTTATGTCACATCCTCCATCATTTTTATTTATCTTAATCCTTCTTCTAATCCCATCATTAGGATGTGCACATGCCTAATCCTTGATTAGGATGTGTCACATCCTCCAACTTTTGTTGGCCTCTAATCTCCTTAGCCACCTAACCCTCTCTAATCCTTCATTACTCTTCCCCATGTGATCTTTGACTTGTCACATCAAGTCACATGAGATCTAACCCTCTTCTAATCTTCATTAATTAATCTAATCAAGCACTTGCACAATCCTAATCACTTAATTGAGTCAACCCTATTGAATGCTTTTCTTTTTTGACAGGGCATCTCTCTTCCCATGTGAATTTTTAATTCACTTTTAATCCCCCAATGCATTTAAGGAATTTTAAATTCTTCTCTCATCCCCATGAGAATATTTGAGGAATTTTTAATTCCCCACTTGTCCTCTCACCCACATGGGGACAAGGACCTCCTTTATGAGGAGATCTTGTCTAATCCCAAGGTACTTTGTACCCCTCCATGTCATGTCCTTTTCCTTCCACCTCATGTCCACTTCACCTTTTAGGGCTAAATCACATGCCACATGTCAAGATGTGAGGGCTTGTGAGTTCTCAACTCACCTTAGCCCTACATCTTGATATTTGGTGGCTCAATCTTGACCCTCCATCTCCTTTAGGAATTCTCAAAATTTCTATAAATACCCCCTCTTTTCTCTCATTTTGGGGAGATCATTTGTGCTAGCCAAACTCTTGCAGTTTTGTTTCTCAACCAACACTTAGCTATTTTCATGTTTCCAAGCATCATTTTCATCTCACATCTTGTGCCATCCAAGGAGCATACACATCAAAGATCGAAGGGCCAACCAAAGAATCGACTCAACGCAAGGTATAAAGTTTCATTTCGTTGCTTTGTCTTGTGTTGTTTCCAACTTAGGCTAATCTTGAGGTGTAGGTTGTTTTAAGTTGTTTATTTGCACTCTTTTGCTTGTTGCTTGATTTCTAACACTTCATTTCGACCTATCACAGTCAAAAAGGAGAAATCAAACAAAGGCATTGGAACCAAAGATGTCCTAAAACAAAACTCAGTTGTTGGTGCCAAAATCACATTGAGAATGTTAGTAAACCTAGAGGCATTGTGGTGTAGAATCTTATGAAATAAATATATTGACTTAGAGGAACCAAAAAGGATAATAACAATGACAAACCCACCCTTAGGATCACACATATGAAACTTTATGATGAGAACAAGGAATATAATAACTAAACACGTCTTGGAAAGTAAGAAATGTGAGAAATCCACTATTTTGGTCTCATTCATGGAATGTATACCCACCAAGTTGGAAGACAAAAGGGACCTAGAAGTTTTTCATGAAGTGTTGGAAGGGATTTATGGGAATAAAGTAGTAGATTACACTAAAAAAGAATGGGTCCTTATGGTGAGAAACTTGTATGGAAAATTTTAATCTTGAACAAATCATGAATAAGGAAAATAAATCCTTGAGGGAAACCCTTCTCAAAAGATCAATCTTGATGAATCATGACAAGGAAGATGAATTAATATGGTGGGGTGAAATCTGAAAAAAAAAAATTAAACTTGGGTATGAAATGTTATCCATAAGAAACCCTCCTAAAACTTAACCCACAAAATTTTGTCGAGGTAAAAAATGTTGAAAACAAGGTGAAACTAAGTTGCAATATTAGTTTATGTATGTGTATTAAAATCTGAAAATAAGATTACCAAATCATATTATATGCATGTGATTGCACATTTACAATAATAGAAAAGTCAGAAAACAAATATGATACTAGATTTGCATGGAGAAACTATTTCGAGAAAAAAAGATCCACACGAGAAAAGAGGGCAAGTATTTTGTCTTCACAAGAGAGATGCACACCACAATACACTTCCTTGCAGATCTTCTAGAACCCAAATGCTTCCATACACCTGCAAATAATACACGATGAAACTACCATCTCAATGGCTCCAATTTATAGAACTTGTGGGAGGCAAAACCACAATAGTAAACCAAGAAAAGAGGTACCAAAACCACTTGAAAAAACCCATGCCCCTTCATTGGAAGACCAAGAGTCATGATAATAAATTAATTAATGTGTGCAAGGCTTCAATATGGGTGCCTAACCCATAGCCTCTTCATCTTCTACCATTCAGGATGCTTCAATGACCATTTATCTTCTAGATGGATAACCAATGGACACATGTTTCCCTCCAAACTTGGCATCCCACTCAAGACCCTTCACATTCCCAATGTGGATGCCTAGGAGGGATAATTATCCTCTATTGATGTGTAACCTACACCAACATTAAATTTCCTCTTGAAAATATAATTACAATATGTCAATAGTAAATGAATTTCTTACATGTTCCCTAGGAAACTTTCCTAGAAACTTGGAGACATAAAAATGACATAGGTTTGCAAGGTTAATGTCACCTAACCTAACAAAAAAATCCTTCCTAAATCGAGATCCTTCACCTAGGATGATCTACACATTAAAATCCTAACAAGATACAAAATACATAAGATAGGTATTGCAGAACCTTCCAAATTCCCTCTATGTCTCCAAGTAGAGGAAATTGTGTACCACCTTATTTTCCACTACCCATACATAGTAGATATATGTTCATGGATCTATTTGCATAGTAGATATATGTTCATTTTTTCATAGATCCATGAACATAATCCAATCATGACCATGCACACATAGGGATTCCCTTTGGAACAATCTATGGATCGCAAGACCTACAATGACAGTGTGGCGGATATGGAAAGAAAGGAACAACAAAATATTTAAAGAAAGGTCATTTGTAGTGGATATAATGATAAACAATATATATATTTGTATATGGTAATATTTAAAATAATTAAAAACAATATTATGATGTTTAAATTCACTAGGTGGGACAACAAAATATAGGTTTTTAGGCTATTGCTAAAGGATCCAAAATTTATAACATAGTCCAATGGACCATCCAATAAAGTTAAAAGGAAATTGGTGAAATGGAAGAACCCCTAAGTGGAAGAATCAAATTAAACATTGATGGGGGTTCAAAAGGAAACCCCAGGTTGTCTGGAATAGGATGCTTACTAAGGGTAACCTTGAATGGGCTTGTTCATTGAAACTCCCTAAAAGAATGAATAATGAGGTTGATTATGTAGTTATCCTTGAAGGAATAAAAATTTTCCTAACAAAAATAGTATCCTCAATAGATAGATAAGGTGATTCACAAATCATAATAAAGGTCATCTTATCAAACAATGCAATTAACTAGAAAATGTCAAATAGAATAGAAAAAATCATGGAGCTACTTAGCAAAATCAACAACTTTATCATCTGCCATGTCTAAAGAGAAGCAAACACATTGGTAGATTACCTAGCAAATCAAGGAACAACACAAGAACTAAGCAAGGTTGTCTCAAAAGATGCAAGATCTTGGCTAGGTCTAGAACAAATCATAAGTACAAAAAAATCTTTGTCATCTTGAAACATGGCATGTGGTCTAATTGGTCGATTCCTCTTTGAGTCTCACATTTGTCTTCAAGTCAAATTCCCGTGTGGAAAAAGTGCCTCATGTATCTATATGTAGAGCTCTAAAACTTTAGAAACCAAAGATGTCTACTAGTTCTCAAAGTTCATGATGTAGGAGCATTCAAGCTCACAAACAATCCTACATCATCAAAAGCATATTTTATTTTCATGAATGTTTATTTTTTTTTGTAAATTTGAAATTCAAGAGAATCTTGTGGAGTGTTGTAAAGATAAAAACATTCATTTATCAAGACTTGACTTTCATTTCAAAAATCAAAGGAAACCATGCTATAATTTAATGTGATTATATTGCACAATTTCAAAGTTTCAAGGGTTGAAGGGGTCCATTGGCATGGTAGAGGAAATTTGTAAAGTAAAATTAATTATTTTACTCAAGTTGGATGCCTAAGGAATTGTATATAAGGAAAGTGACCTTTGACATTCCATTCTTGTCTTATTATTTCAATTTATGGAGGAAAAAGCTACTGATTTTTGGGAAAATAATTGACTTGGCAATTTCCAATTTTGAGTGAATGAGCATGACTTGGTTTATGCTTTTATTGTTTTTTCAAAGAAATCTACAAAAGCAAGTTGTTGGATATGGTGAAGCAACTTTGATGCCATTTTTTAGAAGCAAAAACTATGTTTTATTGGGAATTTCAAAGGTCAAGTTGATCGAAATGAAAGAGAAAATCTGAGTGCCAAATTTTTAAGCCTCACAAGGTTTTTAACCTCTATAAATACATAATTTAATGGTGTTAAGAAGTTGTAATAAACAACAAAAAGATTGAAGAACTATTGTGATTTCCTCTCCTTATTTTTTCCAAGGTGTAATCCTTATTCATGCAATCTTGAAATCTTTCAAGCACCTACAACATTCTACATTATTTTCCAGAATTTGTGATCACTTGAGTTACACTCTTATGACTCTAATATTGGCTCATATGAGCTCTTTCAATTGTTTAACATTCGTTTTGATTGCAGTCATTTTTGTCCTCATCCTTTGTGCTTCAAGTGATATTATTTCATGCTCATGTTGTTTTGCATAATATATTTATCATTGTTATTTCTTGTAAGCCTTCTTGTGTCCACAACACCATTCTTGACACCTTGTGAGCTTCATCTCCTCTCTATTCTCATCCAAACTATAGGATATTACTCTCCATAGATCTAAAGTTAAGACATATATTTACTTTTATATTGTTGTTCTTAGACTCTATATGCACGTAGGGTTATAAGAGCACATGCAATCTCTATTTTCCCCACGTTCTATCGGTTGTTTGTGGAGGTAGAAAGACCAAAATAAGGGCTTGACCTATAGAAAATCTTCTAATTGGGCCCAATAATTTTATCTATCCTACAAATGCTCAAGAACTTTTGAACATGTTGAGGTTTCATATTCTCAAACACAATCTTGTCATTTTAACATTTCATTTAAATGAATTGCTTTAGATAGTGTATTTGCACATATATAATCTTGTAGTACTCTTTCTAGACATTTGTTTCTTTATCTTGTGGTGAACGAACAAAATCGACTATGGTTCTGCAACTTTTATTTTCAAACTTACCTAAGTGACAACACGCATCTTGAACATCCATTAGAAAAAAGAATGATAGTGTGACACACTAGCATCTTATCTAATGAGCTTCCTAAACCACCTTTCAAGTTCCTTGTCTATAACATTTTACTGTTATGATACCTGTTTTTTATTCTATATTTCCATTTTCTACTATTTGAATATCTCATTTAATGTAATGCAACTTAAAAGTTTATCTTACACCTTGTTGTCTGCATTTTTGACGTAGGCCAATTTTAAACTTTTCACCCTCATTAAATGGTACATGTCACCAAATCATTTATCAAATTTTGGTCTTCTAGTCACATGCAAAATCCCTTCGATGCCTTAGCTTGATCAAATTGAAAATTTCCATATCTGAATCAAGAAGTCTTATTCATCAATGTTTTCAATTTTTTTGTAGTTTCAACTCACTTATAAAATCACAGTCAATTGTGGCCATGGTTGCAAAACATGAGATGTTTACATTCAGACAAAAATTAAGTTTTCTGTAGTTTCAGAGGTCAGCTCCTTACTCCATGATAACAATGATAAATATTGGTATTTTGATTTTGCCATTTTTCCCTCGAGATCATGTGACTGAGAGAGAGAAGGGCCTTCCATACTCGTAAGCAACAATAAGGCATCCTGACCAAAGGGGTTGTAAAACTCGTTAAAAGTTTTCGTTATTGAAATTGTCACAAAACCACATTTTAATTTCTTCATACAACAGAGGAGGAGGAAGAGGAAGCAACACTCTGAAATATCAACAAGGTGGGGCAATTCCTAATATAGCATATCCATCTGCTTATGATGCACCAGCACTGGGTTCCCAATTGCCATTTCGAGCATCAAAATCTAGTCTTCCAGAGGCAGCCGTTCCACCAAATAGTATATTGTTCATTCAGAATCTTTCACACGAGACGACCCATATGATGCTACAGATGTTCTTCTGTCAATATCATAGTTTCGAGGAAGTTCATATGATTGAGGCAAATCCTTGCATTGCTTTTGTGGAATATGAGGATGAAATGCAAGTAATTACAACTATGCAAGCTCTTCAAGGATTCAAAATCCCACGCCTGTGGGGTTCTGAAGATCCACGGTGAAATAGAGAGAAAGAGTGGTGTGTATGCATGTGAGAACCTTTGCATAAAGATGTTCTCCTGTCAAAATCAAAATTGCAGCTTGGGATGTCATCTAGGAGAATGCAGAGAATGTGTTTTATTACCTGAGAAGTTAAAAGCATGCCCATTTGGTAAAACAAAAATGCTAGAAAACTACATCATTCACAGAGGACAACAAATAATTTTTGTATAAAAAGATTTGGGATAGAATAAAAACTATGGTAGACAAAGATGCAATGATAAATGCTATCCTCTGTCACATCAAGGGCTGTCTGACATTCAAACTGGTGACTGAGACCAACATTTATTACTTATGCCTTGTGGGAAACAGATGAGGTGCGGTCAAAATTTCTGCCAGGAGCTTTGCCATAATGACTACTGTTCTCCATGTCTTGAAAACAATTTTACCGATCTCTCTTGTGCATTTGGGAAGAAATCAATTCCTCCTCTAGTACTATGTGGAACACTTATTCCTTTGTGCACATATCCTTGCTCAGCAATGTGTATCTTGCAACTCATAATTGCCATCTTGGAGAGTGCACTCCTTGCACAGTGACTGTTGCAAAAGGATGTGGGGGAAATCATGTAATCCTTAGAAATGTTCCATGTGGTTCATGAAAAATATTAAGCTTTGGGGGAAAACAAGGCAATGTGGAATGCATGCTTGTGCTAGAACTCTCCATAGTTTCATCTAGTTACTTTAATGGACAATTAGATCCATTGGGGGTTCTTCATGGCTGAAATGCTCCTCCTTGTGCCCTAATGGCTAAAAGTGGTAATCAAAGGTCAATATTTTAAAATGTTGTAATTGGTAGCATGGAGCTGAATGTTTATCAAATAAAAGATGATGATACTTTGGTAAATCTACAAGATTAAGGTTAAGTGCCAAACCATTTATGTACATTGACTCATGCTTGGCAGGAGAAACCAGTAGGTGTGTACAAAAACAATTTTGAATTGATAGGTATTCCTCATATTGAACAGAGTAAGCAAAATGATAATGAAGTCATGAGAAGCTATGGATTATGTATATGTAGAAGTTTGAAGAACCAGTCAAAGGGAAAGGAAAGATTGATAGGTTTGGACATGGTGCTAGGCTAAGTCCCATGGACAGAAGAATCAATAGGCCATGTGATAATTCAAGCGGTAATGCACATCGAAATGAATGATCTTTGAATAGAACTTCTGAAGTTCTGGGACAGTAACGTGTATTATAACAATGCTGTTTTAATACTTGAAAAGGGAGAGAATTCTTCATTTTCTGATTTTTTTCAGAAGAGCTATCAAGCTTCGTGAAGTCTACAATCACTTTATAGTTTATTTGATTCTTTTACTTGTTGAAATTATAACTTAAGTCATATAAATTACTTTAAAAGCAAAGTTTATAGATTATAAAGTATAGGTAGTTAGGATTTAGTTACAAAGTAATAAGAAGGAAAAAGGATTATAAATAAAGTTTATTTTCAATCATAAAGAAGGTTTTTTTTTTTTTTTCTTTCTTTTTTTTTTTTGTTTGTTTGTGAGGTTTTTCTTCCTCTCAATAGAGTCATTGTATGGAAATTGTAATGAGATTTTACGTTCTAGGATCTTTTCAGAAAGTTTAAATCTTAAAAGGATTAGTTTAAACATGTTGAAAATTTTAAATGTATGCCTCAAAAAATAAATTCAAGTATAGCATGAGTGGTTATTGATAAAGGAAACATAATAACAATATTTTTCAATTGATGCAACATTTATAAGACTAAAACCTTTCTTATGAAACTTTACATTATTATTTTTTCAAACACATAGTGCTCACAAAAAATTAAAATATACAAAATACCTAGACAAACTTTTCACCTTATATTTATTAACTAGGATCTTAAGCCCTTTTTCACTGATGTGGCTCAGCCTATGGTGCTAATTTTTCAAATACATAGGTTGAGTTATGATAAGTAGATGCACCAAGATTGAATAAATTCTAGATCCCTTAACTTGTGTTGAATTCCCTCTAGCCAATGTATAACCGCTTTTGTCAAATGTGGCATATACTACAATATTATTCATTTCGAAAACTTTTTAAAAAATTATGTTAAACCTAGAATGTGCAACACATCTATGAGAGATTTTATCCTCCCACCATTTAACACAAGTTTTACTATCTCTTTTCCAACCACTTGATGTGAATTTTTCTTACCAAGGAAGAACTCACCACCATCATATGCTCTATATGAAGAGAACCACTCCTTGTGAGAAGTCATGTGTTACAAGGAAAATCAATCAATTAACCACAAATCATCACTAGTGATGTATTATCTGAAATGAATAAAGCATCATTTTCATCTTCCAAGGATTCATCATTAGAGGAACTTTCAAAATACTTCTTGTTTCTACATTCCTTGTTTCTATGGCCCGATTTCCCATAGTTCTACATTTAACTCTACTCTTAGTAGTTGTCTTAAGCCATCCTTTTTACTTGGACCTCTCTATATCTCTATTTATCTTACCATATATTTCCTCAGGTCTACCACATACATGAAATGCACCCTTGTGACCCTCATCCATGGATTTCTACCTCATTTCCTCACTAAGAAAACTACCAACAAAGGCATCCATTTTGGAATCTATAATAGAGCAACATAATATAACAATTATATTCTCCCAAGATTCAAATGAAGAGCTAAGTAACAAAATACACCTATGCTCTTCCTCTAGCTTAACATTAATACTACCTTGTTGCCTTAAAATGAAAATAAAAACATTTAAATGCTTAAATATAGAGTCTCCTTCCTTTATTTTTAAGGAATACATTTTCTCTCTAAATAAAATTTATTTACCATATTTTTTGTTTGATAGATTTATCATATTCTCTTTCATAGCTTGAATGCAATAGCCTCCTCTAAGACATTCAAGAGAATGAAATCTACAAGACAAAAATTTATGGTTCATCTTACCTTTTTGTCCATCTTTCTCTAATTTTAATAAAAAAATGTAGGTTTATACTTTGAAGTCAAAGTTATCCATTGATTTCTCCTCCAATAGATCTTCCATTTTTATTTTTCATGGTTCCTACATAAACCATTAAAAAAATATTATATTGTTATGTGCCTTCTAAGGCTTCTTTAACCACAAGATAAAAATATAAAGTTGTTTCACACTTTTGGCCAACTTATCAACGCAAGTGAATTCAAGCATTTCTAACTAGAATATAATTTTGGTCAAACACATGGTTTACCTAGATTCATTCCAGCTAAGTTAGATATGGTACAC
The DNA here is from genome assembly GCA_007258455.2 of Sequoia sempervirens. Taxonomy (NCBI): domain Eukaryota; kingdom Viridiplantae; phylum Streptophyta; class Pinopsida; order Cupressales; family Cupressaceae; genus Sequoia; species Sequoia sempervirens. The sequence continues at coordinate 495,604,702 of VDFB02270651.1, forward strand.
AACTTTTACATCCAAAAGTGTCCACTAAATGCATTTATAGCACTACTTTGGGGCTAATTTAACAAAAAGTAAAATTATTTAAAAAACTTGATGTTTCAACAACTCTTACTCATGCAAATAACATTTTTTAAAAAATATATAGATATCCTTTGGTAGATCTATCAATGTAGTTCTCAAAAATATTTTTTCAATATTTAATTATTGTGTATATTTTAAGTTTTATTTCTACTAAAACTAGGTCAACAACAACAAAATATAAGGTTGATTATCTTGTCAAGAAAAATACTTAAATTTATTTTGAAATTTTGAAAAAATATGATACACTAGAGAAAAGCTTTTATGTCAAGATATTTTTTTTTTCAAAATGACAAAAGATGGCATCCCATGGAAACATTGTGTTTTTAGTAAACGTAAATTTTTAATTTTTTAGAAAAATATATATTTATCAAAATAGAGAAAAAAATAAATTCATGCACTAAAGTTTCAAGTTATAAAAACACAAAAAAAAAAAACATTATATAAAGAGCGACATCCTATGTAACTTCATTTTTTAGTATTTTATTAGCAACTAAATTATAATGTCAATTTTATTAAAAAATATATTCAAATAATTTTTTAATTTTTGTAAAAAATTACAAACATAAAATATGTTAAAAACATATATGCATCTCATTAGTTTACATCATTTCAAAATTCAAAACATATACGTCACTTCTAGTGATTCATGTTAAAAATTTGGATCAGTGTTGGTCATTTCCTTTATAAAAGTGTGACATAGCTTTGTACTTTTACCCCACACTTAATCTGCAAAATCATTAAAATAATATTCCCACTACAACCATAAAAAACCACAACATTGCAAGAAAATATTACCTCTAAAATTAAACCATATCTTGGATACCAAATGTTTGAAAATAAGGTACCTAAACAACATGATAAGAATATTAACAATGTATTGTGTTAAATCCAATAAAGCATGTGATTAAGCCAATAAAATTTAACAATGAAATAATAGAGAAGCGATTGGAAATTAGAAAACTCATAAAATATATACGACATGGATGTATGTGGAGAAACCCTTGCAAGAAAGAACTCCACTGCCAAATAGACCCAAGCTTGAACCAATCCTTAAAGAAAGTACATAAGTACAATCTACGTGTCCCTCTAGTTTGATAGTAATCTAAGATCATAAGTATACTACAAAAGACCATACAAATCCACTATCCAATAACATCAATATACAAGATTTAATAAGATTCTAGAAACCATAAATAGTTTACCAAATCTAAAACCCAAAATCATGAACCATTGAAAAATTTCAACACCCTTATAGTTATGCATAGGCCTCTAAAAATAGTATGTAATTCATCTTACACATCTTACACCCTTTTCAAATATCATAGATGTCAAAAATTCTATTATAATGGTCAAATTTGAGAAAGATCCCAATCCTAGGTGCTCTTTGAGAGCATTAAATTCCTTTTCATATCACCAAACATGGAAGATCTTCTTATAACTCTTAATTTTAATCATTTCCATATGACATTCCTAATTTAATGTCTTCTTACAAAATAATCAAGGAATCTCAAAGAATCTCAAAGCATAAAATAATAATAAATAAAGCTCACTTCCTCACATGGGAATCCATCTTTGCCCATTCCATGATGTTTTGATTCAAGACCTTATTTATCATATATATCATTAATACAATTAAAAGGAATGGGATTTGCATGTTGAATGGTACACCTAAACCAATAGGCATCATCAAATGAAAATGTGTCGCATGCATTTTGCCTTATGCCTTTCATATTTTAAGTATCAAATATTTTTCTACCATAGTAAGGGATTGAGGGATTTTATATTCATTATCTAATCTATATGGGGGCCTTATTTTAAGTTCCAAGGGGTCATCTAGAGTAAATAACTCTCTAGATCCCTCTATAGCAAAGTGTTAAACTAGGGGATGGACTTCAACCTAAGTTGGCATGATTTTTGCATCTTTCTCCCCTTGTGGTTCAAGTGTTAAAGTAATTGTCAATATGGGACTTTCATAGGTTTTTTCAATAATATCCATATAATCTAACACCCTTTAATCCTCTTGATGTTTAGGTTGCACTTCCATTTGTGGTATTTTTTATATGGTGGGTAATGTGTGAGTAGAATGCTCAATACTTTCTAGCTCAAGTGGAGGCACATGTATGTCATGATTCTTTTATTATTTAGGAACTTTTTGCATATAACCTTCTAGTATTATAACAAGGGTATATGCATGTTCCATGAGTAATTTCATTCTTTAAATTAGGTTATTTACCCTGTGTGAGCTCCCTTCTACTATGGTTTCAACAAAATATTTTCTCTCTACTAACTAGATGTCCACCCAACTTCTAATAAATTTCTCCATGTTATCTTTGTATCTTCTGATCATATCATTAGCTTCATGGTACACATGTTGGTAGCCTCTTCTTCCTTTACTTACTACCAAATTATCAAAATATACCTTACATTCTTATGGTAGTGAATTTCTCAAATAGGTACCAATCACCTTAGTTGTTCTTAATCTTTCACTCTAGTTATAAATGTCATTGATTGAGAAACATCTTAATAAAAATTATTGGTTATTGAAAATCATAACCTCTTCAGTGGGGATCTACAAATAAATCTTAAAGTTTCTTGTAGGATACATGAGATGGTATTCATCAATGTGAAATGACCCTGGTTGAAGAGGCTTAAACTCATTCTTGGGAGCACTGGATGATATATATTTTATTCATAATTTGTCATCCCACACACTAGTCACAAAAATAGAAATATTTAGCATAGGAGAGTGTCTCCTAGATCTTGTATGCTTCATTTAGTTATCTACATTCTTGAAATTCATAATATCTTGATGTAGATGCTAGATCAAAATATTCTCATAGTCAAACAAAGTGTTAGTATGTGATTTTTGGTGGTCATCATAAAATGATAACATCCCCATAGTTATGCAGTCATCCACATCAAGTCCCATAATTTGACATAAACCTTGGTAAACCTCTTGAAAATATTACTTAAATATAGTAGCATCCAAAGGGTTGACCTAATGCTATAGAATAGGATCCAATGGAGCACCTCTATCAATTAGTCTACAATGGAGTAACTTGATAGCATTATATGTATAATAACTCTTCCTATATTTAGTTGTAAAAACCTACAAATTTAGTGATTTATATGTCTTGTGCTTCAATCCAAACACATAACAAATTTTCTTTCTTATGATGAATATAATTTATCCCTCACTTTCCCTCATTTCTCTATTCTTCTCATCAAAATATTTACAATATCATACCATAATGTTATGATCTATTAAATTGTTTGGAATAACCATATTAGTAAAATCTAGTTCCTATGCATTCCTAAATTATATATGGGTATTCCTCTTCCAATAAAATGTTACCAAATAAATATATCCCTAAGAAGGTAGTTCAAGCATCACTAATATCAATTATTTTCTTGAATCCCTTGAATGATCATCAAATTGTATTAGTATTATCCTCTTTATCAATCTATTGGTGTCATTTTTTTTTTTTTAATTGATAAGTACTACCTTTATGGGGTAGTTCCCAATTCGATGAATAATGAGGTGCTTGCTAGTTGACAAGACACTCACTTTGCCATCTGTATTCATTATTGTGTGTGCCACTTAGGTCATTCATAGGTAGACCAAGTGTGGTTGATGCAAGTTGTGGAAAGGCTAAAGGCAATCTTTTCCATCAACAAGGTTTTTCAAATCATCCAAGACAAATGTGCGAGATATAGAGGGAAATTTGTAAGCACTAACAAGAGAGGAGACGGTCAATAAAAATTATCTAGAATGCAAAAACTCCCCTAATCACTTTCACAACTACAAAGCCTTTTGCAAGTTTGAAACTTCAAATGAAAAAAATATTATCTTGTCCTCGAGGAGGTGCTTCCCACTAAGGATCAAGCTCTTAATTTTCTATTGGGAAACAACAAAAAAGAGGCTTGTGTTAGGACGGATGTTGGGGAGTTTCAAAAGGAGATATCACCATAGTCACACTCTATGAGTCCTTTACCCTCTAGTGATGGGGAACAATTAGAATCGGTTCACCTCCCCTACATTGGTCAAACTTGCTAATGGTATTTCAGATTTGATCCTCCCATATGATTGGGTAGACCAAATTTCCATGGATTTAGATAGTAGATCCCTTGTGTGTAGGTTGTAGGTGGAAGGCTACATTTAAATAAATCATTTGACGAATGGGATAGTAGATACCTTGTGTGTAGGCTATAGGTAGAAGGCTACAATTTACATAAATTATTTAATGAATGGGGTGTACCTAAAGCAACATAGAGTTCCCTTCTTTGTCTTTGCTATAAGGGGTTTCTTCCATGTCAAGAACAACCCTTCATTTTGTGGAAGGGTTGGAGTGTAAACGTGCCCTTGGAATTCCTCTTTTGTCATTCAAATGTTGATTTTATAGCAAGGATTACTCTTTGCCTCTATTTTTATAGACTTCTTCTTGTTATGAGAAATTCTAAAATTATAAAGATAGTAAAGAAAATTGGAGGGTATTAGGAGTGATATGAAGCAAGATGGGTCTCAGTGCAATTTTGTAAGAAAATGTGATTGTAATCTCAACCTATTTTCCATTCCATTCA
>VDFB02270651.1:495609460-495960221 GCA_007258455.2 Sequoia sempervirens
TATGGTTACATCCTGCTGATGATAATAAGGGTTTGATGGTTAATGAGGGTTTAAGGTTTTAATGTACAACTAATTCCTAACCCCTCTCAGTTGTCCTATGTGTCTAACATATGTGGCTAGATATGATGATGAAATTAGTTGAGGAATTTCTATAGTATCATACTACATCTATTCATATCAATGGAAGTGATCCAAAAGTTTGATCCAGAATGTTTGAGATAAGTTTCCCAGACAGTGAGATTGTTTTGGTAACATGTTTTCATCTACATTTATTCATGGATGTGAGTTATGTTCTATGATTTTAAAGGAGAGTATGTCTACACATGGTTTCTCTTATTCCAGAGTTTCTGGAATTTACATTCATTAGGAAAAAAAAATTGAAGTGACATAAGAGTCACTGTGTGGTTTAATTAACTAGGTTGATGCTTCGAATCAATGTAGAAAATGCTTGTAGTGTGTGCTCTTTGAAGGTAGCATATGGATGACCATTGGGACCATATAAGTCTATATTGGGAACCATTTCATGTGTTCTATCTTCTAGTGTAGCATGTGGGATATTGGACCTGACCTATTTACACATTTGGACATGCTTGGTTAAGGAGTGTTTGTGTGGCCGACTTGTAGATAATAATTTATGTTTTGGGTTGACACATGAATGTAATTGTAAGTATAATTCATATATATATATGTCTAGGATTTTTCCTAAGATGAGTGAGTTGTGTGAATGTTATGTAATTAGGGATTCAATACAAATATCAAAGTGATGTAATGTGAGTTGAATTTCAATCATTATGTGTCATTATTAGAAGATCATATGTTGTGTGGGAGAGTTTCTAAAGGTTGATCAAATCAAGTGTAAGCTATATTATCAGTCTTGAAGGTCCACAAAACATATTATGTGATCTGATAAGACTAGTGTCTTGCTTATTGATTTAGTGCTCAGATATTTGTATTAGGAATTAGTGTCTCTAGTAGGTTGGTGCCTACAAATACTGTAGGGGATTGGTGTCTCTGGTAGGTTGGTGCCTACTTCATGATTATAAGTGATTCATTATTTTATTAGGCTGGAATTGGATAGTAGATCCAAGTAGCTATTCTCACTTTGGTTTTTCTCATCTTGGGTTTCCACATATATCTGGTGTTCTCATGTATGGGTATGTGTTTATGTTATCATTTGAATAGTTGTTTTAATGATAAAGTAAGATCCAAAAATGCTACTAAGGTTAATTTGGACTTGAATTTGAGATTTTTTCATATACTAATTCACCCCCCTTCTCAATATATTGTGTGCCCTTCACTCCAAACTTCAATTCTCTCTCTATAACCATTTCGAGCATATGTTGAACATATACCAAAATTTTGGTTATTTATTTCCATTGTTACCCAATAACACCTATTACAAGGGGAGCAACTGAAACTAGTGATAAATGGATTCCATTTTGGCCCTATTAAGATTGTCATTTCACACTTTCCTTTTTGATGATTAGTATGAAAGAAAATTGCATTTTTCTATCTAAACCTTAAGGAATTGTGCAATTGAAATTCAACAACCTTAACTTCTTGAATTAGAAGGCAATCCAAATCCTTTTTATTGTTACAAAAAGACCTCTATACATATTTCCTCTCTTGGGATTCTAAGCCTCGAATATTCCAATTTATATAGTTTAAAATTATTTTTAGGATGGAAGTTGAGGGTACTTTTGATTCTTATATAATCTATCAAAACAAGAAGGTAAATTTTCTTCTTTGTCCTTCTTTCCAAGTTTTTGTGAGCTAGTTTTATTCACTACCTTTTCTTGCTTTCTTCTTCTTTAATCTCCTTTTTTCCTTTTCTTTTATGTTTATCCCTACTTTCTTGATACAAGGGATTAAAACAATTAATGTCCTTGTTTTCTTTTTTGTACTCACTATCATACAGGATCCCATCTAAGTCAATAGCTTGCTTACAACGTTGGGAGGGTATGGGGGTCTCTCAACCTTCCTCCTTTTTATCTACCCTTTTAATTTCTCAAGCACAATTTCTTGAGCATTTTTTGAACTCATTAGACTTTTCTTCTATAGGCACAATTATGTTATTTTCTTCATTCTTATTTTCTCCTTTATTCAAATCACAAAGGACATAATTTTCCTTATTGAGAACATTCACTATTTCACATTTCTTAGTTTAATTTTCCCCAAAATTTTCATTTCTTTCATCATTATCCATATTAGGGATGGCTTCTACTTCTTCATGCACATTGTACTTAAAGAAATATTGTGGTTCTTTCACATCATCTTCCCTTGAGCGAGATTTTAAGGACCCACTATTTATATAACAGTCTATATTAACACTTTTATCTTCTGTAGCGTCAAAAATTGTACTCCCTTGTAGGTGATAGTACAATTCACTCTTAGTTTGGACCTATTTTAGTGACCCTTGCATTTATGCATTTTCAACACCTCCTAACTAGGCCCTAATCTCCTAAATTATTCATTTTGAGGACTATTTTATCATTTTTTGACAAATTGCAAGCATTGAACAAATGTGTCCAATTGATATTTTTCCCCCAACACTTGGTGTCCTAGAAAATAGGGCTAGGACCCATTCGCCCTAGGGCATATGGATCCCCCTATTTTTTGGGGACCAATTTTGGATATGTCGATGTCAACATTTTAACATTTAAAATTCAAATTGTAAATGTCGACTATTGAAATCTAATCTTCAGTAAATTAGAGAAATGCATATAAATACATATTTTTTCACCATTTAAAAATGAGGAGAACACAAACAAGCAATAATTTGAATCTTGGAGTAGCAAGAGATCATTACATTCCACCAAATACATTCCAATTTGTAGGTTTTCAAGCTCATTTACAGATTTGATCAAGCCATATTCCATGATTGAAGGTTGATGCCAATAGCAGAGCATGATGGATTCTAGGTTTGAATGCATTTGGCAATTTCCTTCAACCTAATAACTTGTTTCCTAGTGTTCTCATCTTCAAGCTTCATCCTATGTGTAGCCTAAAGCAAGGCATCATTATTTTTTAGATGTCCTAAGGGTGTTTTGACTTCCTCTTAAGTAGACCTTGTTATTTTCATATAGGAATCCTTCCCTAATGCACTTGAGTAGGGTTTTAGGCATTTTTAGCTCATAACAACCTTAGATGCATTTAAGTTTAGGGAACACACACTATTATCAATCAATTCTACTGGCTATTGTGGAGGTATAAATACCAAAAGAGGGGTTTGACTGAGGAAAACTCCTATATAGCCACTCCCCCACCATCTCTTTTGTAGATTTATTGCAGGCTTGGATCTGAAGATGAAGGTTTGTAGTGCAGGCATCAGAGAGCAGATAAAGAGCTACAAGATCAAATTTGAAGTTTCAAAAAAGGCCTACAAGGACACATACACCATACACCCCTAGGTGACTTTGTCCTCCATTTCATACTAGATTCAACTTTCTATGATAGGTACACATCACTCAACACTTCCCAAATCTTCCTACAAGTTGTTGTTTCAGTTTGTTAATTATTAAAATATTACAATTTTCCTATTAGGGTACATAGTTGAATTAGGTTAATCATAGTAAATCAATTCTAGTCCATTTCTAAGGCTCAAAAGGATCAAATACAAGTCTGATTGACTCATCTTCATGGTTGAAATTCAATGTAAACACGTTGATTTGCATCCTAATGTACCTTTGAAAAAAGAGCAAAAATCAATCGTAGGTTTATGCACTAAACTTAAGGTTCCCTTTTTCATATGTTACATATTGGTGAACCTGACATTTTGGCATCATAAACCTTATGAAATATTAAGTAATTCAACCCTAGATCTAGTTTTTGTATTTCATTTTTTTGCACTTCTCATTTAGGGTTTCATTTTTACATCATAAAAAGTCACAAAAATTCAAAAAAATTACATCATAGGTTGCAATAGGGTTAGTTTCAGTCACTTAGATCAGATTTACATTCAAAATTGCATTCCTAATTTTCATTCCTTGTTCAAAAAATTTCATTTGGGGTATAGACGGGAATGGAGTGAGGTCGATGTATGAGCTCTACTAGGGTTTTGTGTTTTCTGCGGTCACCATTTTGCATCATATTGTGCATCCTGTGTAGGAAAACCCTCTTTTCTTGTGTGTACAGCCGCATTTATTGTAGTTTCTTGTTTTAATATGCCTTCAACTGGCTCTAACCTAGCAGTTCTTGCTGGTGTTAGTGGTTCGACAGCGATAATCAATGGCTCCTCCTTTGAACAAACGTCCCTAAAAATTTGTTCCAAAAGTATTTCACGAGGTAAGTGCTCTGATTCACCAGCTGATGTGGTTTTTCCTTTACCAAATTTTGATACTTCTTGTCAATGGCTTGAGCAGTACACCCTTGTTGGGTATTTTGTTGTGAGAACTCCCCCTGAAAGTGTGCTTAAAGATTGGGTTAACAAGGCTTGGGTCCCTCATGGGGTCCGCCTTGACATGGTCCAAAATTTAACCAAGGGTTTCTTTTTGTTCCGCTTTGCGGAGGTCAATCATGTGTAGGCCATCTTAAGCCATGGGCCCTGGTATGTCTAGTCCTCTCTGTTAGTTTTTCAAGCATGGACTCATGACTTTGCTGTCTCGAACGACACCAAGTTGTGGGTCTCGGTCTGGATTGAATTTCCTGGTCTACCTTTGCCTTGTGTGTCATTTTTGAATAGTATAGCCTCCTCACTGGGGAGGGTTATTTGCATTGAACCAGATAGGTTCTTTCATGCCTGCCCCCAAAAGAGGGTTTGTGTGGAAGTTGACCTTTCCAAAGATATAAAAGACTCCAATGATATCTAAATTGGAGCTCTCCGCCACACCTAGAAGGTCACCTATTTTAATTTTCCCAACACATGCTATAGGTGTCAGTCAACAGACCACAAGATAAAGGACTTCCCTTTAGCAATGCTTTGTACACCTTCTCCGCCACGAGATGCTGAAAATCCTCATTCGGTGGCTACATCTACTGCCAGACCTAATGCGAAATGGACTACGGTTACAAACCGAAAGAATAATTCCACTGGTTTTGGGTCGGGTCCTATGACCTCTGAGCCAGTGAAAGATGTTTCAAACCCTTCTATGAAGGGGAAAGAAGCTCTGGTTGGAGTTGATTATGTTTCCCAGCAGCCTAGGCCAAAGGCTATGCCTCGGTCAGCTGCTATCATGATAACACAGCCGAATGTGGCTTCTCCTATGATAGGAGCTCATAGGCGTTCTCGCAGCCCTTCCACTCCTAGGGCAGAAGGGGAATATGTTCATGAAAAATAGAGGATGTCCTCCCCGTCCATTCAGATTGGATCAGTTCCGACGAAATTTTTTACAGAATCGTTTTTCTTCTCTGAATGAAGAGGAATCAGGTTTCGAAAACATGGAGGAGTTTCACTCATGAAGTTCCTTTCATGGAATGTTCGAGGTCTGACAGACCTCTCTAGAAAGTATTATGTCAAGGATACCTTGTGCAAGTACTCTGGTGTTGAAGTGCTTTGTCTCCAAGAAGTTAAAATTTCTAGTTTTCTGCTTGTCATGGCTAGTCATTCTATTTGGCCAGCCAGTAAAATATTTTGTACTACCCACGATGTTGGGCATGGTGGAGCTATCATCCTTTTGGCCCTACGGTGGCACTCCTCTGTGGTCGACCACGGGTCAAATCCCACTCATCAGCTCGTCTAAATCCTTCTCAACATTGATAATCATTCCTTTGGGATTATTAATGTCTATGCTTCTAATGGTGTTGTGGAACGCTCTTTGCTTTGGTGTTGGATTGTTGATTCTTTACCAGTTGCTACCTAGTTACTCTGTGGGGACTTCAATATGGTAGAAATGGCATCTAAAAAATATGGTACTCTACCATTCAGATGGACAGCTGGGGAAAGGGAGGCGTGGTTTTACATGCGCAATAAATTGTGGCTTTTTTATCCTAATATTGGTCGCTGCCATTCTCATTCTCTCTGGCACACTTGGTGCAATTACTGAGTTGGTTCTGACAGAATATTTAAGCATCTTGATCCTACCATGATCTCGACGCAATATTTTTTCTCATTTGACGGCTCCTCTCTCCCGGTTAAGCCGTTAGTGGATCCGACTTTGTCATATCATTTCCCCATTTCCTTTTGCATTGAATAGGAGACGCGACAACCTAGTACGTGTAAAACTCAATTTTTTTTAAACACGTCTTTACTCTGCCACAAGCCTACCCTGGCCCACATTCATAGATTTTGGAATTTGGAGTGCAGGCCAGCTCATCATACAAGTTGGATTTCTTGGTGGAATGATGCTATCATTCACATGGCTAGATTTTTGTGCATTTATGGGTGCCAACTGGCTATTTTTCGCTGGCAATCTTATGAGGCTACCACCGCTAACCTCCATGCTACCTCTAAGGCTTTGGCGGCCAGCCCTTTTTCTCCTTCATTAAAAGTCAGGGTGGTAGAGCTAAGGCATAAGAAACAAATTGTTGATAGCTATGTTGCTCAAGGAGCGCAAATCAAAGCTCGGTTACATTGGCTAAAAGTTGGTGATCGTGCCTCCAAAGAGTTTTTCTTGGCTCTACGTGCTAGGCACTCATCCCCCAGCATTAAAAAAATAAAATATGGTGCTCAGGTGCTCTTTGAGCTGCCTGACATTCTCTAGGCCTTTGTGCATCATTATGAGCAAGTTTTCACTGCATAGGAATTCACACCTGTGCGATAGCAAGCCCTTCAGGATTGCCTTGCTGTTGTGCCAAATAAGCTTTCTTCAGCTCAGAAATTTTTTTGTGATCAACTTTTATCAGTTGATGATCTCAAAGAGGCTATTTACTCCATGGCGGATGACAAACCCCTGAGAATTGATGGATTCCCTTGTAAATTCTACAAATCCATGTGGGATGATATTAGGCATGATCTGCATCAAGTTTACTTAGAAGCTTTTCACTCTAATTCCCTGGGTAACTTAATCAATAAAGGTAACATAAAATTCATACCGAAACTAGGTGACCTAGAAGACATCTGCAATTGGAGACCTATCACGCTTCTTAATGTCTCCTACAAGATTATCGCCAAGGCTTTGGCTCTTAAATCTCACCATCTTCTACCTCAGATCGTGCGCCCAGAACAAACTAGGTTCATCAAATCTAGATTTATTTTGGATAATATCATCGTTGTTTGGGAAGGCATGGAATGGGCCAAACGCTCAAACCAGAAAGCCATGTTCATTAAGATTGAATTTTCCAAGGCTTATGATCGCATTAAGTGGTCGTTTATTCTTGCTATGTTGCATGCCTTGGGTTTTGGGCCCAATTTCATTCAATTTGTTCTAATACTCTTTGCAGATGCCTCAGCTTGTATCACCATCAATGGTCGTCAATCCTCTACCTTTGGATTATTTTGTTCCATTAGGCAAGGGTGCCCGTTGGCCCCCTCTTTATATGTGCTTACTGTCGATGGTTTTGGTTACCTTTTGGCCAATGTAGTTTCCAGCAACGAGTCAAGGTAATTTCTCTACCCAACTCTCAGGCTCAGCTTGTTAATGGCCATTTTGCTAATGACTCATTCCTCACCCTTCTAGAGGATGAAGATTCCATTGCAGTGGCTCTTGAGTGTCTTAATACCTTCTGTCTTGCCTTCGGCTCTGCCATCCAGTGGCATAAAACTTTGTGTTACCAACAATCTATCTTTCCCTCCCCGCAATGGCTACAACAATATGGTTGGAAGTGGATTGGGCTTGGCAAAGTTTTTTGGTTTTTGGGCATTCCCTTTGCTTTTTAGGCATCTCCAGTTGAGCTTTGGCAAGTCATGCTCTCCAGAGTTGAGCAGAAGCTTACTTATTGGGTTACTAAGCCCCTCTCTTTAGCAGGGAAATTCCAGGTATGTTCTAAAATCCTGGTGGCCACCCATGTTTATTATTCTTCTTGTTGGGCCCCCTCCAAAGCTGCCTATGGCAAGCTTGAGAAACTGCTTCGTGATTTTCTTTGGGCCTCCTCTAAAACTCACAAAGGGTTTCATCGTGTGGCTTGGGAATTTTGTTGTCTTCCTAGAGATTCAAGAGGCCTCGGCTTGCTATCTACTCAACGGCAAGGGACTACTATGTGTGTTAAATGGATTATTCGTGCCCTTACTGGGGACGAGGCGTAGAAAATTCTTCTCAGGCATAGTATTCAATCTGACTTCCCTATTCATAGACCTACCTGGAAAGGGATTGGATTTCAAACCCTTCTGGTCATGAATGAACCAATCCAAATTGTTGGAAATTTTGTGGCCAAAAGCATCTGGTGGGCCTGGGAAGTTGTCAAACCTTGGTTCCGTTGGGCTAGCTCTAGTTTTCGAGATGGGCTTTCTCTCAACTAGCACAATGTTTGGTAGTCGCCTCTTTTTGCTAGCAATGGTCAACTGTTGGCTAAGTCGCTAGGGCTTAAGGCACTCAGATTTCACAAAAATGGTATCCAGACCCTACAACAGATTTTTTCCAAACCCACCATGCATATCATGTCGTGGGATGTTTTTCATGCCCAGTACAGGCTTCATAACTAGGACCATGCTACTTATAATGGTTTGGTGAATGTCATTCCTACTAAAATGCTTCATAAGGTTGGAATTTGTGGGACCAAACCTTGGTGGAAAGACTAGAAGTGGTATCCAGACACCCCTTTCAGGAACTACAAGCCTCGGCTTGGTTATAGGTGGCTCTCACCAAATTTTCCTATGATTCAGAGGTTGACCCAGAGGTGGCTTCTTCAATCTCCCGTTCATGTCTGGCATAAAATATTTGTTGCCACTTGGTCTGCAAGTGTTGAGCCAAAGCTTGCCCACTTTCCCTAGTGTGTTCTTTTCCAAGGCTTTCCTGTGGGCTCTCGGTTGGTCCACCTCGGGGTCCGGGACCCTCGCTGCCCTTTTTGTGGGCAAGCTGAGAATTTTAAGCATCTTTTCTAATTTTTTCCCAGAGCTCAATAGCTTTGGACTTGGATTTATGACTTTTTTCAACCCTTTCGGCCAAAACCTTTCTCCTGGCATATGGTGTTGCTTGGAGATTCTCCTAGAATTCTTGCAAAATTCACCCAGCTTTGGCACACTTTCAGGTTGGAAATTCTCTTTAATATTTAGAAAGATATAAATGCTTTCATTTTTTCAAATTCTCAAATGGATATTCATGTATCTTTATATGCTAAAGCTATGATTTTCTCTAATGTGTTTTTACAGGTTCAAGTGCAAGTTAACAAAGTTGCACTTGAGGTTGCTCACCTCCAGGTTCTCCTAGACCAATGGGGTAATGCCCCTTGTACTATTGCTCAGGTCCCCGCTTCACCCACCTCTTCCCGAGGTCAGTCACCCTCTAGGGGCCAACAGCGGAGTGGCTTTGCACATCCCCATCCATAACCCTCGCCTTGGCGGGATTCTCGCACTCCTCGGCAAAGCCATTCTCCTCCATCGCGGGCTACTCAGGGGTGGCCTTCTGGTGGTGCTTCGAGGAGCGACAGTGGTGGTTTCAGGTGGCCCTCTGATGACCCTCCTACTTTTGGCTTTGGGTGGCCAGCTACTAGTAAAATGTTCCTGCATATGGCGCTTGCAATCTTGCCCTGGCGCGAGGAAGAAGATAAAGAGAAAAAAGATGTTGATGATGGTTGGGGTCCTCCTCCTGATATCACTCCAAACCCTGCTGATATATGGGGGAAAAATTTGGATGAAAGAGACCCTCCTGGCTTTGCTGGCACTACTATGGCCGCTTAATTACCTTTTTATCTTTATTGTTTTTGGACTTTTGGGCTTAGCCCACGTAATCTATTAATTTTCTAGGCATTGCCCATGTGACTCTTGGGGTGTGCCTTTCTACCACCCACCCTTTTTTGTGAATATGTATCTTTATATTTGAATTAATATAAATAGCTACCTATTCATCAAAAAAAAAAATCATTTAAGTTACATTGTCTTCAATTGGGAAAATTCTAGAAAAATAGTCACTATCAAACCTGTTTGTAGAAAGAAATATCATCCTTAAACAAAAATCTAAACATCCATTTTTTCATTTTTTTGAACCCCTGTCAAGGATGCCTCTGTCCTGCTACATGTGGCTTATAAAAACTTTTCAGAGATCGTTGTATCTATATTTTCAATATGTTTCTGCTTGCAAATGTCTATTTTGAAAATTTGAAAAAATGTTATTGCATGTTAAAGAAAGGTGTCGTTTTGCTTAGCTTCTAACAACTTTTGAAAGAATTTTTCATTTTAGTATTGGAAATTATCAAATCTGTAGGAAAATTATTTACATTTTCTAAAGCATTGCATAATACAAAACCCTAGGTTGTTACAACACATTGCACAATCTGAAAACTCACAAAACAATAATAGAATCAAATCCAAAATATGGGTTTGTGCACTGTCACATAGCTAGCTTCTATCACTAATGCCTCTAAAATTGAAATTTTAGAAAGATCCCTACCAATACCCGTACACCCTAGGGCATCTGAATCCTCCAAAAATAGCCTCATAACTCATAAAAAAACTTATAGTTATGGTTAATTTTCAAATATGGAAGTTGATTTTCAAGTCTATAACAGGTCTATAAATCTGTTTTTAAACCTAGTTAACTTCAACATGCATTGGAATTTAATGGTTAGTCTTGGAGAAAGAATAGTAATCTGATCATGTCAGATCTCTTTCTACAAGTACACTATATACCTATCAATCCCTTTAGTTGTGATGACTTTGATATGTTATATGAAACCCTTGAGGACTTCATCTCACCTAGGTCATCCACTAAGGCTTGCAACATCCCCACAAATAAAGAACAATCAATGCAATCATACATCAACTTATCTTTTTCCACCTATGCAACAACCTCAATTCCAAACCAAACTTGTGCTTATCATAAGACCACCTCAAAACAAACCAAAACCTCAAGGACATATCTTAAACTTTGCAAAATAACTCACTAGTAATCATGTGTTGCAACAACCAAGTTATCACACCATTGCTCATACATATAACTCAAGAAATAATAAGAAACCAAGACAAACACAAACCTTTTCCTCATCGATACTACTTCCACAACTTATTTTACCTAGTGCCCCTCATTTACCTCAACATAGTGGAAAGGAGTATGATCTTGTGGAACAACTTCGTAACACTCCTGCTAAAATTTCCTTGTGGGACCTAATTCAAACTTCATCTACTTACCATGGCATTTAAACTACATGGTTTTAGCTAATTTCTCACTGAAGCAATTTTTGAAATACTAAATAAATTTAATATTTTAGGGGAGCCACACCAAACATTATGTTATGTTTTTTTGAAAAAAAGAAGGACCAATATGTGTGGCCCCCATTTTTTAACCCCTTAATATTTACCATTTTCAAAAAAATAGTTTATAAAGTAGACTCAGAGCACTACGAACCTTTTTTTTTTTTTGCATCTTAAAATTTTGATGGTAACTATCTTCAATTTATCATCCAAGGTCAATATTTCCTGATTTAAAAATAAAATTGGCGACTTAAGACCCTTCATTGGTCCCTCATATTTTTGCACTTTTCTAATAAACAAAGATAAGTCTAGGATTTTCTTTTTTAATACTAAAAAATTAGTGTAGCAAAATATAGCCTCAAAATTTGGTTTCACAATAGATACTCTACCACGAAAAATACCTGGGAACACCTTTATTTCAAGGAGAAATTCACATTGGCATCTAGGAAGAAACTATAGAAATATACAAAAAGAAAATAGAGTCTTGGTAGGATCGATGGTTAATACTAGTAGGAAGAATAACCATGATCAAAGAGGTGTTAGCAGCCATATCAATTTATACTTTATCATGCCTAGAAATCATAAAGAAAACAACAAGCAATGTTGTGAACATTCAGAGGAAGTTTATATGGGAGGATCAAATGACACAAAGAATTTTCACTAGTTGCTTGGGAGATAGTCAAAAAGGAGAAATCAAACAAAGGCATTGGAACCAAAGATGTCCTAAAACAAAACTCAGTTGTTGGTGCCAAAATCACATTGAGAATGTTAGTAAACCTAGAGGCATTGTGGTGTAGAATCTTATGAAATAAATATATAGACTTAGAGGAACCAAAAAGGATAATAACAATGACAAACCCACCCTTAGGATCACACATATGAAACTTTATGATGAGAACAAGGAATATAATAACTAAATACATCTTGGAAAGTAAGAAATGTGAGAAATCCACTATTTTGGTCTCATTCATGGAATGTATACCCACCAAGTTGGAAGACAAAAGGGACCTAGAAGTTTTTCATGAAGTGTTGGAAGGGATTTATGGGAATAAAGTAGTAGATTACACTAAAAAAGAATGGGTTCTTATGGTGAGAAACTTGTATGGAAAATTTTAATCTTGAACAAATCATGAATAAGGAAAATAAATCCTTGAGGGAAACCCTTCTCAAAAGATCAATCTTGATGAATCATGACAAGGAAGATGAATTAATATGGTGGGGTGAAATCTGAAAAAAAAAATTAAACTTGGGTATGAAATGTTATCCATAAGAAACCCTCCTAAAACTTAACCCACAAAATTTTGTCGAGGTAAAAAATGTTGAAAACAAGGTGAAACTAAGTTGCAATATTAGTTTATGTATGTGTATTAAAATCTGAAAATAAGATTACCAAATCATATTATATGCATGTGATTGCACATTTACCATAATAGAAAAATCAGAAAACAAATATGATACTAGATTTGCATGGAGAAACTATTTCGAGAAAAAAATCCACACGAGAAAACAGGGCAAGTATTTTGTCTTCACAAGAGAGATGCACACCACAATACACTTCCTTGCAGATCTCCTAGAACCTAGATGCTTCCATACACCTGCAAATAATACACGATGAAACTACCATCTCAATGGCTCCAATTTATAGAACTTGTGGGAGGCAAAACCACAATAGTAAACCAAGAAAAGAGGTACCAAAACCACTTGAAAAAACCCATGCCCCTTCATTGGAAGACGAAGAGTCATGATAATAAATTAATTAATGTGTGCAAGGCTTCAATATGGGTGCCTAACCCATAGCCTCTTCATCTTCTACCATTCAGGATGCTTCAATGACCGTTTATCTTCTAGATGGATAAGCAATGGACACATGTTTCCCTCCAAACTTGGCATCCTACTTAAGACCCTTCACATTCCCAATGTGGATGCCTAGGAGGGATAATTATCCTCTGTTGATGTGTAACCTACACCAACATTAAATTTCCTCTTGAAAATATAATTACAATATTTCAATAGTAAATGAATTTCTTACATGTTCCCTAGGAAACTTTCCTAGAAACTTGGAGACATAAAAATGACATAGGTTTGCAAGGTTAATGTCACCTAACCTAACAAAAAAATCCTTCCTAAATCGAGATTCTTCACCTAGGATGATCTACACATTAAAATCCTAACATGAGACAAACTACATAAGATAGGTATTGCAGAACCTTCCAAATTCCCTTTATGTCTCCAAGTAGAGGAAATTGTGTACCACCTTATTTTCCACTACCCATACATAGTAGATATATGTTCATGGATCTATTTGCATAGTAGATATATGTTCATTTTTTCATAGATCCATGAACATAATCCAATCATGACCATGCACACATAGGGATTCCCTTTGGAACAAACTATGGATTGCAAGACCTACAATGACAGTGTGGCAGATATGGAAAGAAAGGAACAACAAAATATTTAAAGAAAGGTCATTTGTAGTGGATATAATGATAAACAATATATATATTGGTATATGGAAATATTTAAAATAATTAAAAACAATATTATGATATTTAAATTCACCAAGTGGGACAAAAAAATATAGGTTTTTAGGCTATTGCTAAAGGATCCAAAATTTAGGAGAGAGAAATTGGAGCGCTACTGCTACGCGCCCCTGTTGCTACTGTTTGCTTGTGGCCTGTATCAGGCTGGGGCTTTGAGTCTGCTAAGTTGGAGGATGTGTGGTATTTGGTGTGGGGGTTTGGAGCTGTGCGGTGTGGGGGACGTGGGAGGTGGAAGCGGTGTGGGCTCTAAGTGGCGGTGTGAGGGAAGTGGGAGGTGGAAGCGGTGTGGGCTTGGAGTGGAGGTTTCAATGTGGATTGGGGGCTGGGTTTTGGGTGTGTAGGTATGGTAGAGGCTCCCAAAAGCCTTGTGCTTGCTAGGCCAAAGCCTTCTCAAAAAAATTCGGCAGCCAAGCATGCACAAAAATTGGACTCGTCCTTTGTGGGTGAGAGCTCTAAGCTCAAGAAAGTGAACAGATGTTTGCCGCGGAGTCAAGATCGCCCTGTTCTAGTTATTTCTCCTGAATTGGTTCAGGAGGACATGGATTATTGGAGCCAAGATGTTCTAATCTACAAGTTCTTGGGTATTCGTGTCCCTCTTTCAGCTTTGGAATCCTGGATCCGTCGCTCCTGGCAGGTTGAAGGAGATTTCGATCTTTTGGTGGCTGCAAATGGCTATTTCATGGTTGATTTTTCTTGTATCTCATATCGTAATCGTGTTTTTGAGGGAGGGCCATATTTTTATAATCATGTTGGCTTGTTCATGAAACCCTGGCATGGGGGTTTTAATGCGACAGAGGATCTGCCTACACGAGTTCCTGTATGGGTTCGTCTTCCATGGCTGCCGTTAGAGTTTTGGAGGGAGGATATTCTACACCGGATTGCGGCTTTGTTGGGGAAGCCGGCTGCCATTGCTCAAAATACTTTGGATAAAAAGGTATTCTCTTACGCTCGCATTTGCATTGAAATTGATTTAAATAGCCCTCTACCGGATTCTTTGGAAATTTGTATTGGCTCTGCTTCGTGGTTTCAACCGCTGGATTATGAGTCCCTTCTTTTTCGTTGCCGCTTTTGTCACGAGTATGGACACCTTCAGCGCCAGTGCCCTCGGGCACCCAAAGCTGCTAGGGTGTCTTCTTCTCCTTCTTCTGGTCCATCTGTGGAGAAAGCAGATAAAGGGAAGGCATCTGCGGTTGAGGGAGGGCCTGATAAGGATGGATTTGTCCCTGTTAAGCAGAGAAACAAAGGGAGGGGTCACAAGCGGGCCTATAAGGATAGTCAGAGTGATCAGGGAATCAATCAGTTTGAGGTCCTGGATAATCAGGCTTTGGAGGAAGGGATTCCTGTTGAGCTTTCTTCTGGGGCCACTGGCATGGATGTTGGGTTGGATACAGGGCTGGAGAAAGTAATTGTTGTGTAGAATATTTCTCCGGCATTGGAGCAGGGGAGTTCGGAGCCTCCTGGGGCCTCTGTAGATGTGCAAGATGATATTGTTTTAGCAGATTTGGCTAAGGCAGTGTTTTCTTCAGGTAAAGGGCGAGGATCGTCTCCTACCTTGGGGGTGCTGCAACGCCCTCTCAAGAAGGGGCATTTTGAATTTTCTTCGAAAGTTGGTCGTAAGAAGGATGCACACAAGCTTAAATCTACTGGGGATCTATTGGTAGAATCTGGTGCTATTAAGACCCTTGAGGCCCACTTCTCTCAACCTTCCTCATGATTATTCTCTCATGGAATGCAAGGGGGTTGAATAGCACCCCCCCGTCAAAAGGCTATTCAAGATTTGATTGTTGTTCATTCTCCTGATATTTTTTGTGTCCAGGAAACTAAGCTTCAGGTGGACCTCATGCTTCAACATGCCCCTCGTATTTGGTTTTCTGGCCAGTGTCAGTGTATTGGGTCTCGGGGAACCTCTAGGGGTCTGGCTCTTTTCTGGGATCCTCGTAAGGTTGTCCCTCATTGGTGGATTTCTAGCCAGTATGCTATTTCTATGGTGGCCTCGATTTTGGAATTTGGTGAGACTATTTTGGTTAGTAATGTTTATGCTTCAATTGATATTCATGGTAAATCCTAGCTTTGGGCTCATATTAGGTATGTTAGGTCCTGCGCTCCCTTTCTGCCTTGGATCTTAGCTAGTGACTTCAATGTTGTGTTGAGCCTGGAGGAGAAAAGGGGAGGGCTGCCTAGGCTTGGTCCTACTTCAGATATGTTTCAGACTAATGTGGACTCCCTAGCTCTGTTGGATGTAAAACCCTCTAATGGAATTTTCACTTGGAATAATAGACAGAGTGGGTCTGAAGCGATTGCCCAGCGGCTTGATCGTTTCCTTGTCTCTTGCTCTTGGGTTAGAGGTAGCTTGGTCATTTGCTATGAGATCCTTGACTGGCGTGGCTCTGATCATTGGCCAATTAAGTTTTCGACTTCAGCTTTTCCTAATCCTAAGAATCCTCCTTTCAAATTTTAGCTCATGTGGTTGCGTGATCCATCTTTGGGTGATCTTGTGGCTCAATGGTGGCAGGATGGCACCCCTGCGTATGGTACAGCTATGTATTCCTTGGTTAAGAAGTTGCAATTTGTTAAGTTTCATTTTAAGCGATGGAATAGGTTGAGTTTTGGTAACTTTCGGGCTAGGAAAAGAGAAGCATTGGACCGCCTTGCTATGATTACCCATCAAATTTGGGATTTGGGCTTCTCGGAGGCTCTTGGGCATGCTGAATCCCAGGCTCTAAAATTGGTGGAAGAGTGGGAGCTTCGTGAAGATATTTTCTGGAAACAAAAGGCTAGGATTGATTGGCTTCAAGAGGGTGATCGGAATACGGCTTTTTTCCATCATTCAGTGCAAGCTCATCAAAATAAGTGCTTTATCTCTTCTCTGGTTAACTCTGAGGGTATCTCAATTTCTGCTCAACATGCTCTGACTAGAGAGGCTTGTCAGTTCTACTCTAATCTTTTTATTGAGGATTCTAGTCCTGTTGAGGCTGATGAAAATAGAGTCCTTGCTTGTATTCCCTCTTTAATTTCTAATGAAGTGAATGCTTCACTTATTCGCCCGGTGACTTTGTCAGAAGTGGAGGAGGTGGTGTTTGGGATGAACAAAGGGAAAGCTCCTGGCCCCTGATGGGTTCCTAGTTGAGTTTTTCCAGGAGTTTTGGGATATTGTGAAGCAGGATTTGTTGGAGGTTGTTCGAGAGTCTCTTCATAGTAAGCAGATGCTTCGTGCCCTTAATGCTACTTTTCTGGTTCTCATTCCTAAGAAGGAAGGTGCAGACAAACTTGATCTCTTTAGACCTATTTCTCTATGTAATGTGGTGTATAAGATTATTACGAAGTTGATGGCTGAGAGACTCAAATCTTGTTTGCCAATGATTATTTCTGAGGAGCAAGGCGGCTTTGTGGTTGGGCGACAAATTCTGGATGGGGTGGTGATTGCGTCTGAAGCCATTCATTCCATGGCTACCTCTCATGATAGGGCTATGTTTATCAAATTGGATATGGCCAAAGCCTATGACAGAGTTAAATGGAGTTTTCTTCAGAAGATTCTGTTGGCCTTTGGTTTTTCCTCTGATTGGGTGAGTTGGGTTTTGAGTTGTGTGACTTCTTCCTCCTTTTCGGTCATTGTGAATGGGGAACCTTCTGAGCTTTTGGGGGCTACTAGGGGCCTTCGTCAGGGGGATCCGCTCTCTCCTTATTTGTTTATTATTTTGGCTAAGGGGCTTGGCCGTCTTCTTAAATCTCAGGTTTCACTTGGCTTGATTCATGGTTGGTGGTGGGGGATGGGCTTGCCTACGCTTTCTCATCTCCAATTCGTGGATGATACCTCTCTTATGGGACTAGCTCGTATTAGGGAGGTTGATTCCTTCAGGAAAAATTTGGACATCTACCTTGCGGCTTCGGGCCAGAGAGTCAATGAGCATAAGTCTTCTATTTTCTTCTTTAATACTCCTCAAGCTATCCAGTGTAGGATTGCTGCTATTCTGCAATTTCAAATTGGGACTCTTCCTTTCGTCTACTTGGGTATTCCTCTTGTTGTTGGTCGTCAGCCTAGATCTTCTTGGCAGCAGTTGCTTGATAAGCTTAGGCAAAAGGTTTCTCATTAGACTCATCGTTGGTTGTCTTCTGCAGCTAGATTGACTCTTCTTAAGTCTGTCATCCAGGCCCTTCCCATCTATAGGTGCTTTGTTCAAGCAGCTCCTATGTATTTCCTTAAGGAATTTGATGCTCTTTCTCGTCAATTTCTTTGGAGCGGTAATTTGTTGTCTTCAAAATGGAGCCTTGTTAAGTGGGAATCAGTGTGTAGACCTAAGCAGGAGGGTGGTCTTGGTTTACGCTCTGCTATTTTGAATGGGAAAGCTCTTGCTACTAAGCTTTATTGGCGTTGGTGCACCCATCAGCACCAATTATGGGCCCGTATTCTCAACCTTAAATATCTTCGGGGTGTTGCTTCTTTTGAGGTCCCTCGCTATCCTCTGGAAGGGAGTGGTTCTATGATTTGGCAGACTTTGAAAGTGGGAGCGCAGTTGATTAAGGATGCTCTTTTTTGGATCTGTCATTCGGGGTCACAGGATCTTTTCTGGTTAGATTCTTGGGATGGTCACCCTCCTATTCTTTCTTCTTTTCCTCACCTCCAGCCTCTTTCTGAGGTTTTTAGTGCTGCTGGTTGGGATACTGTGGAGCATTATAAGGTGGCGCAACATGATGGTCTGGTTCTTCATTTTCGTTGTAAGCACCCTTCTGAGTGGCCTCCAGGAGGGTCTGAGGGGGATAGGCGTGAGCTTGCCCAACTTTTGGCTTCCCGTGCTTGTAATTATTTGAGAGGACCTGATGTCTTGGCTTGGGATGGTTCAGACTTATCTAGAAAGTACTCTGTGGTTGTCGGTTATAAGCAGATTGGTAGGCAGTTGTTTGGGGACATTGAGGTCCCTTGGTGGAAGCAAGTCTGGCACAAGTTGTCATGGCCCAAGTGTAACTTCTTTATGTGGTTAGTGGCTCAAAATCGGTGTCTTACTTGGGATAATTTATGTAAGCACGGCTTCCAAGGCCCCTCTATGTGTGTTTTGTGTCATGGCTATGAAGAGAGTGTCTCCCATATTTTCTTCCAATGCTTCTATGCTAGGGATATTTGGCACTTCTGGTGGGGGGTGTGGAATATGACTTGCTGGCATGTTTCCTCTTTGGTGGAATTTGGGGAATGATGGGGCAGGGCCCCTGTTTCTACTTCCTCTCTTCAAGTTGCTTGGGCTCTTGGGCCTTCCTTCATTATCTGGAACCTGTGGTTGGAGATGAATAGGCGGATCTTTCAGGATTCGCAGCTGATGGCTCCTCACCTTTGGAGGAAAATTTTACTCTCCTTAGGGGAAACTATTGCGGCTAAGTGTGATATGACTATGCTGGTGGACCCTTAGGATGTTGACTATTGTAATCGTCTTCAACTTCCTCCTCCGCAACGTCAACTCATGCACAACAGATGCAGGCATCCTACCCCGAAGGTGAATAGGGATGGAAGATGGACCCCTCCTCCCTTGGGAGTCCTAAAAATCAACTCGGATGGCTCTTCTCGTGGTAATCCTGATCATGCTGGCATTGGAGGTGTGGGCCGTGATAGCTCAGGAGATGTTTAGTTTATTTTCTCGGTGTATAAGGGTCTTCATACGAATAATCTTATGGAGGCTCAGGCTATTTTATTGGCTGTGGAGCGGGGTAGTCAATTGGGATGGCGAAGGATCATATGTGAGTCTGATTCCTAGGTTGTGGTGAACTTACTGAAAAGGCGGTATATGGATAATGTGAGCTGGCAGTTGGCTTTGATTGTTGAACAAATTCTCACTCTCTGTGCCTCTTTGGAGCATATTACTTTCAATCATATTCCCCGTGAATGGAATGGTGTGGCTGATTGCTTGGCTAAATGGGCTTCTGATCATATGCATGATTGGAATGTGGTGGATCGGGGCCAACTACCCCCAGATTTGTCTCATCAATTGAATCACTTGGTTGAAACTGATAGGGCCATTTAATGCCCTTGCTTTGTAACGTTTCCTTGGTTTAATAAAAAATTTACCCCTTTATGTTAAAGGATCCAAAATTTATAACATAGGCCAATGGACCATCCAATAAAGTTAAAAGGAAACTGGTGAAATGGAAGAACCCCTAAGTGGAAGAATCAAATTAAACATTGATGGGGGTTCAAAAGGAAACCCCAGGTTGTCTAGAATAGGATGCTTACTAAGGGTAACCTTGAATGGGCTTGTTCATTGAAACTCCCTGAAAGAATGAATAATGAGGTTGATTATGTAGCTATCCTTGAAGGAATAAAAATTTTCCTAACAAAAATAGTATCCTCAATAGATAGATAAGGTGATTCACAAATCATAATAAAGGTCATCTTATCAAACAATGCAATTAACTAGAAATTTTCAAATAGAATAGAAAAAATCATGGAGCTACTTAGCAAAATCAACAACTTTATCATCTGCCATGTCTAAAGAGAAGCAAACACATTGGTAGATTACCTAGCAAATCAAGGAACAACACAAGAACTAAGCAAGATTGTCTCAAAAGATGCATGATCTTGGCTAGGTCTAGAACAAATCATAAGTACAAAAAAATCTTTGTCATCTTGAAACATGGCATGTGGTCTGATTGGTCGATTCCTCTTTGAGTCTCACATTTGTCTTCAAGTCAAATTCCCATGTGGAAAAAGTGCCTCATGTATCTATATATAGAGCTCTAAAACTTTAGAAACCAAAGATGTCTACTAGTTCTCAAAGTTCATGATGTAGGAGCATTCAAGCTCACAAACAATCCTACATCATCAAAAGCATATTTTATTTTCATGAATGTTTATTTTTTTTGTAAATTTGAAATTAAAGAGAATCTTGTGGAGTGTTGTAAAGATAAAAACATTCATTTATCAAGACTTGACTTTCATTTCAAAAATCAAAGCAAACCATGCTATAATTTAATGTGATTATATTGCACAATTTCAAAGTTTCAAGGGTTGAAGGGGTCCATTGGCATGGTAGAGGAAACTTGTAAAGTAAAATTAATTATTTTACTCAAGTTGGATGCCTAAGGAATTGTATATAAGGAAAATGACCTTTGACATTCCATTCTTGTCTTATTATTTCAATTTATGGAGGAAAAAGCTAGTGATTTTTGGGAAAATAATTGACTTGGCAATTTCCAATTTTGAGTGAATGAGCATGACTTGGTTTATGCTTTTATTGTTTTTTCAAAGAAATCTACAAAAGCAAGTTTTTGGATATGGTGAAGCAACTTTGATGCCATTTTTTAGAAGTAAAAACTATGTTTTATTGGGAATTTCAAAGGTCAAGTTGATCGAAATGAAAGAGAAAATCTGAGTGCTAAATTTTTAAGCCTCACAAGGTTTTTAACCTCTATAAATACATAATTTAATGGTGTTAAGTAGTTGTAATAAACAAGAAGAAGATTGAAGAACTATTGTGATTTCCTCTCCTTATTTTTTCCAAGGTGTAATCCTTATTCATGCAATCTTGAAATCTTTCAAGCACCTACAACATTCTACATTATTTTCCAGAATTTGTGATCACTTGAGTTACACACTTATGACTCTAATATTGGCTCCTATGAGCTCTTTCAATTGTTTAACATTCGTTTTGATTGCAGTCATTATTGTCCTCATCCTTTGTGCTTCAAGTGATATTATTTCATGCTCATGTTGTTTTGCATAATATATTTATCATTGTTATTTCTTGTAAGCCTTCTTATGTCCACAACACCATTCTTGACACCTTGTGAGCTTCATCTCCTCTCTATTCTCATCCACACTATAGGGTATTACTCTCCATAGATCTAAAGTTAAGACATATATTTACTTTTATATTGTTGTTCTTAGACTCTATATGCACATAGGGTTATAAGAGCACATGCAATCTCTATTTTCCCCGCGTTCTATTGGTTGTTTGTGGAGGTAGAAAGACCAAAATAAGGGCTTGACCTATAGAAAATCTTCTAATTAGGCCCAATAATTTTATCTATCCTACAAATGCTCAAGAACTTTTGAACACATTGAGGTTTCATATTCTCAAACACAATCTTGTCATTTTAACATTTCATTTAAATGAATTGCTTTAGATAGTGTATTTGCACATATATAATCTTGTAGTACTCTTTCTAGGCATTTGTTTCTTTATCTTGTGGTGAACAAACAAAATCGACTATGATTCTGCAACTTTTATTTTCAAACTTACCTAAGTGACAACACGCATCTTGAACATCCATTAGAAAAAAGAATGATAGTGTAACACACTAGCATCTTATCTAATGAGCTTGCTATTAAACCACCTTTCAAGTTCCTTGTCTATAACATTTTACTGTTATGATATCTGTTTTTTATTCTATATTTCCATTTTCTATTATTTGAATATCTCATTTAATGTAATGCAACTTACAAGTTTATCTTACACCTTGTTGTCTGCATTTTTGACGTAGGCCAATTTTAAACTTTTCACCCTCATTAAATGGTACATGTCACCAAATCATTTATCAAATGTTGGTCTTCTAGTCACATGCAAATTCCCTTCGATGCCTTAGCTTGATCAAATTGAAAATTTCCATATCTGAATCAAGAAGTCTTATTCATCAATGTTTTCAATTTTTTTGTAGTTTCAACTCACTTATAAAATCACAGTCAATTGTGGCCATGGTTGCAAAACATGAGATGTTTACATTCAGACAAAAATTAAGTTTTATGTAGTTTCAGAGGTCAGCTCCTTACTCCATGATAACAATGATAATATTGGTATTTTGATTTTGCCATTTTTCCCTCGAGATCATGTGACTGAGAGAGAGAGGAGGGCCTTCCATACTCGTAAGCAACAATAAGGCATCCTGACCAAAGGGGTTGTAAAACTCGTTAAAAGTTTTCGTTATTGAAATTTTCACAAAACCACATTTTAATTTCTTCATACAACAGAGGAGGAGGAAGAGGAAGCAACACTCTGAAATATCAACAAGGTGGGGCAATTCCTAATATAGCATATCCATCTGCTTATGATGCACCAGCACTGGGTTCCCAATTGCCATTTCGAGCATCAAAATCTAGTCTTCCAGAGGCAGCCGTTCCACCAAATAGTATATTGTTCATTCAGAATCTTCCACACGAGACGACCCATATGATGCTACAGATGTTCTTCTGTCAATATCATAGTTTCGAGGAAGTTCATATGATTGAGGCAAATCCTTGCATTGCTTTTGTGGAATATGAGGATGAAATGCAAGTAATTACAACTATGCAAGCTCTTCAAGGATTCAAAATCCCACGCCTGTGGGGTTCTGAAGATCCACGGTGAAATAGAGTGAAAGAGTGGTGTGTATGCATGTGAGAACCTTTGCATAAAGATGTTCTCCTGTCAAAATCAAAATTGCAGCTTGGGATGTCATCTAGGAGAATGCAGAGAATGTGTTTTATTACCTGAGAAGTTAAAAGCATGCCCATTTGGTAAAACAAAAATGCTAGAAAACTACATCATTCACAGAGGACAACAAATAATTTTTGTATAAAAAGATTTGGGATAGAATAAAAACTATGGTAGACAAAGATGCAATGATAAATGCTATCCTCTGTCACATCAAGGGCTGTCTGACATTCAAACTGGTGACTGAGACCAACATTTATTACTTATGCCTTGTGGGAAACAGATGAGGTGCGGTCAAAATTTCTGCCAGGAGCTTTGCCATAATGACTACTGTTCTCCATGTCTTGAAAACAATTTTACTGATCTCTCTTGTGCATTTGGGAAGAAATCAATTCCTCCTCTAGTACTATGTGGAACACTTATTCCTTTGTGCACATATCCTTGCTCAGCAATGTGTATTTTGCAACTCATAATTGCCATCTTGGAGAGTGCACTCCTTGCACAGTGACTCTTGCAAAAGGATGTGGGGGAAATCATGTAATCCTTCGAAATGTTCCCTGTGGTTCATGATAAATATGATGCAATAAGCTTTGGGGGAAAACAAGGCAATGTGGAATGCATGCTTGTGCTAGGACTCTCCATAGTTTCATCAAGTTACTTTAATGGACAATTAGATCCATTAGGGTACGTTCTTCATGGCTGAAATGCTCCTCCTTGTGCCCTAATGGCTAAAAGTGGTAATCAAAGGAACGAATCTTTTTAAATGTTGTCATTGGTAACATGGAGCTAAATGTTTATCAAATATAAGATGATGATACTTTGGTAAATCTACAAGTTTAGGGTTAAGTGCCAAACCATTTATGTACACTGACTCATGCTTGGCAGGAGAAACCACTAGGTGTGTACAAAAACAATTTTGAATTGATAGGTATTCCTCATATTGAACAGAGTAAGCAAAATGATAATGAAGTCATGAGAAGCTATGGATTATGTATGTGTAGAAGTTTGAAGAACCAGTCAAAGGGAAAGGAAAGATTGATAGGTTTGGACATGGTGCTAGGCTAAGTCCCATGGACAGAAGAATCAATAGGCCATGTGATAATTCAAGCGGTAATGCACATCGAAATGAATGATCTTTGAATAGAACTTCTGAACTCCAGGAGACAGTAAGGTGTATGATAATGATGCTGTTTTAATACTTGAAAAGGGAGAGAATCCTTCATTTTATGAATTTTTTGAGAAGAGCTATCAAGCATCAAGAAGTCTACAATCACTTTATAGTTTATTTGATTCTTTTACTTGTTGAAATTATAACTTAAGTCATATAAATTACTTAAAAAGCAAAGTTTATAGATTATAAAGTATAGGTAGTTAGGATTTAGTTACAAAGTAATTAGAAGGAAAAAGGATTATAAATAAAGTTTGTTTTCAATTATAAAGAAGGTTTTTTTTTTTTTCTTCTTTTTTTTTTTTGGTTTGTTTGTGAGGTTTTTCTTCCTCTCAACAGAGTCATTGTATGGAAATTGTAATGAGATTTTACGTTCTAGGATCTTTTCAGAAAGTTTAATCTTAAAAGGATTAGTTTAAACTTGTTGAAAATTTTAAATGCATGCCTCAAAAAATAAATTCAAGTATATAGCATGAGTGGTTATTGATAAAGGAATAATAACAATATTTTTCAATTGATGCAACATTTATAAGACTAAAACCTTTCTTATGAAACTTTACATTATTATTTTTTCAAACACATAGTGCTCACAAAAAATTAAAATATACAAAATACCTAGACAAACTTTTCACCTTATATTTATTAACTAGGATCTTAAGCCCTTTTTCACTGATGTGGCTCAGCCTATGGTGCTAATTTTTCAAATACATAGGTTGAGTTATGATAAGTAGATGCACCAAGATTGAATAAATTCTAGATCCCTTAACTTGTGTTGAATTCCCTCTAGCCAATGTATAACCGCTTTTGTCAAATGTGGCATATACTACAATATTATTCATTTCGAAAACTTTTTAAAAAATTATGTTAAACCTAGAATGTGCAACACATCTATGAGAGATTTTATCCTCCCACCATTTAACACAAGTTTTACTATCTCTTTTCCAACCACTTGATGTGAATTTTTCTTACCAAGGAAGAACTCACCACCATCATATGCTCTATATGAAGAGAACCACTCCTTGTGAGAAGTCATGTGTTACAAGGAAAATCAATCAATTAACCACAAATCATCACTAGTGATGTATTATCTGAAATGAATAAAGCATCATTTTCATCTTCCAAGATTCATCATTAGAGGAACTTTCAAAATACTTCTTGTTTCTACATTCCTTGTTTCTATGGCCCGATTTCCCATAGTTCTACATTTAACTCTACTCTTAGTAGTTGTCTTAAGCCATCCTTTTTACTTGGACCTCTCTATATCTCTATTTATCTTACCATATATTTCCTCAGGTCTACCACATACATGAAATGCACCCTTGTGACCCTCATCCATGGATTTCTACCTCATTTCCTCACTAAGAAAACTACCAACAAAGGCATCCATTTTGGAATCTATAATAGAGCAACATAATGTAACAATTATATTCTCCCAAGATTCAAATGAAGAGCTAAGTAACAAAATACACCTATGCTCTTCCTCTAGCTTAACATTAATACTACCTTGTTGCCTTAAAATGAAAATAAAAACATTTAAATGCTTAAATATAGAGTCTCCTTCCTTTATTTTTAAGGAATACATTTTCTCTCTAAATAAAATTTATTTACCATATTTTTTGTTTGATAGATTTATCATATTCTCTTTCATAGCTTGAATGCAATAGCCTCCTCTAAGACATTCAAGAGAATGAAATCTACAAGACAAAAATTTATGGTTCATCTTACCTTTTTGTCCATCTTTCTCTAATTTTAATAAAAAAATGTAGGTTTATACTTTGAAGTCAAAGTTATCCATTGATTTCTCCTCCAATAGATCTTCCATTTTTATTTTTCATGGTTCCTACATAAACCATTAAAAAAATATTATATTGTTATGTGCCTTCTAAGGCTTCTTTAACCACAAGATAAAAATATAAAGTTGTTTCACACTTTTGGCCAACTTATCAACGCAAGTGAATTCAAGCATTTCTAACTAGAATATAATTTTGGTCAAACACATGGTTTACCTAGATTCATTCCAGCTAAGTTAGATATGGTACACAACTTTTACATCCAAAAGTGTCCACTAAATGCATTTATAGCACTACTTTGGGGCTAATTTAACAAAAAGTAAAATTATTTAAAAAACTTGATGTTTCAACAACTCTTACTCATGCAAATAACATTTTTTAAAAAATATATAGATATCCTTTGGTAGATCTATCAATGTAGTTCTCAAAAATATTTTTTCAATATTTAATTATTGTGTATATTTTAAGTTTTATTTCTACTAAAACTAGGTCAACAACAACAAAATATAAGGTTGATTATCTTGTCAAGAAAAATACTTAAATTTATTTTGAAATTTTGAAAAAATATGATACACTAGAGAAAAGCTTTTATGTCAAGATATTTTTTTTTTCAAAATGACAAAAGATGGCATCCCATGGAAACATTGTGTTTTTAGTAAACGTAAATTTTTAATTTTTTAGAAAAATATATATTTATCAAAATAGAGAAAAAAATAAATTCATGCACTAAAGTTTCAAGTTATAAAAACACAAAAAAAAAAAACATTATATAAAGAGCGACATCCTATGTAACTTCATTTTTTAGTATTTTATTAGCAACTAAATTATAATGTCAATTTTATTAAAAAATATATTCAAATAATTTTTTAATTTTTGTAAAAAATTACGAACATAAAATATGTTAAAAACATATATGCATCTCATTAGTTTACATCATTTCAAAATTCAAAACATATACGTCACTTCTAGTGATTCATGTTAAAAATTTGGATCAGTGTTGGTCATTTCCTTTATAAAAGTGTGACATAGCTTTGTACTTTTACCCCACACTTAATCTGCAAAATCATTAAAATAATACTCCCACTACAACCATAAAAAACCACAACATTGCAAGAAAATATTACCTCTAAAATTAAACCATATCTTGGATACCAAATGTTTGAAAATAAGGTACCTAAACAACATGATAAGAATATTAACAATGTATTGTGTTAAATCCAATAAAGCATGTGATTAAGCCAATAAAATTTAACAATGAAATAATAGAGAAGCGATTGGAAATTAGAAAACTCATAAAATATATACGACATGGATGTATGTGGAGAAACCCTTGCAAGAAAGAACTCCACTACCAAATAGACCCAAGCTTGAACCAATCCTTAAAGAAAGTACATAAGTACAATCTACGTGTCCCTCTAGTTTGATAGTAATCTAAGATCATAAGTATACTACAAAAGACCATACAAATCCACTATCCAATAACATCAATATACAAGATTTAATAAGATTCTAGAAACCATAAATAGTTTACCAAATCTAAAACCCAAAATCATGAACCATTGAAAAATTTCAACACCCTTATAGTTATGCATAGGCCTCTAAAAATAGTATGTAATTCATCTTACACATCTTACACCCTTTTCAAATATCATAGATGTCAAAAATTCTATTATAATGGTCAAATTTGAGAAAGATCCCAATCCTAGGTGCTCTTTGAGAGCATTAAATTCCTTTTCATATCACCAAACATGGAAGATCTTCTTATAACTCTTAATTTTAATCATTTCCATATGACATTCCTAATTTAATGTCTTCTTACAAAATAATCAAGGAATCTCAAAGAATCTCAAAGCATAAAATAATAATAAATAAAGCTCACTTCCTCACATGGGAATCCATCTTTGCCCATTCCATGATGTTTTGATTCAAGACCTTATTTATCATATATATCATTAATACAATTAAAAGGAATGGGATTTGCATGTTGAATGGTACACCTAAACCAATAGGCATCATCAAATGAAAATGTGTCGCATGCATTTTGCCTTATGCCTTTCATATTTTAAGTATCAAATATTTTTCTACCATAGTAAGGGATTGAGGGATTTTATATTCATTATCTAATCTATATGGGGGCCTTATTTTAAGTTCCAAGGGGTCATCTAGAGTAAATAACTCTCTAGATCCCTCTATAGCAAAGTGTTAAACTAGGGGATGGACTTCAACCTAAGTTGGCATGATTTTTGCATCTTTCTCCCCTTGTGGTTCAAGTGTTAAAGTAATTGTCAATATGGGACTTTCATAGGTTTTTTCAATAATATCCATATAATCTAACACCCTTTAATCCTCTTGATGTTTAGGTTGCACTTCCATTTGTGGTATTTTTTATATGGTGGGTAATGTGTGAGTAGAATGCTCAATACTTTCTAGCTCAAGTGGAGGCACATGTATGTCATGATTCTTTTATTATTTAGGAACTTTTTGCATATAACCTTCTAGTATTATAACAAGGGTATATGCATGTTCCATGAGTAATTTCATTCTTTAAATTAGGTTATTTACCCTGTGTGAGCTCCCTTCTACTATGGTTTCAACAAAATATTTTCTCTCTACTAACTAGATGTCCACCCAACTTCTAATAAATTTCTCCATGTTATCTTTGTATCTTCTGATCATATCATTAGCTTCATGGTACACATGTTGGTAGCCTCTTCTTCCTTTACTTACTACCAAATTATCAAAATATACCTTACATTCTTATGGTAGTGAATTTCTCAAATAGGTACCAATCACCTTAGTTGTTCTTAATCTTTCACTCTAGTTATAAATGTCATTGATTGAGAAACATCTTAATAAAAATTATTGGTTATTGAAAATCATAACCTCTTCAGTGGGGATCTACAAATAAATCTTAAAGTTTCTTGTAGGATACATGAGATGGTATTCATCAATGTGAAATGACCCTGGTTGAAGAGGCTTAAACTCATTCTTGGGAGCACTGGATGATATATATTTTATTCATAATTTGTCATCCCACACACTAGTCACAAAAATAGAAATATTTAGCATAGGAGAGTGTCTCCTAGATCTTGTATGCTTCATTTAGTTATCTACATTCTTGAAATTCATAATATCTTGATGTAGATGCTAGATCAAAATATTCTCATAGTCAAACAAAGTGTTAGTATGTGATTTTTGGTGGTCATCATAAAATGATAACATCCCCATAGTTATGCAGTCATCCACATCAAGTCCCATGATTTGACATAAACCTTGGTAAACCTCTTGAAAATATTACTTAAATATAGTAGCATCCAAAGGGTTGACCTAATGCTATAGAATAGGATCCAATGGAGCACCTCTATCAATTAGTCTACAATGCAGTAACTTGATAGCATTATATGTATAATAACTCTTCCTATATTTAGTTGTAAAAACCTACAAATTTAGTGATTTATATGTCTTGTGCTTCAATCCAAACACATAACAAATTTTCTTTCTTATGATGAATATAATTTATCCCTCACTTTCCCTCATTTCTCTATTCTTCTCATCAAAATATTTACAATATCATACCATAATGTTATGATCTATTAAATTGTTTGGAATAACCATATTAGTAAAATCTAGTTCCTATGCATTCCTAAATTATATATGGGTATTCCTCTTCCAATAAAATGTTACCAAATAAATATATCCCTAAGAAGGTAGTTCAAGCATCACTAATATCAATTATTTTCTTGAATCCCTTGAATGATCATCAAATTGTATTAGTATTATCCTCTTTATCAATCTATTGGTGTCATTTTTTTTTTTTTAATTGATAAGTACTACCTTTATGGGGTAGTTCCCAATTCGATGAATAATGAGGTGCTTGCTAGTTGACAAGACACTCACTTTGCCATCTGTATTCATTATTGTGTGTGCCACTTAGGTCATTCATAGGTAGACCAAGTGTGGTTGATGCAAGTTGTGGAAAGGCTAAAGGCAATCTTTTCCATCAACAAGGTTTTTCAAATCATCCAAGACAAATGTGCGAGATATAGAGGGAAATTTGTAAGCACTAACAAGAGAGGAGACGGTCAAGAAAAATTATCTAGAATGCAAAAACTCCCCTAATCACTTTCACAACTACAAAGCCTTTTGCAAGTTTGAAACTTCAAATGAAAAAAATATTATCTTGTCCTCGAGGAGGTGCTTCCCACTAAGGATCAAGCTCTTAATTTTCTATTGGGAAACAACAAAAAAGAGGCTTGTGTTAGGACGGATGTTGGGGAGTTTCAAAAGGAGATATCACCATAGTCACACTCTATGAGTCCTTTACCCTCTAGTGATGGGGAACAATTAGAATCGGTTCACCTCCCCTACATTGGTCAAACTTGCTAATGGTATTTCAGATTTGATCCTCCCATATGATTGGGTAGACCAAATTTCCATGGATTTAGATAGTAGATCCCTTGTGTGTAGGTTGTAGGTGGAAGGCTACATTTAAATAAATCATTTGACGAATGGGATAGTAGATACCTTGTGTGTAGGCTATAGGTAGAAGGCTACAATTTACATAAATTATTTAATGAATGGGGTGTACCTAAAGCAACATAGAGTTCCCTTCTTTGTCTTTGCTATAAGGGGTTTCTTCCATGTCAAGAACAACCCTTCATTTTGTGGAAGGGTTGGAGTGTAAACGTGCCCTTGGAATTCCTCTTTTGTCATTCAAATGTTGATTTTATAGCAAGGATTACTCTTTGCCTCTATTTTTATAGACTTCTTCTTGTTATGAGAAATTCTAAAATTATAAAGATAGTAAAGAAAATTGGAGGGTATTAGGAGTGATATGAAGCAAGATGGGTCTCAGTGCAATTTTGTAAGAAAATGTGATTGTAATCTCAACCTATTTTCCATTCCATTCATATTGTGTGCATGCAAGGTTCTTGAATTCAATATGTAATCTTTGAAGGACAACCCATTATATGATCCCATTGCAATAAAATTGGCACAAGATCACTAAGTGTCAATCTTCTCAATCTCTAGATCCAATACAAATCAAATACAAAAATGGATCTCAATAGTTGGTAAGGAATATGTGGATTTTGTATGGAGGAAACATGGATACTTCATAGGGAGGTATGTCTCTCCCCGCTCTGCAATCTTGTAAGGAATTAAAGCACGTGCCAATGTCAAAAGCAAAATGCAAATTCCAAAGGTTTATCCCCATGCCTGTTATCATTTATCCTAAATAATGATGACAGTACAGCCTTCTTCAACAGTAATTCAGCTTGATTCAGCTTCCCAAAACAACTCCCTCTCTCACTCTTGTTGATAGCACACTTCTCTCAAATAATAAGACAACTCTTCCTCACAAAAGCTCGCTCTTTTCTCACTCATTAACAGATGAAAATGACTAGTAATAACTTGAATATGATAACAACAAGTGACATTTAGCTCTTGTTATGATGTGTCTCTCTTAATGGAAATAATATTCACACAAGACAATGAGAAAGATTATGAATGAGTAGTAAATAATGATCACACGGGAATCGGTAAGAATTAGAATGCATTACAAGTGAGATGGTGCAACTATTTATAGTGCAACTAGCCCTGTAGAATTCCTACAGATAAGGCATGAAGAATGACACCAATTTCATGCAGCATGATTCAGCATAAAGGTGGCGACAAATTAAGCTCAGACTCAGCATTTGCCATTCACAGATCGATTTTCATATTGACAGCATTCAAAAGACCATTTCAACCTACACATGGAGAATTCGTATATTTCTCCCAAAATGACATCTACAAGAAATTGAAAACAAAGGTGGCACCAAAACTAGCAAGTTGGCGTGATTCTCAGGTGAGAAGAATATGTCAATGATAATTTAGCAACACATAACTTGAATCGACTGTTTTATGGGTTGAGTCAATTAAAGCAAATAAATGCATTGGACTAAGTCCACATCTTTTCCATTTTCCAAATTGACCAAGTCAAGGCCTGCAAATTAAAACATATTGTTATGCTTCCAAATATGTGTATTTGCTTGTAACACGCAGCTTCTATACACAGTAGTGTATATTTCCTTATTGACTTCCAATTCATATTCTATGTAGCATCTTAAGCGTTGACTAGGTCTCATATTCATGTGTTGGCTAGCAAAACAACCACTATTCACCATATTGCTCATTTGACTTGGTCTTTCCTTAATGCTTCACACTTGCATTTTACCTCCTTTCCCCAAGCATTGTATTTGATACCTTTTAAAATTGCATTCAATATTCTATAACAACCATTAGTTTGTTGTGCATTACCTTCTATACTCATGTGCTTCTACTCCCTACGTGGTTTAAGGCGTTCATCTAAAGTCATACCTTACTTTATGGTTGCGCCTCTGTATAAAATGCTTGATAGAAATATATATATATATATTATAATGCATCTCATTATAATATGTATATATATTATTATATATATTTGTTTATTAACAAAACCTTATACTCTTTATATAATATCATATCCAACAATAGCGTTAATGCTTATGTATCTATATGTGTGTGTGTGTGTGTCTGAATATAGACATAAGGTCATAATCATTTGATACCGAATGGATCATTTAAACTATTATATTGTCATTGAATATATATAGATATATATGTTTGTATTTATATATATACATATGCATACACAAGCATTAACGCTATTATATATTCAACAATAGTCTATTATTTGACTAAGTGAAAAAACCTATTTTGATCTCATGCTACCTTTAATTCCATGTAATAATGGTTATAAGTTTTGCAGAGATAAATCCCATTTATCTTAGGAAATCCATACCGTGGATTTCTTCTATCCTCGAATTATTTTCAAAGATGTAATCCATCTTTTAACTCAATCTAATTTTCCCGATAAGATTTGGTACTAATTTCGAGTATTAATCCTCATTCTTTCATGTTGGTCCCTAGAAGATATCAAATTTAATTAAATTGCATACCTAATTACCAAGCATGTATGTTTCTTGTTAACTCCATGAATTCTCTTAATCATATAGGAAAGTCCCAACTTTGATATATCCTAGTTGAGTACAAGTAATAACCCCATGTTCTATTTAGTAAAATATCCAACATTTCATGCTAAGTGAAAATTTTATGATGTCACGACATATTAATAGATGCTTCCCTTTGAGAGTGTATCCTTTTTAATATAAGAGCCACTCAAAGTAGTCTTGTCAACAATATGACTTCCTTTCAAGAGTGTAAAGTAGTTAACCAAGGAGTACTTTAACTCACTAGGTATCCCACCTATGTTTTCCACACAGAATTTTCTAAGCTCAAGTGATATACACATTCCCATTGGCAAATCTCAATCTCAATATTCCCTTCCAATTCTTAGGATAGAGTCCTCAATGACTAGTTTGATGTTATACGTTACTCTACCCCTATATGTTCCAATCAAGACCAAATGTACAACTCAACCTAGTAAGTTATTCTCAACTTAAAGGTGTTAATGAGTAGTCCAGTACATTTTCTAACCCAATAGGTAAAACTTAACCTAAGGTCTCTCTCTTTATTCAAATGAACTTCTTGTCCCAATTAGGTTATTCTTAAACCTAGGGTTTCATTCTAGTATAAAGTATGATTGAATAATCATTCTCATAAAGAGATTTTTGATGTGGTTAACATAACGTCACATCCTACCTTATCTTTCACTCCATCTTTATGGCTTAATAGCTAAACCTTGTCTTCCCCAGTTCTCTTAGCATAGTAAGCTACAGTGTCAAGTCACTTCACGACATGGATATATTTCATAATATGTAGTATTACTACATATGTATAGGAAAAAAAACATCGTTATCTATATTCCCCATATAAGGTATATAGGAGTGTAGAGACACTTTCTTCCAATCACAAGTAATCTAGATACACCCTTGCTAATCCCATAGGCAATGATCTTCCCTATCATGATCAAATTATCCACCTATCCTCTTCTAAGGCATCAATAATAATATTGTTTGATCTTCTAATCAAATAAATATTTAGTATGAGAAGATAATAGGTCATAATCCTTGACCTTTCCATTTATCTTTCTCCAAAAATCCCAATACCTTTTCCTTGTGGTCATAAAATGTATGACTTAATTGACATCATGACTTGCAAATAAGTCATTAGTTCTTCCAAATCAAAAACATACCCACATTTTTCATTGGGTGGGGTTCTTAACTCAAGTCAATCCACTTTCTTCCTTCCCCCCTTAGTGTCTCCACAACTTTCGATATATTTTGCATCATCCAATAGGAGATCTAATGAATAATCAGCAACTTAGTAATTAAGAGGCACACTATTATTCCCGTTCTCTTTCCAATATCCTTTTAGTGGAGGAATATCCATACCCACAAAGCCTCATTGGTTGATGTTCTTTTCATCTTAGAACGTTGTTTTCCTTGCAACTTTTAATGTTATGACACATAAAGCCATATTGCATTCCATTTTCTTTTGGTACCTCAAAATGAATGTTGATTTTTGCAAACATGTTGGTGAGTTCACCTTATAACTCCAACCTATCTATGTACTATCCAAATATTTGTCAGGCTAACCTGTTTTACCTTTACAAGTTTCTTTCCTATATTCACCTTTTCAAGTGACTTTATTCAATTGCTTGGAATCCTCTTCTCTCATAACCTTTAGAGATACCAAAGTTTTTTGGTCTCATTCTCTTATCTTAATCAAAACTCCAATAATCTCATTGATTTTGGTTCATGCCCACATCATTGATTTCTTCTTTCTGACCATTTCAGTCTTTTCTCTTTTCCTAGGTACTAACTCTTTTCTTGCAAGATCCTATCTTTACACAAGAATTAGGTTTATGCCAAGAGTTCTCCAACCTTGTGGATAACTCCTTCATTGACTTCCTACTTCGATCTAATTTATGTTGACATTGCATACACATAGATACGTAGTGTTTTCACTAAATCCAAGAATTCTTGACTCTTTATATAGGTTGCCACTATAAAAAGGGTTATCTCATTTCTTCCTCTTTCCCTTAGAGACATATAACTATTTTGTAGGATAAGGTATATACTGGGTTATTCTAACCTTCCTACATATCCCGATTGCATAATCTTTGGCAATCCCAAGTAATATCATAAGTTGTTGGTTTAGGAGTTCCTTCTCCAGGGACGAATCTTAACTAGTCCCAACTTACTCAAATTTCCAAAAAAAATCTTCCTTTTTACCTCCCTATGTTCTTTCTCTTGCCATTATGGCACAAGAACTTTTCAACCATTATCTTCTAATAAGGTTTATGCATTGTTGCGTAATGAGCTCATAGGTTTCAGTGTAGAACCTGATAGCTCTGATACCACATGTAATGTGCCAACCCTTCAGTGCAGTAAAAATTTCTAAATTTACACCATGTGAGTAAATAAACTAACAAGCCATGGCAATAAAAAATTTCTTTCTTTTATTGAAAATATATGATCAAGATGCCATATCATATTACAGTAAAAAATCCACTTCATTACAATAACTTCACAAGTTACAACAATACAAGAATACATACACTTACATACATAGCTCCAATGAGCTTTAAAACTAATAGATGTAAGACAGTCCAAGATCCTTCCTTTCAAATCTTGGTTCTTCTATCACCTGTTGTAGAGGAGAAGCATCACTCAGGCCTTTTTTTGCCAACCACAAACTCATAATGCGGTCCCCCGCACATCTATCATTCAATAGATGGCCCTTCCCTTCGACGAAGAGATTGATAGTGTAACCAATAACGACAACCAACTAAGCATAGTGTTGTGTCCTACATAACTAGAACCTGTGCAATCCAGCAATCTCAAACTAGCCTGTAATATAGT
Source organism: Sequoia sempervirens (assembly GCA_007258455.2). Lineage (NCBI taxonomy): Eukaryota > Viridiplantae > Streptophyta > Pinopsida > Cupressales > Cupressaceae > Sequoia > Sequoia sempervirens. The sequence continues at coordinate 495,645,417 of VDFB02270651.1, forward strand.
ATCACAGTCAACTGACAGTGTAGTCTCAAAAATCACACAATTAAGTGGAGTCTCGAACATTGCACTACTTTGATCAAAGAGCTCATTCAATACTTCGAATGAAATCATCTATCACATACACTACTCAGGGCCGATTTGACCTAAGGCTATCTTAAGCTACGCATAGGTATATCCTCCAATGGATAGTTTGTCATCCCAAATAACCTATCACCATATAATCTACTTGGAATAAACCTACTTATCTAGCAAGTACCAAGCTAGGTATATCCTTCAATGGATAGTTTGTCATCCCAGATAACCTATCTTCAAAACAATCTACTTGGAATTAACCTACTTAACTAGTAAGTATATTAAACCCTCTCCCATACTAGATGACCTCTCCTAGGAGAAAACACAAGTTTTCCCAGTTAAATCAATAACTAAGCTAAGTGTACCATATGCGATTTTCATGTTCAATCATACCTAGTATATAATACTTATGATAAGCACACATCTCCTACTATGAAGTAAATACAAACACATTGCATTCCCTGTTCAAACATATCTAGTATAATTAAATTCCTATGTTGTACCACATGTTAATTAAATACCTATGTCAAGCAATCTCTTCAACATATCTAGTATAATTAAATACTTGTGTCAAACAATCTCTCCTATCATGGAGTCCTTAAAAACACATTATAAAAATAGCCTAAAAACTTCAATTCCCTTTTTCAAAACAATATTAAATATTTCTACTGCTCAAACAAAAAAGACATTTCATGCAGCATAAGAAACACATCAATTCCAAGTAAATAATAAGAAGAAATCTCCATGCATGTTATCATTTATCCCAAATAATGATGACAGTGCAGCCTTCTTCAAGAGTAATTTAGCTTGATTCAGCTTCCCAAAACAACTCCCTCTCGCTCTTGTTGATAGCACACTTCTCTCAAACAATAAGACAACTCTTCCTCACAAAAGCTTGCTCTTTTCTCACTCATTAACAAATGAAAATGGCGTGTAATAATTTGAATAAGATACTAGCAAGTGACGTTTAGCTCTTGGTATGATATGTCTCTCTCAATGGAAATAATGTTCACATAAGACAATGAGAAAGATTATGAATTGAGTAGTAAATAATGATTACACAGGAATGGATAAGAATCATAATGCAATACAAGTAAGATGGTGCGACTATTTATAGTGTAGCCAACCCTCTGGAATTCCTACAAATAAGGCATGAAGAATGACACCAATTTCATGCAACATGATTCAGCATAAAGGTGGCAACAGATAAAGCCTAGACTCAGCATTTGCCATTCACAAATCAATTTTCATATTGACAGCATTCAAAAGACCATTTCAACCTACACATGGAGAATTTGTATATTTCTCCCAAAATGACATTTACAAAAAAGTGAAAACAAAGTTGGCGCCAAAATTAGCAAGTTGGTGTGATTCTCAAGTGAGAAGAATGTCAATGATAATCTAGCAACACATAACTTGAATCAACTGTTTTATGGGTTGAGTCGATTGAAGCAAATAAATGTGTTGGACTAAGTCCACGTCTTTTCCATTTTCCAAATCAACCAAGTCAAGGCATGCAGATTAAAACGTATTGCTATGCTTCCATATACGTGCATTTGTTGGTAACACGCAACTTATATACATAGTCGTGTATATTTCCATATCGACTTCCAATTCATAGTCTATGTAGCATCTTAAGCTTTGATTGAGTCTCATATTCATATGCGTTGGCTATCAAAACAGCCACTATTCAACGTATTGCTCATTTGACTTGGTCTTTCCTGAATGCTTCACACTTGCATTTTACCTCCTTTCCCCAAGCATTGTATTTGATACCTTTTAAACTTGCATACAATATTCTATAACCATTAGTTCGTTGCACATTACTTGCTATACTCATGTGCTTCTACTCCCTACGTGGTTTAAAGCATTCATCTAAAGTCATACCTTACTTTATGGCTATGCCTATGTATAAAATGCTTGACAGAAATATATATAATATGTATATATATTATTATATATATTTGTTTATTGACAAAACCTTGTATTCTTTATATAAAGAATATATATACATATTATATATACATATTATATATATTTTTGTCAAGCATTATATATATATTGCCAATTTGATAATCAAGTGCATACATCCAAATTATCATTCCTGTTGAACTATATAACTATATATATAGTAAGTGTTAATGCTTACGAATGCATGTGTATATATATATATATAAATACAGACAAATATATCTATATAAATTCAATGGCAATATAATAGTTTAAATGATCCATTCAGTATCGAATCATTACAACCTCATGTCTATATTCTCACTCACTCACACACACATATATATATATATAGTTGTTGTTTCCTCATGTATGTACCTTTGTGAATATTTCTACTCACACGTACATTTGCTAATGCTCTCATACATGGGTCCATATATTTATATATATGCCCATAGCAATTCTACGTTTTATATTCATATGAAACAACATAAAGGTAACCATTCCCAAAGTCCAAAATCTCAACCCAAGCACAATCAACACAATGTCATAAGGACTCAAAACTCAAATAGATAAAACATCACTCAATACTGCATGCAAAAGTAAACAAGACTCAAAAGTAGACCTATTAGTTAAGAATGACTTACCTATTATCCAGAAACTGACTCAATCATTCTAATGTGGTGTGTGTTTATGCTCAGATAGTTACATTTACCGGTTACCCGACCAAGATCTTCTCCTGAGTGATACTTCCCCTCCCCCTAGAGAAATGAACATTTTACATGCAACCACTAACACATGCACTCGGCAGTCAATTGTTCACAACATATGCAGTATACATAAATATTTCCGAAGTTAGAATAATAATAATTCAATAACCTTCAATTCACATATATGCAGTATTTCACTATGATTAACATCAAATGAGACAACATTCATATTGATAACAAGGTACAAGCATAATCTATTCATCTCCAGAATTCACATTACATTCACATTTTACCCTACTTAATAATAGTAAATAGTAATTACACAATTGGAGTGTAACAGTGAGTGTCTTGGTTATCATGTGTAGTGTGTTTATTGGTCTTTCAATATGTAATAAGCCTCTCATATTATGGGTGGGGGCCCTAATAGATCCGTCAGCTTACCAATCAGATAAAAAGAAACCAAAAAATAGATGTCCGAGCCAACTAAGGAAAAACCACAATAATCTATTGTTCTACAATGCATAACTGCAATGAAAAAAATTTGAATGAACGAGCCAATATTGAATGAAGAAATTGCCTTCAATTCTTATATAAACAAAGATAAACATATTACATTGGCGATATCAAAACTTTTACAGAGCATATCTCAGAACTTGGCTTTCATGAGCTTTTCTGTCGGTAACAAGTGAATATCTGCATATGGTTCTTCTTGGTTGACATAAAGGTAGTCCTTGCTCTTCAATATCTGCAAGCAGCAAGATCATAACATACAACTTGCACACAAATATAAGCTCAAAAACGTACCAAGCAAAAACCGCATTCAAAATGGAGAGCATTGATATAGCCAGCACACTAATCGTGATTTCAGAAACAGATATTCCTAAAGCAAAGCAGGAATGGAAAAATTACCAGTGTTTCAAAGAACATTCTAGCAGATTCTTTGCGTGTTCTCCCAGCAAGCATTTCACTGAGATTGAGCTTCTTCTGTGCAGTATCCACTTTTCGAAAAGATGTTCTCAAATATTGTGCTACAGCCCTGCATCAAACCAGAATGCCCTGTGTCATCATATCTCACCAATACGAAAAATTCCTGAGGAAAAATTGGCAAGAAAAAGAACAATCATGAAATCTTAAATAGCACATTGCACCAACCTTGTCCGCACCGACCAGCCACTAGTATCATCAATTTTCTGACCACTCACAGAATCACCAACACCTGATTCCTCAGTGAATTCTTCTTCACCTTCTACAACAAAAGCTGGAGCACAGAAATGAAAACAAATGAACTAGCCTCTCAAATTCATGAAGCATTCACCACAAACATGACAAATCAACAGTGACATATATTCATTGTTCATGGTTAGGAACTTTTCATAAGTGATCTTAGTACACCTTGAAACATAGGAAGCAGGGGGGATAAAAACTTACCAGCGTGTCTAGAATCTTCGTCAAGAAATTCCAGGCCCTGCAAAATTAGATGGGCATTTGAGGAGCTATAGTGTTTGTACTTTCAAATAAACTATAAAGAGTGACAATTTAAACATTTTGGTATTTGTATTTTGCACCAGATGGGAAGATGGAAACCTATTCAACTAGCATTCTCATAGGATAAATGAAAGTCAACAGGAACAACAGCTTTGCCAAACCATCTTGCAGTATCTAAAAAATGCAATTGGAAGTTTAGCATACAAAGGCTGACCTGCTCATGTTCTTTCTTGTAAACCGAAATTCCAACACTAGGTGCCTCTTCAACTGGTGCTTCACTTAGGCCATATTGACTGGGTGTTGCAAATTCTGAAGCTTTTGGTTCAGCTGTACTTGCCTCTTCGAGTTCAATCACATTTTCTGGCACCAACTTTTCTGGTATTTGAGTATCCAACTCCATCTCTTCATTGGCTGGGAAAGTAGGCTCTTCCATCTGACCAGTAGTTTCAAATCCTACATCTGGTAAGGTCTCAACTTCAGGTGGTGCAAACCGGGGCATTTCTATGTCAGGTGCCTGAGGAGATTCTAGCAGCTCCTCAACCCCATTCTTAAAGCCTTTTGTTGGAGTCTCCGCAAAAGCAACTTTTACTCCCTGAGCAGTAAAAACTTTCTTGAAAATCTCTTGAAGATGAGTTGACATGCCTGAAACAACAGTTGGAATGGCAGACATAATGTCAACATTTGTAAACCACAACCGGAAGTATATGATGCTTCATAAACCAATCCATACTATGAAAAATAATCTTACCAGGAAGAGAGGGTTCTGAGAAGATTTGTTGTATGTGAGATCTTCTATATTCTTTCCATGTCTCCTGAGCAGAACAGGGAACTTTCCTACGTGTGCGACAAAGATCATCTGTATATTCTAACTGCCTCTTCATGAACCTGTAAATTTCAACATATAATATTGTGTAAATGAAACTCCTGCCTGTAACAGGTAAAAGTCAAAGTTTTATCATATGTACTCAAAACGTCAAGACATTAACTTCATCTATTAAGGCATGTATCTGAATCCTATTTTCAGATGATGTCAATAATTGAAGTTCGTCTTATTCTTCCACTTATCATGCTTAAGGAGAATTGCAAGAAAATGACAAAATAAAAACGAAATATGACTAAAGAAAATCCTAGATAAAATCATATTCATTTGACCATGCTTTGACCCTACATCTTACAGACCAAACAGGATAGAAATTTGCACACTGATAGGTAATTTAATATCTTTCAAAGCAAAAAAGCATTCCTAACTTGACGAGTATGGAAAGCATGAATATCAAGAGTTGTACCAAAATATGAGCATATGCACCCAAAACCACCAATTTAGGACTTCTACATATGATCACTATTTACCTGCAATTAGCAATCATAATTCTTCCCATGGCAACTTTGAAAATACACCAGATTATGATTTCACATAGTACACCAGATTTACACAGTACAACAGATTATGATTAGCAATTAAAATGCATTGAACTACTCACTCATTTGACAAAACAATAGATTCATCAAATAACTGCTTCCTCTTTCTTGGTCTTCTCTTCCTTTCTTCTTGGGCTGGACTCTTAGTAGGAGTAGGCATGACTGTCAAAACTGGAGACATACCCCCTGCATGCAGCAACCAAATGCCCATGAACTCATATCAAATTGTGTTATCTATAAGAAGGCTTTACAAAATAAGGATAAAAGAAGACAAATAATAATTAGAAGTAACAGGCAACTTTGCATTTCATCCTTAAATTAATTCTTTCAATCAAAACATTATGCATTAGGCCTCTGCTAGAACCAATCCAAACAGAATAGCAAATAGATATAATAGAGACACCCACCTAAAACAGCTGTCAGGAAGTCTTCATCACCAGGAATTTCACCCGGAGTTCTGCTATGTGGTGTTTGAGCCTGACCAAATCTTGGAGTTCCCTCTCCCATCACTGGAGTCTCTTCTAAAATAGGAACCCCTGTTTCCTCCATTTTACTAGTTTCTTTACTAGTTTCAGTCTGATCACCTACATCAGTACCCTTCTCCAGCTCTTCAAATCCCACGATGAATGGATCTTCCTGTGGAACTGCCGCTGCAGACCGGAGTGTTTCACGTTCTGGGATGTCTTGAGGAGGTGCTTCTCCCCCGAGTCCTCCAGCAGTGTGTTCCAAGGCATCAATTTCCATATCCATCTGACCAAAGCCCATAGTATCGTCCATTGGAAGAGGTGGGAGAACACTGTCTAAGAATTATGTCAGTCTAAACCAACAATCTTGTAAAGTTCTACCTAATATATAATTTGAATGAAAAGAAAACAAAATGCAGATTGGATTGAAATTGACATACTCTTCCTCACGGGATGGTAGAACAGAACGTGGAAACTCAGATGGAGCAGGTGCTTTGTGTCTGTGTACTTCCTGCAAAGAGAACACAATATATTAAAACTTTGCTTCCACAATCCATATGTTAAGAAAACAAAGCTTCTGGAAAATTTTACTTTTCCAGATGATTTTTTTCTTAATACATTAGGACACAAACCTGACTGCAAAGATAACCCAAAATTTTCTTAAACTCAACAAAGTTTGACAAATACATTGCAGATACTTAGCAAGGTCTTATGAAGTGAAGATACAGAAGTCTTAAGGCAATTTGCATCACTAGAAATTGAAGGTTCAAACCTCATCTAAATAGACCATTGTAAAAGGATCCACTCCACCTGGAACCTGCTCTGCATTTACAAGAACATGCCATTACCTACAATGTATTTGAAACAAGATTTGAATAACCAAAAAAAGGAAAAGCAGCAACAAACTATTTAAAGAGCTTACCATTAAGCCCAAGCTGAGGCCTACCAGCAAAATCTCGACGCCACCCATTTAGTGTGATCTGATCACGGGTTGTAACATGTGTATCTAGCTTTCTGCATTAAAAAATATATATATGAAAAAGTGAATATGTTGCTAATATCTACTCCAACAACAGGAATTATGTATCAAATACAACTATTCTATCTAAGGACCTGGAAAACTTTTACCCATATCTCAATTCTTCCTCTATGTCATCAAATTCAAACGTCTCAGGCAAAGTGATTGAATGAAATGGGGCAGTAGCAGCTCCAGGTGGTAGATCCACTTGTACTGAAGTAAATGCTTGTTTTATCTTTACTAAAGCTTCACTGCAGTCTTGGTAGAGATAGTTTACTTTCCTTGAGTATATCCGAACCACACCCAGCAAAAGGTGCCCTGATAGTCGAAGAGCAATGGGAACTTCCGGAAACATGATGGAATCTATGACATCAGTACCAAATCACAAAAGAAATGTCAAGAATTCCATCAATAGGTTTATGTAAGAAGAAATAACTTTCAAATAAGCTTAGTCATTAAGTATGACATCAAACTGCATTTGCCATCATATGCAATTTTTATAAGCATTCAAAGAAATTATCAAAATACTGTATGCCTCTAAAACAGCTTCAAGTAATTCAGAATAGTTAAGTTGGACAGAAATAAAATTTAAGGTCAAGAATAAGAATTTACATTATCGCAAAAATATTAGAAACAATGTACATAAAGAGTCATGTTCTGTATGTGCATAAGAATTTCTTGATCAAATCACTGGAAGAACCCCTGCTTCAAAGTGTGGCACTACTAATAACAAATAAAGAATGGTCACCCTATATTTATCAGCATCAAAAAGATTCTTCAAACAAGCTATGAACAATCAAAGAAGAGAGGTTTAAGTCTTGAATTGGACCGTGAATATTAAATACTGATGAAAGATCTACAGTGTTGCAGAATTGCATCAAGAGATAGTATGGAAATATCAATGTAATAAAGGCTTATTGCACTGAAAATTGAATACAAATAACAAGCTAGAGAAAATAAAGAACCCAAACATAAATGCAACATTGAAATACAAAATTTTTACCTTTCAGATGATATAAAAATCATTCTTAAAAGCTTGACTTGATTTCAGTAGTAGATGCAACCATAGTAACAGAAAACGCCAGAAAAATGCATATAACTGTGTTTAATACGTAACCAGCACCAAAACCACACGGTTCAAACTTGCCATGCCCACAGCTTATTTCCAAAAATCAGTCGAAACCAGATCAATGTGGGTCAAGCAGTGAATTAAATGCAGGTAATTGAAAAAAAAACATGATTTATACATGGGCAATTGAAAAACATGTTTTATACCTGTCTAATTCAAAAAAATGCTTTTTTTTCAGTCAGCCCATGGGTTTTTGTCTATGAAGTCCTCTAACATTTGTTTTTTTTTCGTTTTTTATGACTATTTTAGCATCTTTTAATTTGCCATGTTTTTTTCCCATTTTAAACCCATGTAATTGAATTCCATATAAACTTTTAGTTTGTCAAGCCATTGCCATGTACGTATAATGTGACTATGAATGCAACATTTATGGTTGAATGATTTGGCATCTTGATGGTAGGGCAACATGGAGGTACAGTCCAGCTTATGGAAAAGAGAGCAAGGCAATTCCAATGAGATAAATAAAAAAGTTAAACCCGTGCCCAAGAAGCAATGCATGCCTAAATCCTAAGTTGCCAGTTCTGGTGCGGGGTCGGGTGAGGGTACAAGATTCTAGTACGCCAATACGGCAAAAAAAAAAAAATCTTGTGTGCAGTACATTTAGGTACAGCTGTATATAATATGTATATATGCAAAAACATTAAAAATATATAAAATTGCAAATACATTTGATAATATTATATTTTAAGATAATAATGACATTTGATCTTTGATAGTATGATACTTCAGCATTGATCAATGATATTACGATAGTCATAAAGATAATTGTCTAAGTTGTCAGTTTTGGTCTCCATTCCTAGACCCCCTCATTGTAATCAAGTTTTTTATGTGACAATAGATCCCAATAACTAGTGGAGGTTGGGAGTGGAGGCCCTGATGGAGTTGAGGGTTAGGACCCCTCATGGGGGTCTAGGGGCAATGCCCCCAATGGGGTTGAGAGGCAGCACCCCTCATGAGTGTTTGGGGGCAACAGCCCCAATGGGGTCGAGGGGCAGTGCCCCTCATGGGGTCTAGGGGCAACACCCCCAACAAGGTCAAGGGGCAATGCCCCTCATGGGGTTTGGGGGTAGCGCCCCTAGCCCGCCAAGCTCAAATTAAGGCCTTTGAAACCACACAAACCTTCATGGTGCACGCCATTTTCACAATTTTATCTTCAAAAGCACTTTTACATTTGTTTAAGTTTTTTTTAATTATATTTTGCCACCCGCAAGGCGCTAGCACCTGCAGGAGTGCCCCAGAAGCCGAAGGTTCCCTGTGGGTACACAGATTGCATACCCACAGGGAGCCCGAGGCATCTGAGATGCTCCCAGAGCAAGCACGGGAGCCCAATTAGGAGAACCTGGTAACATAGCCTAAATCCCCAAGAGAATTTGGGTTTGACGATAACAAAAAACTTGTAACTTTTGAACTCATGGGTGCAAAGGGATTGTGTATTATTAGTTATAAATAGTATATAGATATGATCTTAATAATATAACAACCAAATCAAAAGGAGATGGCCTGTGGAGGTAATACCTCTAATGATCATGGTCACCAAATCTGATTCAGTGTGGATTTTTTGTAATATCCCAACTGAAAGTTTACTAATAAATTTCGTATTTGAAATTTGCATAAACCAAACTTGACAAAAACCTGCACAAACTAGCAATCTTGACAACACTGAATTTGCACCAATTGAATCCAAAATGCCTGCAGCTTTATATATTGGTATAAATCTAATTTTTAGATCATATTGGATTGTATATGACAGTCATTATAACATCTGTAACAGAAAATACAAATCTGGAAAGAATTGCTTCTTAAACCCACAGAATTTCATAGATTTTGTCCACAAACTGTGCACCATGATTTGGCGATTTTCACACAGGGGCCTCTGAAACGTAAATGAAATCTGATTTTCATACATGAAACATGCTGTTACAACAGAAAAAACTCCAGCATACACAACAGCAACAAAATCTGGAAAATTATTAAAACAAAACAACCACCAAAACTGCAACTCACACAATAGTGCTGACATTGATCTGCTTCAAACTTAAAGATGAATTCCTCAACACCTGGGGCTGATCTAATTGACCCAAAAACAACAGCAAACCGATCTTCTACAGCAACAAACAACAACCAAAAATGCCACATACAACACTGGAAAACACTTCACACAAATTCTCCTGCAACCTTGCGCACAAACTTCACCTGCAATCTGCAACAATGCTACACAAAGGAATACTAACTATCTACAAATCCTTGAGATCCAAATGTGATTCCTCAATGAAATTGCCTCCAAGAAACCAATGGGTTTTCATCCACAGTCTCCAACCTCCAATGCATTTTTAACCAAAAAAGGTAATGAAGAGCTTCAGCTCATACAAAAAGTTGAAGTGATAAAATGAACAAATAAAACCCAAAATGCTTGCAACCCATATATTTGTCCTATTCTTGGCCAATTTTGGTGCCCAAAACCCAAAGCCCTTTTTGAAGGGAAAATTAGTCCACGGGAAAATACGAATGGACTAATAATCTTACCAAATTAATTCTCTAGATAGGGGACATGACATTGTTTGAGCAGATAGATTTGTTCAAATCTTTCCAATTTTCTTAATTGCTTTAGAAATTTTTTCAAATCTTTTGAAGATTCCGGATTTCTGAAATTTTTAGCCTCCCAAATGAGTTGCATTTTTCAAAGCTGGTAACTATGCTAATGAATATTTAATAGCTATTGCTTCTTTATAGGTCAACAATTATGAGAATAAGAATAGAAGTTTAAGAAGATAAGGGTGCTGGAGCAATTACAAACATTTTTATCCATGACAGATTATCTTCCTGTTGGACATTAAGGTCTGGAAAGGCAGCACACTACAAGTTTAACATGCTAGGCAATCATGTTTCAAATACAAATACAAGTCAGGGAACAATCTAACTCTAGTTTATAAAATACCTAAATATTGACTTCTTCTAACAGCAGCAGAGTTCCTGCTGAGGAGGATGAGCTTGAATGATAGCACAGGAACAACCACATAAGCAGAAGATCCACAGGACCACAAGGCATGTATTGTAGGAGTCACATACATTCTGTCTCAAGTCCTCTCTTCTACCTAGCTATCTTCACAAGAACAGAAGATAATTGCAAGAATAATGATTGAAATACAAGCAGATGTGAGTCTCCAGAAATTCAGCATGGCCCTCGTGTTCATTTCTTCTTGAGCTTTTCTTAATGACAAGAAAGCTCTACTTCTGTAGCAGACTACCAAAAAGGAAATATTTTTGGCTATTTAAAGAGACATTCAGGGGGGCATTGTTGCAATTAAAATTCAAACACAGTGCTAGCACCTAGCCTTATCTTCTGGTGACTTGCTTGACAAAACGGCCAAATAGTCAACAAACAAGCAAATCCAACAAGGCTTGACAAAGGATCGTCATGATGGAAATTGCCCACTTTACCCTAGTCAATGGCCCACTGAGCTTATGGTTGACTCATCTTGTTAAATGTATAATTGTTGTTTATTCTTTTCTTTGCCCACTGCCAAACTTGTTTATGCCCATAACTCATAAGCACATCTATATTCAAAAGTGAGGAGGTGAAACCTGCACGACCCAACAAAGACCAGCACTGTGAATGGAAAACCATCCATCAAATTTTAAACCAGATTCTTAACGGGTTTTTGCTGGTTATTTCTGTGTTTAATTGTTAAGATCTCCCATCATGTTTAATTATGGTCATGAATAAGCTTTGATATTGAAGTGCCTAGAGATAACCTTCTCTGCTTAGTGCACCTTCTGTTGATATAAACATCTTAAGAAAGATGATTGCTCATTGTATTTATTTATGACCGTGTATTAGCTCAGCTTTAGGCACACCAAGAGAAACCCTTCTTTTGCTTAATGTTGTGCACCTTCTTATTGATGTGAACATCATGCAACAAGATTCTTGCTTGTATCTCTCAAAGAACCCCAAAAGGAGCATGGCAGAATCTCAGGATCTATCCAGGCTAAGAAACAATAAGATTTTCGGCATCCAGAGGGTTTGAAATCAGTAACTTTTTGGAAGATCTATTGTCATAAGGTCTGTGGCTATTCTTGCAGTTCACAGTTCTATCACGACCTGCATGATTTTAAATTTTTAAGGTGTCTAGAGCCGTATAGGATTGGTTCAAAATGGTTTTCTGTATTTGCAGAATGCTATCAGGTACCCTGTTTTAAAAGCATTTATCTTTGAAGACCACAATAAAGATACAAATATCTTGCACCAAAGATCTTGCTCATATCTTTCAGACCATTATTACCAAAATGGCCATCAAAGAATTAGAGTATTCACACAGACTAGACAAATGATCACAATTTCAGCATTATAGAAAAAGTTTAAAGGGGGGTAAAAGTTTCACATGTCAGAAGTAGAACATCTGATCAAAGTTTGAAAACTCGGACTCGAAGCAGACTTAGCAGCCGAAAATAGGACTCGGACTCGGGACTCGGCACAGACTCAGCAAAAAACTCAGCTAGGACTCAACAAAGAAGAAAACCGTAGTTTTACAAAAAAACAAAAATAAATTAATGCAGTTAGAGAACATAAGAGCCTAATTTGATTATCAATTTCTCATAATTCAAATATTACACATGTTTTATGATCTTCAAACACTCAATATTTGAAGTTTCATCATTCATACTCATAGTTTCAAACTTTCAAATGAAAAAAACAAACAAAAAACAAGTTTTGAACATTCATACTCATTGTTTCCAGGCGATGCCAAGAGTCCTAAGTTGGGGCTCGGGAGTCCTTGACGAGTCAACTCGGCGAGCCCTAGGACTCACGAGTCCCAAGAGTCTTTTCCAGGACTCGCAGAGTCCTCGAACTGATGTGAATCTTGTGAGCATTCTAACAGTTCACAATTACACCATAACGGGTATGAGGTTTGTAAGTTTAGAGTCATGTGTGAATGATTTTTTTAAAATGACCACGAAATCACCAGATTTTCAGCCTCCACAATGGACATTTTATTTTTTTACTGTTAAAAAACATTTTTTGATGACATAAATATTAAGTTAAATAGGTATTCTAGCAGTTCGCAGCCCTTTCATGACCTATATGAGTTTCATGTGTCTAGAACCATACGAGATTAATTAAACAGAAATAACAATGATATATTCATGTGGCCATTCCAGCAGCTTGAATATTTACCGTGACCGGAAGGATTTTGGTGCGCCTAGAACCATATAGAATTGAATTAAGATACTAGATATGTAAACATCAGAATTTCAAGGAATGAAATCTTGAATGCTGCAGATACAAGTTCTGGTGACAAAATTATGTGGGTGCAGTAGCATTCCACAGTTCTATCGTGACCTGCATGAGTTTCCCTTTTATGTCTATAGCCATACGACCACGGTTCTATCGTGACCTGCATGAGTTTCCCTTTCATGTCTATAACCATACGAAAATGAATCACTATATCATATTCTTTTAGCAGAAAGCATCCACACCAAAGGCATATGTTTGAGACTCGCTTGAAAACAATAGACAATCTCAAAACGCCAACACCCCAAACACTTCTATTTTTTAAAAGCACATAAAGCATATTTTTTTAAAATCAAAACATACCAACAGAAGCGCTGATATTGGTCTCAGTAACCTGATTTTTCCTTAGCTTCCTCTCCAGATGTGCAGCAATCCACACAGTACCCAGGGGCCCCTTTTTGGCCAATATGAAATGTGAATAGAACATTGTGAACAAGCAGAAGGTGCTTCGATTTCTGCTTCAGCAGCCCAAAACAAAAAGAACTTCACTTCTTGGATTCGAACCTAAGACCAACAGGATCCCAAAAAACTAGAACAGTTGGCTGAAAAAGCAGTCTATTTTTATGTGGGTGAGATGAAAAATAACTGAAACTTTTGTTAGTAGCTTTGAAGAAGTGTGAGATTTTTTCAATTTGGAGGCCCCCTCTTCTGTGTTTGTGGGTTTTCCCGCCACCACTTATCGTTTGGAGACGTGTACTGCTTTTTCATATTGTGCTTAGACAAGTGTTGGGTAGTCTTTTTTAATGCTAAGATGTGTGTTATTTGGCTATTGGTTAGGCTAGTGCTTGTTTAAGGTGATCGTGGGCAAAATTTCTGTGACCGTCTTGTTTCGAACGAGGATTTTTAGGGTTAAGATGAAGTCATGGAGCTAAATTTGATGATCGTATCGCCGTAAAAAAATTTTAAAAAATGTAGAAAAATGTATAATATAAGAGGGAAGATTTTTTTAGTTTAAAAAATAATTGCTATATTACTTTTTATATATTAAAAGGAAAAATAATATACTATTCAAAAAAATAGGTAGTATAAGGTACACACTCAATGTTTATAAAAAGGTAAAGTTTGAATAAATAAGTAAAAATGAAAAAATAAAGTAATTCAAGCGGTGAGCTATATCATTAGGAAGTGCAGGAGGGTCACGATTATTCATTTCTTTTTATACATCAACAAGAATGACACAATCACTAGCAATGTCTCAACTAGTAATCACACTCTTTTCTTCATTTTCATCCTCTACAAGCAACTAAGTAATGTGAATAAGAGAAATAGCTAGAGACAGGCATGGGAGTTTATCAAAATCTAGTCATCTAAGAGCCCCTTGGTCATAAGGTTGAGAGAGTGTTAAAGTGGGTAGGAGGGTTGTGACCAATCGCAAGCAAACCAATTCATGGCTCATATAGGAGGCTAGGAAGCATGTGATTGGGAGTCATGAACCCCTCAAGCATTTTAAAAGTCCACGTCAACATCCATGAGAAGGGGAGTGACCCTTGTGGGAAGTTTGAGGTCACAAGACTTTGTCAATCGTACAAGGGACATTATCCTAATGATCTAATAAGACTTGTTAATGTGTCACTTCAAATGTAAATGTATTTGCTTGCACCTAAATTTGTATAAGAACATTAGAACAAATCATAGCCTTAGTATTAAGCAAGAAATGGATACCAATAACGCAACTAGTGAAAAAGCAAAACAATTGTCTTTCTAAATACAAAAAGAATCTCCACCCTAAACATGTCAAATCTAGGTAAATTTAGCAAGAATTTTGGGTCAATCGCCCAATAAGACCATGTCATAAGAAAGACTCAAGTAGAAAAGGCTTTAAATTTTTATGAATTCAATTTCAATCTTCTTGAGCTTTGGAAAAAAACCAAGAAAGATGTTCGAGAGTCTCTTATTTTCCAAAAAATGGGCAGCGAGGATTGACAACTCCCAAATGAGACAATCTAGTGCCAAGAGAGAGAGTTTAAAATAGAAAACACTAAGCAAAACAAGCAACCTTTGATGTCATTATTGTGGACAAAATAGTCTAAAATCTATGATGCCAAGTGCCTAGAGAGGAATAGAAAAGCTATCTATGATTCATCTTATAAATCACAAGAAGGTAAGGAGAAAGTCATGCATATCCCTTGTGGGGGTTGTAATTGGAAAATGTTGTGTTTGGATACCATTCCAATCTTTCCACCAAGGTTTTAAGGTTGTAACCCAAATTTCATGAACCATATTGGGATTAATTGAATCAATAATTGTTTGATATGTCTCAAAATCCTCATTGGAAAGCCTTAATTTCACTTTCACCTTTGGTCAAGAAAGAAAATTCCTAATTAGCTTGGAGAAAAGATCAATTAGATTCTTGATTCCCCTATTGTAGGATTTCAAAGCATGAAACCATCAAGCCTTTGCAAGTGGACGATCTTGACAAGAAAGAACCAAAGACCACCAAATAGATTATTGATTGATAGAAAATGTCTTGCAAAAGTCATCGTCACCCCACTAAATTCATAGCTTGATGGCCTCCCAAGCTTTTTGAATGCTTTTGATGACAAAAGTGCCTTAGATGTATATGGGTTATTTCATAATAAGAAAGGTATGAAGCCTAAGGCCCTTCCAAATTAGACCCCTAGTGGGCATTGCAATAGAGAGGTGATGTCAAATCAAGACCCTCCAAGCTCCATTACCTTCAAAGGCTATGATAATCCATTTAGAACATAAAGCTAAACATTGACATTAGATTAAATGCAACCCTAGGACTCTAGAGCACAAAGAAAGCAACAATATTTGCAAGCTAGACAATCCAATAAGGCATGAGCCAAAATATAGCTAAAGCATTCAACAACAAGCACATAAAGGATAGAAGCCAAAGGATTGTCATGGCAAATGGACCTTAAAATCCCTAAAGAATTAGATCACCAATCATTAATGGTAGTGCAAGAATAAGCAACAACAAAATGTATTTTGACTAAGCACACAAAATAGGATCCAAATCATAAAGCTTGAAGCGTGGAAAGGATATAGGGCTATTCAATACAATCACAAGCTTTGGAAAATTCAATTTTAAGAAAGATGACTTACAAGTAACAACATCTAGCTCATTCCATTCCTTCCTTAAAAAACAATAATGTTATAAAAAATACACCTAGATTTAATAAAGAGATAAAATTTATAATATTCTTTTGAAATAATAAGGTTTGCCTTAACCTTTGAAATGCATTATAGTTGTTATATTTTAAAAGTTAGCTTATATATATAATTGTAATTTTGTGGCATATTCATGCTATTTTTTTCTAATTTAATTTTGTGACATATTCATGTTATTTTTTCTAATTTAATTTTGTGACATATTCATGATATTTTTTCTAATTTAATTTTGTGTTTATTTTGGTATAACGATTTAATATAATAATATATCGATATATGATATATTTTTGTGTTTGGTTTAGTTGATAGTTTGTTTCTTATTTATATTTATTTTATTTTATTAGTTCATGTCTATGGTAGGGGTACTATAGTTTTCACTATGGCTATTGTTGAGGAGTGTTTTAGCACTACACAACACAAATAAAACACAAGTGTTCTATCTCTCTTGAAAGGTAACTCTCTACAGAGAACTTTAGAAAATGACCCTAAGGTTTTGAATTTCAGGTCTTGACAATGCAAAAACAACTCAGTTGTTGATGTGATATTTTGGTAATCAGAAAGGGAATTTATGGTTTAAAAGGTTGGAAGCTAATAAGACTCAATAAGGGTTTTATGAAATCTGAAGATAAATGTGAAGCCTAACTGTATCTCCAAATTTGAAATCTGAAAAATAATATTATCATCAAATATGGCAATCCAAGTGATGCATTTAACCTAAAACTAACACAGATTCAAAGAAATGGAAAAAGATTAAAGGTTTTAGATAGATTCTAATTTTAAAACCTAAGTGCAATCATGCAAATAACTAGCATTTTAGGTGGATAAATCCCCAATAAAACCTATCTCTACTTGATCAAGGAAAACCCAACAACTTCACATAAATGGTACAATCTTCAAAGGAATTTAAAATATTTTCAAACTATAAATCATTCAAACATATACCCGGATTTTGGCATAATATGAGTAAATATTCACAGTTGAACTATTGCATTAAAATGGCTCAGACTAACCATGCACTATAACTTACAATCACTAAATCACAAATGGTATGAGCAGTAGACTTGAATCAAACACCTTCAATACTTTTCCATAAACATGAAAGAACTAAAACTAAATAACTTGAAATAACTTGGAAAGCAGGAACCATGCAATAATATGAAGCAACAAATAATAGAACACTAGAATCAATGTCTTCTCCTTATATTAGCTTTAAAGTGTTTACAACAAATCCATATTCAACTGAAAAATGAGGGAAAACCTCATATTTAAAGAGATCATCATGAAATTAGGGTTTAAAATCAATGGCTCAGATTACATCAAGTTGGGCACCTTAATTAGGTTAACCAAAATAGGTTAACATCATATGATCCTAGTGCCCATTTGAATTTTAATATTAAAAATACCAAATCTTATTTTTTACATTTAATGTCATTTTACATTTGAAATAAAACTTTTTTGGCACTGATTCCTAGGTTGTCCAGGCTATCTTTTGATGTATGATGGAGATTTGCATTGATTACAAGGCTAAGTCATCCTTATTCTACTCCTTTTTCCATGTGTTGCTTCTTTGTGAATTCTTGGAATTTATACACAATATTATTTAATTCCTCTTGGCTAGGAGCTAGAATAATTTTAATTCTAAAAGCAGTTGAGGCTAACTCAGCTTCATATTTCTTTAATATTTTATCCCAATCCAGCTTAGATTCTTGGAATTTATGCATCATTCTGACATACAGGACAACATTCTCCAAATGGTCCTCAATGACATTTCCATCCTCAACATGAGTGAAGCTCTCCTTCCACCATTGCTTTAATAAATCTAATTTCACAAAATTCTTGCTGAGAGATTTTCCTGTCATCACTTCCAAAAATAAAATATAGCCTGCTAAAATATCACCTAGATCTTTCTCAATTATGGGGCCTTCTTTCAATGTCTTATCCATGATCTCTCTTTTAAATTTGAAGGCCCCAACCATTCTTTTGGTTTACCAACATTCTCAACAGTGAGAACCTTTTCTTCAATCAACACTTTCAGGAATACCAATCAACATGTTTAACTTGACTATGGATTTGTCATCGATGGCCTTGCACATAGTCATAATCTCCTATAATGTGTCCAGACAGGCTGAACACTTTTCATATATCTCCACAATTTCAACTGTCAAAGGGATTTCTTTTTCATAAACTCTTACCACCCAACCCTAAGCCACATGTGCTGAAGATTCCATCTTTCCCAACTCACTAATAGCACCCTTTGATAATATATTGGGTTGTGTAGAAGAACCAACCTCAGACCGAAGAGGGCTTAAACCAAGTGTTTAATATATTTTTGCAATTCATCCACTTGCCTCTGCAGTTGCTCCTTAGCTTTAACTTCTTTCTCTAGCCTTTGCACGATAGTCTCTACATATCCTTGGAGATTTCAACCTCTTGCTTTTTGGTTGAGGGGCCCAAGTTAATAGATTAAACATTATACTCCTCAAGAGTAATGTCCTCTTTATTATTCTCAACCATAGGTGTCACAATGTGTAACACCCTATTTTTAGAATCATCTTTTATAATTCAAGAAATGACCAATGCTTTCTTCTTCTCCTTGGGCTTATCAAGACCAATCAAAAAAATGTCCTAGTCAGGCACCACCTCCTCAACAACTAGCTTAGGTTTTAGACTTTCTTTCAACCAATAAGGGGTAGTAGACACTTCTACATTAGTATCCAATTCCTGTTGTCTGCATTGAAAATGAAGGTGAAATTATGTAGCTTAAAACTTGTAAACTTATGTGACTGTAGATTTAATTAAGTGTTCTTTGTCACAATTCTTTGTGTATGATTAATTTGTTTAGGTTAATTTTACCAATTGTAGAAAGAGACAAAAGATTGTAGAAGAATGAGACAAAAGATAGAAGTGACACAACATATATGTGGAGAAACCCTTTCGGGAAAAAACTCCACCAGAATCAATAGTGCTTGTATTATTTAACCTTAGAACAAGATTACAATGATACTATATCAATCCTTGATTGATATGCTTCCTTGCCTTCAACAATCCTTCTTCACAACCTGCACGAAACTCTCATACACTTTCTGCAGCACAAGTTATCCATGCATTCCATGTGACCAAGCATGAATCTACACATCCCATGCCATGCTTCAAACCCTCACACATGCACAAGCTCAACCTACTAACCTGCAATAAACTCTGATGCAATTGCTGCAATAAATAGACAATTAATGAGCATCTAAACTCATAAGATTTATCAAATACAAGACCATATAGCTCCTCTTAAAAAACCATGCCTAGATTGTGCAAGTAGAGTTCCACACTGTAACATGAAGTCAAAAATAAAGTATCCTCAATTTAGGTGCCCCAAACTGAACACTTAACTGATCGTTGGTCAAGAAAATATCTTGCAAGCATCACCTCAAAGTTGGAGCCAAAATATGGGCCCACTTAACTAAGCCTTGTAAATATCTTCTCATGCAAAAGGTGTTAACTCAAAGATGCCACCTTGGGCACCCAAGGTGTGTCCAAGTCAATCTTAGTTAACTGAAACATATCTCTCCACCAATTCATGCAAAAATTATGCATGATTGATCATCCCCACTTAACTAAATGTATCCACATGCTATATGTCATGCAACTAAAGTCATTAGTCATGCGACTCAAGTCAAATGAATTCAACTAGCATTCAACTCAAACTAACTACATGTAACTGAAGATAACTGAACTGAACTGAACTGAACTGATACCAAATTGAACTCCACTCATGTAAATATCAATCCCTAACTTGTAGGATCTAAACATGTATTAATGAAGTGTTATCAATCCTCCAAACAATTAACTTAAGCAAGGTGGGTTCCACCTTCCATGTGGGTGCCCCATGTGCTTCTATTTTGTAGGAGCTCTTCTTGGGTGTCCCCACATGTTCCTATCATTTAGGAATAATTACAAATATCAATTTACATGTTCATTTCATTTGAATTTAATCTCTTTCTCATCCTAGTGATGGGGAACACTTTCCAAGGACTTAGGAGATACATGTAATATGTTTAGGATTGCAATTAAATGGCATCCTATTTCTGACATTCTCCCACTTGACATTATACATTGCAATTATTCTAAAAAAGGAATCATTATTATAAATCAAGTATAGGACTCAAGGCCAATGGCCTTCCTGCACCAAGAGAACTTATCTGCAACATTGATCAAAGTGTCAACTTTCTCAATCAATACATTTCCCAAGTCTTTGTAACCAAACTATCATAGGTATAACTTCATGCTATCAACATAACAAACCAAATCTGCAAACAAGTCCTCATATATCCACCATCCTGCAAAATAATACTTCAAGGTAATAACACACATAGACATGCAATAAAAAACCTCTAAAGTAACTCACTGTAGTAAAGTGTAACTAGTCCAAGAGAGGTGCCCCTCTCATACAAAACACATATACCTTCTAGAACTCCCACTACATAGGTAATGTCAAATCTGAAAACAAGATCACAACATTAACAAGTCCTCCTATAGCACTTCACATAGAGGATGTGGCTAACTCCTCTATCATAGTGTCAAAGAAACATACAATGATATGTAGAATACATCTCTCATAACACAAGAACCTTCAAGAAGAAGACAATATTCCCACAAAGAGAGAACCTGCAAATCAAACCATGTTCTTATACCACACTAACATGTACACAATTGTATAAAGTAATATCTCGTTCAACACTCCCAAACTAAAAGGATATCAACATCCAACCATTCAACTCATAATGAAACATGGAAAACTTAGATGTAAACCTCTCATGGAAAGTAGATCAAACTTAGCCAAACATTCCCACAACAAAAGGGAATATGCCCAAATCCACTAACTATCTCTCGTACCTCTCCTACCCAAATCCTCAAAACTAACTCAAGTTCAAGATTGCAAGGAGAACAATGGAAATACATAAAATCATGCGTCTTCTTCTCAATAATCCCTTAGAACTCAATTTTCAAGACTAATGCATAAGAGAAGACAAGATACATATAAATAATGCATCTAATAATCAAGTGGGCAACATGTTTTAGATCATTTACCTGCCAAGTAGACCAAGAGTGGGATACAAGATTGTCATGTGAATACAATTCCAAGCAATATAGGCTTTCAATAAAGACAACCTTCTCATCAAGTCTATTATGGACTCTCATTCATTTCCAGGTGTAGGTACCTCGGTCTTTACTGTTGAATTTTTTTTATAACAAGTAACCAATCCAACACATATCTCTTAACATAAGAATTATCCAGCCTAACCTAAGTCTCTCTAATATCCATGAGCACCCACCAATCAATCCATGCCAGCTTCAAATGCATCATGCATAATCATAAAGCTCCAAGCAAATGATTAATATTCAAAACCAAAAAGAACTGCATCCTCTCCAAAGGAAGAATAATAACACCTTTACTAAAGAATCTAATGGTCCTCCATGAAACAAGATGTTAAAACCTCTTCAAATTACATGAAGATAACCATATCCTACCAAAGCTCCCACTGAGCTGTGATACCGAGCTATACATGGCAACAAGATAAACATCAAACCATCATTGTCAAAAACTCCCACTGAAACATGTAACCAAGCTATACATGACATCGTGATAACCATCTCCTAAATGAAGATCATCCATGGCCTCAACACAATCAAAGAATCTGTTGTTAACGACACATCTCCCAAAGGTCAAGAAAACCATAATCTATAAACCAAGAAGATAAAACACACTTCTTTTACAAAATTGTAATAACACAAATAGTAAAATCTCCCACTACAACCAAAAATCCTTCAAACTTTTAAGAGAAAGATGTCCCAAACTCTACCCAACCATTAGCTCTGATACCAAATGTTGAAAATGAAGGTGAAATTATGTAGCTTAAAACTTGTAAACCTATGTGACTGTAGATTTAATTAAGTGTTCTTTGTCACAATTCTTTGTGTACGATTAATCTGTTTAGATTAATCTTACCAATTGTAGAAAGAGACAAAATATTGTAGAAGAATGAGACAAGAAGATAGAAGTGACACAACATATACATGGAGAAACCCTTTAGGGAAAAAACTCCACCAGAATCAATAGTGCTTGTATTATTTAACCTTAGAACAAGATTACAATAATATTGTATCAATCCTTGATTGATATGCTTCCTTGCCTTCAACAATCCTTCTTCACAACCTGCACAAAACTCTCATACACTTTCTATAGCACAAGCTATCCATGCATTCCATGTGACCAAGCATGAATCCACACATCCCATGCCATGCTTCAAACCCTCACACATGCACAAGCTCAACCTTCTAACTTGCAATAAAATATGATGCAATTGCTGCAATAAATAGACAATTAATGAGCATCTAAACTCATAAGAGTTGTCAAATACAAGAGTATATAGCTCCTCTCAAAAAACCACGCCTATATTGTGCAAGTAGAGTTCCACACTGTAACATGAGGTCAAAAAAAAAGTCTCCTCAATTTAGGTGCCCCAAACTAAACACTTAATTGATCGTTGGTCGAGAAAATATCTTGCAAGCATCACCTCAAATTTGGCACCCAAGAATGGGCCCACTTAACTGAGCCTTGTAAATATCTTCTCATGCAAAAGGTGTTAACTCAAAGATGCCAACTTGGGCGCCCAAGATGGGTCCAAGTCAATCTTACTTAACTGAAACATATCTCTCCACCAATTCATGCAAACATTATGCATGATTGATCATCCCCACTTAGCTGAATGTATCCACCTATTATCTGTCATGCAATTGAAGTCATTAGTCATGTGACTCAAGTCAACTAAATTCAACTAGCATTCAACTCAAACTAACTACATGCAACTGAACTAAATTGAACTGAACTGATACTGAACTGAACTAAATTGAACTTAAATAAACTAAACTAAACTAAACTAAACTCCACTCATGTAAATATCAATCCCTAACTTGTAGGATCTAAACATGTATTAATGAAGTGTTATCAATTATCCAAACAATTTTCCACCTTCCATGTGGGCACCCCATGTGCTCCTATTTTGTAGGAGTTATTTTTGGGCATCCCCACATGTTCCTATCATTTAGGAATAATTACAAATGTCAATTTACATGTCCATTTCATTTGAATTTAATCTCTTTCTAATACTAGTGTTGGGAAACACTTTCCAAGGACTTAGGAGATACATGAAATATGTTTAGGATTGCAATTAAATGACATCCTATTCCCAATAGTCCCTACTCTAGTTCTTCTTGAACATTCTTCTCCTTATCTATTTTTGTGTCCTTGGCGTGCTCTTCTTCCTTATTAACATCTTGTTGTTGTAGCTACTCATCCTAATATTGTTGTTGATCATCTTTGGCCAATTGCTCACTATCTTCAACATTAATCTCCTTAGTATCAACCTTTGATTGGGGGCCTTGGAAGCATCTTCAAAGCTTTTGTTTTCTTCTTCAACGTCCTCCCCTACCTCAAAAGGTTGATTGTCATCTGGTGGTTCTCGAACTATGTTCTCAACGTCATCCTGTGCAGCCTCATCTTTTTATTTTTGTAGTGTAGCCTTTTCCAATTCTACAACTACCTTTTCAATGTTTTCCAAGTTGAGAAATGGGATCCCACTCCAAAGAGAAGGTTGCCTTTGATACATCATCTAAGGTCTTTCCTCATAACTCTCAATATTTATAGCTTCTTCTTGTGTCCCTCCCTTAGCAGTGTCCAATGGGACATCTTCTTCCTGCATAGCTTGCTATTTCTTTGGTGGAGTAGCCTCTACAGAATTATCCTTCTCCTTTCCATGAACAAGTCTTCTTCTTTTGGGAGTTCCCTTCGAAACAGGCTTGGTTGGTTTTCTCTTCTTCGAGATAGGATTTCTTTGAACCTCTATTTTTTTTACATTGGGATTCTATTTGGCCTTCATCCTCCTAATTACTAAAGGCCTCTCTTCATCAAATCCTTCCTCTTCAGTACCTTCTTGGTCTCCAACATCTAATTCCTGCTCAAAAGATGATTATGACTCAAGGCCACCCATCAAATCATAAGAAAGCTTCACTTCATCAGCCTCAACTCCAAAATATTTTGAGTATCCCATTGTTTAGAGTACTTGATCATAGGGGAAGTGATCTCATCCAACTCCATCACCTCCTCTTTAGCCCAGTCAATTGGAGGAAGACATTTATTTGCAATTTCCAAGTAATCATGATGTTGGATAACATCCTCTTCATCCTTAACTTGATCTGGAACTTCCATGATTCTATATAGTCTCATCATTTTGAGGGATAATTGAGAGAATCTCCTTTTAAAGACCTCGAATTCATCCTAGCAATTGGCCCAATAATCCTTAATGTGGGATTTAAGTTTATAATTTTGGGTTGCAACCTTCAATGCAACCCCATAAGGATCAAAAAATCTCTGCTTAGTATGAGTAGGCAAGGGGAAATAATCCATCTCCATTTTTTAATGTTGAGCATTGGAAAAGGAAGGGCAAGCCTCCCATCCATTCATCTTGATGGGGAATTCACCCCCAATGTATGTTTCGTGCAAATTCTTCAATACTTTATCAAAAGCTACCAACTGCTTAGTAACCTCTAGTATGACCAATTTTTTTGTGGGATACTGAGGCAACCTGTATGGCCTGAGGGGGCACCCATGCACTCTAATGTAAGAAAATTTGGGAAACTACAAGAACCAATAACCATACTTCTTAACCAATTCCATTGAATGCTCAGATAGTTTGATATGGAGAGCCTCCTGCAATGTTTTGGTAATGTACATTGTGGATGCATCTTTTACTCTCCTATAGTGGGAGGTGTTGGACAAATGCAATTGGGTATAACAATCACAAACCTTTGTCGAGCTCCAATTGTACCTGTGCAAGATAGTCCTTTATACTTGAAATTTTGAGCTAACATATATACCACATAAGAAGTCATGGTGAATTTCTTAGTGTCTTGGACTTCCCTGAGTTGTTTGTCAAGGTTATTGCTAATCAATCTTGTCATTTCATAATTAGTCCCTCTTGTAATTTTTTCCATTACATAGAACATCCATTCTTCAAATTGGGAAGCCCTTTCCAATACCATTACTCTGCTCAAGAGAGTTATCATATCATTATATTCTACCTTGAAGTCGCTTTTGTGAAATACCTTAGGCAACTTTGTGTAGTGCTACCTAGGTTTATCTATCCACATAGAATTCATAATCTCCAAGGCCCTTTCTAGGTTGCCTGCGTATAACTTCTTTGTTGTCTCTAGAAAAATCTTGGTCAACTTTTGATGGGAAGGTATTCCAAATGCCTCGATTAATGATTCTTCTATGAGATTGGCCATGATTCTTCCTTGTGTCCTAATTATCATTCTTTGATTCGAGTCATAGTGCTTGGAGCACTCAACAATCAACTCTAGACATTGAATAGAGGGAGGGAACCTCGTAGCCTATGCCAACCCGATCTTGACCAACCTCCTTGCAAGCTGAGTGGTAACTAGGCAAGACATCCTTTTCTTAAAATCCTCCAAGTATATGTGTCCCAAGTTGGTATCCTCAACTTCTCCCCAATAGGATACAATATTGAATTCCAGAAACACACCCTTGAAGTCGTACTTCATCCTTTCTACATGGGACAACTCCTCTTTCTCAATTGTGGTATTCTTTCCCTTTCCTACCTTTGCTTTTCTAGATTTAGCTTGCATCTGTTAGCCAAAATATCATAATCACTTGAAATACAAGGAAAGGTGTGGAAAGATTGTTAGTATAAATAAAATCATGAGCAAAATATCTATACCCACATTAGGAAAAATGTCAAATAATCATATAAATAATCATGCCCAAAATTCCCATTCACAACCGTCAAATTCATCCTAAAAGATAAGCATTGGGTTTTACACTCATATGAGAAGTCCGAGGATATATCCTTCTCAAGAAATCTAAAGATTTCAAGCGTTCAGGAAATCAACGATGAACTGCATTGAGGATTTCCAAAGGTTAAGAATTCCATGATGTCAAATATCTCGAGGATTTCCTGAGGTTAGGAAATCTATGGGGTGGAGGCAAACCTACAAACATTCATTATTGGGACATTTGGATCGTGTTTGGAATGTCTCATTTTGGATCATTACATATGAATATAAAATATAGCCTGGCACCTTAAACCCCTCGAGAAAATCCAAGCTTCAAGAAATCTTTTCATTGTAGGCACAAAATCATGGTGCAGGTAACCCATCGGGGATTTCATGAGGGTGAGAAATTCATGACAAGTAAAATTGTCAAATTTTTTAGAAGAGCAGGAAATTTGCGAGAACTAGGGATCCAAGGATTTCACACAAGCCCAGAATTCATGACATACAAGTGTATCGACAATTTCTTATGGTCGTGAAATCCACGATGATGAGGTTATTAGAGATTTCATGAGGGCAAGAATTTTGTGATGAAGAGATTATCGTGCATTTCAAGTGCCAGCAAAATCTGCGACAACGTGTTTGTTGGGATTTTCACAAGGCTAAGAATTTCATAGCTAAGGTAGATCTAGGGATTTCCAGGATGGATGAAATCCACGATGATGCATTTCAACATCCCAAAAATGACTAAGTAACACCCTTCTTCAACTTTGTGGGATCATCGGGGATTCTAAGGGAAATTGAAACGTACTCATTGAACCAAGGATTTCATGACAAAAAGTTTTAAGTGTTTATTGCAAATGATAAGATCTCATGAGAGTTGAGGCGAGTTTAAATCTACAATCATCCACCATGGTTTGAGTTTACCTAGACAGCCTCCCCAACCCTTGAGTTATACCAAATCATGTTTATCAATCATGATCATATCATTCAATAACGTCATTTCATGTAAATAGCACAGGGCTTAGGTAATTTTAAATAGGGTGTAGTTGGTGACAAACCCATATGATATCACATCAAACAAATGCCATTTTCAATAGTTTAAATCCTAACTAAATGGCAGGTGTTACACCCTTAATATTGGTGTACATCAAGTTATGAATAGTCATCTTGTGGCTATCTTAACTCTTAATTAAGTCATATTATTATTATTATACTGTTATTTAGTTGTTTAGGTCAGCCTAAGGCTTATATAGGGATATCTAAGTCATCTTGGGTGATATCCTAGGCATAAATAGGTATATATAGGAGGTAGTGAGTCTTATTTCATCATCATATTGTGAATTGTGTTCTCATTCGAGATATTTGGAGGTTTCCCCCCTCGAAGTGACTTCTTATTCTCAGTTATTATCAAGCATTTGCAACATATTTCCTATCATTATATTCTATTGTGCAAGTTATTTCATTACAAGTGGTATTAGAGCATGATCTTGGCACCGTAGAGGCAAGGCATCTTCTTAATATTGGAGGTGATTTTGGGAAGAGCATATCTTTCATATTTTGGAAAAAATAATAATTAAAGGGTTTTTGAAGACCATATTAAAGAATATATAGTCTATATTTTAGAGAAATTGGAGCTGCATTGAGTGAATTATTACAAAATTAGGGTTTCTTACACAATTTATTTGGAAGGTGCATATCTCTCAAAGCCTGTTGAACTAGAGCTTTATTTTTAGTGGGATTTTGAAGACACAATATATCAGTCTACAATAAAAAAAATTTGGAGAAAATTAATAAAAAATAAGTGAGTTATTGCTAAATTAAGGTTTACCACAAATTCGTTCTCAAGGCTTCAAATCTGCTAATTTTTTGGAGTTTTTTATGGGTAAGTGGTATCTTTGCCTTAGTAAGTTACAATAAAATTTTAGAGAATTTAAGTTTCATTTGTGTGATTTATTTCAAAATTATTAGCTTCCATCATGATGGAGCCTGCAACAAGAGGCAAAAAGTGTTGTCACACTAAGGAAATCCCCTAATAAGGATGAGGTAACATAAAGGATATTAATCCCAATGAGGAAATAAGTAAGGTCAAGGAAGACATGTCCTTAATGAATATATAGATGTGTGGGCCTGAGAGGAGATATATCAGACATATGAAGCATCTTAAGCACATATATGAATGAACCAAGAAAGGAGGTCTCAAGCAACCAAGGTGAAAATTCTAGGTCTACTACTCTTGAACCAAATGTTAATACTCCTATGGGATCTAGGAATTTGTTACCAAAGGTGGATATGCACAAGTTTGATGGCAAGGATCCTCTAACATGGATAAACTAGATGGATAATTTTTTTGTAGTACATCAAGTCCCAAATGGAAAAAAGGTCATGATGGCTTCCCTATATCTAGAACTAGATCAATTCATTTGGTATCGTTGGATTTGTACTCATCACAATAAAAAGGGTCTCGTTGTCTCATGGTCAATTTTTAGGGAGGAAATCCAAGTACAATATAGCAACAATGTGATAGACAACTTCTTTAGCCAACTAGCTAAAGTTCAATTAACAAGATCAATTAAGGATTATATCCAACGATTCCAAAATCTTTCCTTAAGAGTGGATACAATCATAGAGGATAACTTGAATGATTTATTCTTGGGTGGTCTCAAGGATCACATTCAACATGAGGTACGCATGTTTAGTCCTAGCTCTATAAATGAGACTTTTATCTTAGCACATAGGGTAGAGGAGAAGTATTTGATTCTTAAGAAGCAAGGGGCTAATGTGATAAGAGAGAGGATATTCAACACCTTATCTTCCTCAACCTACTAGGTTGAATCCACAACAAATTGAGGAGAAAAGAACAAAAGGGTTTTGTTTCAATTGTGATAGAAAATACAGTTGGGGACATAAATGTAGTGAAAAGAAATTGTTCTATATTGAAGGTCTCAGTGAGGAGGAAGATGAGGAATTGATATTAGAGGATGAAAGGGAGGAAAATGAGGAACCACATGATGCCCAAGCAATCATTTATTGTCATGCACTCTTAGATTTTAGTTCTCCACAAACTCTCGAGGTAGTGGGTTTCTTAAAGAAGCAGAAAGTAATAGTGTTGATCGACTTAGGTAGTACTCATAATTTCATCAACAAAAAGTTGGCTACTCATCTAAATTGTTTTATATATCTAGCTCCAAAGTTTCAGGTTTTGATTGCAGATGGTGTTACTTTCAATTGTTTTGGGTAGTTTCATAGCATTAAATTATGCATGGGAGACTATCACCTTGATAGCCCAGTGTATGTGATATCCATGGTTGCAACAAATATTGTTTTGGGAGTACTATGGCTCACTACCTTGGGAAAAATTGAGATGAACTTCCAGGAACTATTCATGAGATTTCAATCAGAAGGAAATACAATAGATCTAAGAGGATTGAAGGCAAGGTCCCCACAAATGGTAAGCTCTCATCAAATGCAAAAGTTTCTTAAGAAAGGAGTTGATGGATTTGTGGCCCAATTATGTTCATTAGAAGTCTCTTGAACTAAAGCTCCCACCCATCCAAATTTACAAGCAATAATTGATCATCACTTAGTGGTTTTAGGAGATATTCCTAAGGGACTTCCTCCTAAACGGGATCATGATCATGCCATACAACTAGTTCCAAGGAGCCATCCACCCAACATCAGGCCTTATAGGTATCCACATATATAAAAAAATGAGATAGAAAAGATTGTTGAAGAGATGCTAGAGGCAAGAATTATCAAGGCATAGCCAAAGTGCTTACTCCTCGCCCATGGTGATGATACATAAGAAGGATGAAACTTGGCACATTTTTCTAGACTATAGAGTTCTCAACATGTACACGATTAAAGATAAGTTTCCTATTCTAGTCATTTATGATTTTATAGATGAATTGAATGGATCTATGTATTTTACAAAGTTAGATCTTGGATTTGATTATCACCAAATTCAAATTAAGATATTTGTATGACAACATTTAGGACTCATGAGGGTCATTATTATTTTTGGTGATGCCATTCAGTCTTACCAATGCACCATCTACATTTCAAAGTTTGACAAATTCCATTTTTAAGTTCTCAAGAGGAAGTTTGTATTCATATTCTTTGATGATATATTGATTTATAGCAAGACATGGGAAGAACACTTACATCATGTAGATCAAGCACTACAAGTACTCGAAGATCACCAACTCTACGCTAAGCCTTCCAAGTGTGTTTTTGGTCTTAAGGAGGTGGAGTATTTGGGACACATAGTTACACATGAGGGAGTAAAGTTGGATACTAAAAAAATAAAGGTTATCATGGAATGGCCTATTCCAAAAACCATTAAGAAATTGAGCGGTTTATTGGGATTGAAAGAACACTATAGAAGATTTGTGAAGAATTATGGCCGTATAGAAGCATCCCTCACAAATTCATTGAAGAAGGATCCTTTTCATTGGAATGAGTCTGCTAATGTAACATTTGAGAGATTGAAGGAGGCTATTTGTACAACTCCAGTGCTTGCCACTCTAGACTTCACCAAGGACTTTATTGTAGAATGTGATGATTTAGGAAATGGTATAGGAGTAGTACTCATGCAGGAGGGTCGACCAATTGCTTTTGAGAGTTATCAATTAAAGGGTAAGAATCAACTCAAACCTATTTATGAGAAGGAAATGCTAGCTATTCTTCATGTAGTTAAACAATGGAGGCCTTGTCTAATGGGTAGACACTTCAAGGTTAAGAAAAATCATGATAGCCTAAAATATTTTTTGGAACAAAGATTATCTTCTGAAGAGAAACAAAAATGGGTCACTAAGATGTTGTTATATGACTTTGAGATTGTATATAAGAAAGGGGAGGAACCTATTGTGGCAGATGTAATTTTGAGGAAGGATGAGAAAGATGAAGCCTTATTGCATGCCCTTTCAATATTACAAGAAAATTGGGTGTAAGAAGCCAAAGTAGAGTGGCAGAATGATGTGGCTACAAGTAATCTCATCCAACAATTAAAGGATGATCCTAGTAGCTCAAACAAGTTTTTTTGGACGGGAGATACTCTTTGGTATAGAGTGATTGTATCTTTGCAATAATTATAGTCTTAAACAAAAGATTCTCATAGAACCTCATGAGTCTCCAGTTGGTGGTCATTCGGGATTTTTGAAGACATATCATCAAGTTAAGCAAGATGTTTTTTGGGAAGGGCGTAAAGGTGATGTTCAAAAATTTGTGGCTAATTGTTTCATTTGTTAGAGGAATAAAGGGGAGACAATTAAGACTCCAGGTCTTTTGCAACCGTTAGTTATTCATAACCAATGTTGGGAAGAGGTATCCATGGACTTCATTACAGGGTTTCCCAAATCTAAATTCAGTCATAATGTCATCATGGTAGTAGTGGATTTCCTCACTAAATATGCACATTTCATTGCATTATCACATCCTTTTACAACAAGTACAGTGGCAAAATATTTTTTGGAGAATATACAAAAGCTACATGGTACACCTAAGGTTATTGTTAGTGACTGTGATCCTATCTTTACTAGTCACTTTTGGAAAGATTTATTCTCATTTTTGGGTACTCAATTAGCTCACAACTCTTCATACCACCCTCAATTAGATGGGAAAACTGAGGTTGTTAATAAGTTTTTGGAAGGATATCAACATTGTTTTGCTTCATCGAAACAATCTCAATGGGTAGATTGGCTACCACTAGCAAAATGGTGGTATAACACTTCTTTTTATAGCTCATAAAAAATGTCTCCCTTTTTGGCACTATATGTATATCATCCTTCATCCATCACATCATCATTGAAGGTGTCACCAAGAGTTCGGGTAGTAGAGGACCACTTGATTCATCAACAATAGGTACTTTCAGGACGCAAGGAGAATTTAGCCATGGCACAAAATTGAATGAAGCAACAAGCAAACCAACATCATAGTGACATAAGTTTTGAAGTTGGGGATTAGGTCTTCTTGATATTGCAACCTTATAAGCAAATATCACTAAAGCAACATAAAAATAACAATAAGTTGTCTCCAAGATATTATGGCCCATACCAAATCATGCAAAAGATCGGTAGTGTTGCATGCAAGCTAGAGTTGCCACCAATAACAAAGATACATCCAGTTTGTTTCTTGTTTGAAGAAGGTAATTGGGCATAATATTCCAACTCAAACAATACTACTAGAGCTCAATGAAGAAGGAAGAATCATATTGGAACCATAATGCATTCATCAAACATGCACAAAGAAGCTAAGGACTAGAACTTTCACTGAGTATCTCATCTAATGAAAGAATCTACTAGTTGAAGATTCCACATGGGAAGATAAGGAATTCATTCAGAAGAATCTGCAATTGATTAGCATTGAGGAAAATGCTTCTTTAAAGAGAGAGGGCATGTTACACCCTTAATATTGGTGTACATCAGTTTATGAATAGTTGACTTGTTGCTATATTATTAAGTCATATTATGATTATTATATTGCTATTTAGTTGTTCAAGTTGGCCCAAGGCTAATAAGGGTCTATCTAGGTCAACATAAGTGATATCCTAGGCATAAATAGGTATATATAAGAGGTAGTGAGTCTTATTTCATCATCATATTGTGAATTATGTTCTCATTAGAGATATTTGGAGATTTTACCCCTCAAAGTGGCTTGTTATTCTCAATTATTATCAAGTATTTGCAACATATTTCATATCATCTTCTATTGTGCAAGTTATTTCATTACATGTTATGCCCTTAATATTGGTGTACATTGGATTATGAATAATTGGCTTGTGGCTATCTTAACTCTTAATTAAGTCATATTATCGTTATTATATTATTATTTAGTTGTTTAGGTTGGCCTAAGGCTTATATAGGGCTATCTAAGTCGACCTGGGTGATATCCTAGGCATAAATAGGTATACGTAGGAGGTAGTGAGTTATTTCATCATCATATTGTGAATTGTGTTCTCATTGGAGATATTTAGAGGTTTTCCCCCTCGAAGTGGCTTGTTATTCTCAATTATTGTCAAGTATTTGTATCATATTTCATATCATATTCTTCTATTATGCAAGATATTTCATTACAACAAGGATTCCAGGACTACTGAATATGCAAACCAAAGCCCTAAAATGAAGGATTTCGAGCGGCCAAAACACATGGACCAGAACCCTAACCAAGAAATCCTAGGTTTAAATACAATTTTCACATTTCACCGCCTAGCCCGCCTAAATATGCGTTCATAACCTTCGTTCCTAATAAAGAATGGCTCAGAGCTGACATGGACATGCCAAATCATAAGATTATAGAGAATGAGAAGCCCCAAAACCTAGATGACTTCAAACAAACACCAATATTCAAAGACATTGTGATGAAGCCCAAGGAAACCAAACCAAAATGCAAAGAAAGCACTAAATATAAAACAATGCATGACAAGTCCTCTTTAATTTAAACATGAATGAGCAACTAACCTTTAGATTTTGGAGAACAAAGGATATGAAATTCCAACTAGTTGCCAATATCTTCCAATCCGTTGCATAATCCCTTAAAAGCTCATGCACAAATAACCATAAACTATAGCTTTGAAAATTCCCAAGTACACAAACCAAAATTTGTAACCACAACAATGAATGACCAAATGACAACACAAAACACCTTTAAACGTTCATATTTTTTGCCATTAATGTCCTCCTAATTGTACCTCAAAATGCATTTAAATCATTAACATGATAATTTTCTAAAGTTTTGGGGACTTCACACCCTCAAGAAATTCATGACAGACAACCTCGAGGATTTTGGGTTACCCAAGAAATTCGTGATGAAAGACATCGCCATGGATTTTGAAGAGACAAGAAATTCATGACAAATGCTCTATCGAGAATTTCACGAAGGAAATAAATCTTTGACATACCAAGATCCAGGGATTTCAAAGGGACTCAAAATCCATGGGACAACCACCATCAAGTAATTCCTTAAGACAAGAAATCGTTGTATTCAAGCCAGTTGAATACTAAGAGGTTCAAAATGACGACTCTTCATAAATTTGGACCTGAGGGTCCGTTGTAAACCAAATTCACTTTCCAATTCAAATTATCCTCGCAAACTCAGGAAAATGAAATCATCAAAATTTTGAGGACCCATCCCTTAAGGGGAAAATGAAGCAACCTAAAGTAAGATCAAAAAGAGGGGGTCCTCATCTTGGATGGGGCATGTGTGCAAAATGCACAACTATTTTCACTTAGTTTTTTTTGGGAAATCGTGTTAGGGAAAGATTTATTCACTTGTCTAAAGTTTAGAATTTTCTTTCATTTTTTTATTGGAAAATGTATGGATCTCATTTTCCATTGGAGAGAAGGACCAATAAGAAGATTGAATTAAAATAGTTTATATAGTTTTAATTCATATGGTTAACTCCTCATTCATGAGGTGTCCACTTCTCATTTTAATTATATTGATAGATTAAAAATAAAATGGATCCCTCCCTTGAATGGTGCATGGAAGATGAACTTTGATGGTGCTTCCCAAGACAATTTGGGCCCCTCATGGGTGAGGTGTCATCCACAACTTCTTTGGTAATCTAATTAAAGTAGCTTCAAAAAAAAATTCTCTTGATATGAATAATAAAGTGAAGCAAAATCATTGTTACCTGGGTTACAATTGATAAATTATTACTCTTCCAACAAAATTATAATTGAAGGTGACTCAATGCTTGGGTAAAAGTTCATAATTGTGTCACATTTTCAACCAACAAAGTAGTTTCGAGTGAAATAATTTTGGATGAAACTATTTTTCTTGAAGCTATTTATCACCTACATGGCACAAATAGTTTAGGTGAAACCCTTTGAAACTATTAAATTGATAATTTTAAATCAAGTTGAATTTATATGCAATATTTTGATCCAAACTTTTTGGAGCAAAAGAGTTCCAAATGAAACACTTTCGCTTGAAACTATCTATATGGCAACCCATGTGACACAACCTAACCCCTCTTTTGGGGAATTTACAACAAACGTAAACTTCAACTCTAGATTTCTCCAACCAAAGGCATTTTTTGAAACTCTTATGCAGAGCTCAAAATATAGAATGATATATATATATATATATATATATATATATATATATATATATATATATATATATATATATATATATATTGCAAGCAAGTTATTAGAATCAAACATGAGATTGATTAGAATTTTAAAAATATTTTAATTTTTAAAAAATATAGTGCACTACAAGATTATATAATTATTTTTTAATTATAAAAAAAAAAAAAGTTGACATCCCATCAAAATTATGACATTTTGAGTACATTTCACTTAATTTAAAAAATCATTGAAATTCCTCCATGTACTAGACTTTCAAGTTATCTTAGTGGGAAAAATCAATTTTTTTTTTCCTCCAAATGCAACACAGACCTTAATTTTTTTTAATTTACCACACAAGACAAGATAGATTTGAGGAATCACCTTTGTGTAATTTGATGACATCAAGGTTATGATGTCATCATATACGTTCCATACATAGTACAAGACTGAGGTGAACACAAAATAGTTTAGGGTACTCAATCTTAGAACCCATACACAATGCAATCTAATAGATGAAAGAATTATTATTTGAAAAGGACTTCTAAGTTGGTGAAGTTTAAGCCAAAGTTATAATAATAGACTTACAAATAAAGAGTAATGTGTTATTAATCAATACCTTAGTAGTTGTCTTGATACAAAAGTTCAAAATCAATAATTGCACATTTTCACGTTACAATTAAAGAAAAATGTATATTTCAAAGTCTATTTTAAGTAACACAATGATCAATACCAAAATCTTAAATGAATAATTGAAAACCACAAATAAAAAATTGTAAGAACTTATAAAAAGAAACAATAGGATCAAGAGACCAAAGATAGCACAAAAGAGAGAGAGAAGATGAGAGAATATGATGATTTTATTCTCAATATGCATAAAGATGTTCAATTACAAGTATGTGCAAGGCTTGCTTATAAAGGCAAGCTAGGAATCAATGAAGGACCATGAATGAGACAAGTGTCTCAATCATGTGCAGGGTAGGTAGAAAGAAATAATAGATAATTCATAAAAGGTGGATCACCCACCTAAAGTGGAATTATCATGCCATGATAAGTGGAGATAAAAAAGGTGATAACTAGATCACACCACAAAGAGTGGAATTTCTCCTACACACACTTCCCTAAGTGTCCTAATCACATATCTCAATATATGCATAAACCTAGATGCAAGATGCAAATAACTAGGTGTCACAAGTGCAAACTATAATGATATACATTCCCTAAGTAAGCTTAAGTAAAGTGTAATAAGTAAAATACTTATTTACACCAACACCCCCCCTTAAGTGCAATTGGGGAAATGAAGACTCAAGCTAACCATGCAAGATAAGATGCAAGATGGGTCTCAGAAACTAGGCCATGTTAGGTACCCATGTACAAATGCAGTGCAATCTCTCACAAGCGAGGAAAGGGAGAAAACCTCATGGTAAAAACTCCCCCTCAAAAGAGAGAAGAAAACAAATAAATGTATAAATAGAGAAGGAAAAAACCCCAAGATGAGGAAAAATTCCCCCCATGAAAGAGAATCGAGAAGTCAAGTGACTCCCCCTGACACATCCCTCACCCCCAAGAGAGCTCACAATTGATGGTACTTACTCTCAGTAAAGGGTTTGGTGAATATGTCAACAACCTGCTCTATTGTCGGAAAATAGTAGAAGTCAATGACTTGATCTTGAATTAGCTCCCTGATGAAGTACATATGAATCTCAATGTGCTTGGTCCTCTGATGTTGGACCAGATTCCTAGAGATCATAATAGCACTCTAATTGTCACACCGAATGGCTGTCGGATGTGGAATGGAAAAACCAAACTCAGAAAGGATGTGTTGAAGCCAAATGGCCTTAGTGGTGGCAATAACAACCCCCCTATACTCAACCTCTGTCGATGAAAGAGCAATGGCATGCTACTTCTTGCTCTGCCATGAAACAGGTCCTAACCCAAGATGGAAGCTATAGCTGGAGGTGGACTTGTGATCATCAGAATCACCATCCCAATTTGAGTCGGTATATCCTTCTAAGTCAAGTTGTGCACCTACTGCATAATGAATCCCATGCTAATGAGTACCTTGGATGTAATGCAATATGTGTTTGGCCACTTTCCAATGAAGCTCATGTGGTTCCTGCATAAATCGAGAGACCATGCCAACCATGTAAGAGATGTCAGGGCGTGTATGAGTCAAATAGATGAGACTTCCAACAAGATAATGATACAAAGTGGCATCAACAAGTAGAGTAGAGCACTTAGCCTCAAGCTTGACTCCTGAAAGAAAGGGAGTTGGAGCAGGCTTATAATTAGTCATGCGAAACCGTGAAAGAAGATCAAGGGCTATGACAATGTAATTCTGGATGAAGACTATTGAATCTCAATGCCAAGAAAGTAGTGAAGAAGGCCCAAGTTGGTCATGGAAAATTTGTCCTTCAAGGTAGTTTTGACACTTCTAATGATGGATGAGGTGCTCCTTGTAATGATCAAGTCATCAACATAGAGAAAAAGTATCAAATGTGCATCATCCTACCTTAAGATGTAGACATTCTGATATGAATGACACTTGGTGAATCTTGTGGAGAGAAGGAAGGAATCCATCTTGGCATACCAAGCCCAAGGGGCCTACTTAAGGCCATAGAGGGACTTCCTCAACCTACAAACCAATGAAGTATCCTGGATGAAACCTTGTGGCTACTCCATATAGATCTCCTCATCAAGATCCCCATGTAGAAAAGCACTCTTAACATCCATCTGGTGTACTGCCCAACTATGTGAAGCGACAATGGTAAGTGTTAGGCAAATGGAAGTCATCTTTGCAACAAGTGCAAAGGTCTCAATGTAGTCAACTCCTGTAACCTATGAGAAACCCTTTGCAACAAGTTGTTCCTTATACTTATCAACACTCCCATCCACTACATATTTGGTTTGATAGATCCACTTGCATCAAACCATCTTTCTCCCCTTAGGGAGAGGGACTAACTCTCAAGTGTTGTTCCTCATCAAGGAACTATACTCTTCCTCCATAGGTGCATCCCATTCAGGAACCCTAGAGGCTTCCTTAAAGGATTGTGGATTTGAAGTTGCCACAATGAGAGCATGTGGAAGAGGCTCATGCTCATGCTATGACCTAGTCCTTCAAGTATCCAAAGGATCCCCAACAAGCGAACATGTTGCCTTAAGAGTCTGACGAGCTCAACAAGGTCTAGTAGGGGTAAAAGCACAAGGTTCCTTAACTGGAAGTGGACCCTATGAAGGTGTAACCTTGCTAGTCAGTGAGGAAGGAGAGCCATCATCATCTAAATCGCTATCATCATTGTCAATTGTGAAGGAAGGAGGAGTAGAAGAATCAAAGCTAGGTGAGCTTTCATCAACATGTACACTCCTCTCAAAGAAAATTTCATGAGTCTCAAGATCCATCAGTCTGTATGCCTTAACACCATCTACATATCCTACAAAGATAACAAGGCCTGCTTTGTGGCTCCAATGCCCTACATTTTTGTGGAGGAATATGAGACCATGTTGGACTCCCAAACACTTTGAAGTGTTTCACAATAGGTTTCCTAGCAAACCAAGCTTCAAAAGGAGTGATACCCTTCAAATATTTATGAGGAACCCAATTCTGGATGTAGGTGGCACAACTCATTGCTTCTACCCAAAAAGCTGGACCAAGAGACTTGACATGTATCATGTAGCTTGCCATTTCCTTGAGGGTTCTATTTTTCCTTTCTGCCACATCATTTTTTTGGGGTGTGTAGGCAACAAAATGTTGTAAGTCAATTTCCTCAAGTGTGCAAAATTCCTCAAATCTATTGTTTACGTATTCTCTTCCATTGTTTGTATGAAGGATCTTGACTTGCTTCCCGGATTGCTTCTCAGCATGTGCTTTGAAGTTGAGAAACTTTTCAAATACTTCACTTTTGTGACAAAGGAAGTAGACCCAAGTGTATCATGAAAAATCATCAATGAAAGTGAGGACATAACGAGCTTTTCCAAAGGATGGCATTGAAAATGGGCCTGCTACATCACTGTGAACAAGCTAAAGAAGATCCAAGGCTCTCCAAGAGTTCACTTTATCAAACTTCTCTTCAAGATGCTTGCCCATGGAACATCTTGAACATACACCCTAGGAAAAACTGAGTTGAGGAAGCCCTTTAACCATGTCCTTAGTGTCAAGCTGTTGTAGATAGTGGTAGTTGAGATGACCGAACTGCTCATGCCATGTTTTTGATAGGGAGGTTGGATGAAACAATCACAGTTTCATGCTCTAAGTCTTGTTGGAAGACTTCTAAGGTATCTCTCTCCACCACTTCAACCTATAGGACCTTTCTCTACTTAGGATCCCTTGGTTTTGCCTTTCCAACCCCAACTACCAACATAATTATTCCTACCAAGTCCACCTTGGTACAAACTTGCAACTCTACACTTAGCCCTTAATCCACCCTAAAGGCTATAATCCTCCAAAATCTTGAATTTAACCTTGTAGGGGTGTGGAGGTATTTCTAATGACTACAATCCATCCTACTGTGGTTCTTGAAGGTCCATCTAACTCTATTTCTTAGTCGCTTCCACCAAACCCTCATTTAGGTCTTAAAAGGCTACTAGCCCTAGGAGCCCCAATTAGGCCTCCTTCGAGAAAATAGGTTAGTTCTAAAAACTTTCCAAAGAACACCCCAATATTTTCTTCAGATTCCTGCTTCATTTTATCACCTCTCAAATATTTTTGGGGTCTTGGGTCTCAGCTGTCCGTACAACGCCCTAACCTGAAAAATGGGCAAAACTAGGTCTTTTAAGCCCTTTCCTAGCTTCTTTCAAATTGTCAAGTTTTCCTCACATCAGATGAATTGATGGAACTTCCTCCTCCATGCTATGTCCTGGAAAGACACTCATCTATCTTCTCCAAGTAGTGATTTGTCAAAAAAAGTTGACACCCCTACAATTTAAGTGCTCTGCATTGAGGTCTTCCCTAGCCGGACTCTTTCCTGGCTCGCCTAGGGCAAGACTTTCCCAACAACTCCTGTACTTTCAAAGAACCTAAACCCTACAATATTTACAACCATGGAGTCTAGTCACTGTTCCCAAAGGTTCGTACAATTTGTACGGTGGGAAAGTGAACTAACACTCCATTTTCACAAAACTGTCTGGTTCAGACCAGCAACAGTGTAGAAACAAAACTATTTACAAATAATGCTAAAAATGAATTAGAAAACTATCTAAATGCCACACAAAGCTTGAAGGATAACTACACTACATCCTACGCTAATTACAGTTCCCTGTTCAATCCATTAAAGTAGCACTTCAAGCAAAAAATTAGAAAATTAGCACACAAACACAACTGTTTTCCTTGAATTCACAAAACTTCAAGACAATACAATTTTTTTTCCAACCCTGCTCCAATGCTGAGACATTCCATAAATAGGGTCTCTCCTTCAGTTATGGGCTCTCCTTGGCCGCTTGTAAGTCCAATTGAGCATTATTTGCAAAAATTGACAAGAAACTCCTAAAAGGCCTAAGAGGTCAAAACCTCATTAGCAAAAGCCTTAAGCCTAACCAATGGTCAACATGACCTTCATCAGATGACCAACACCCAATCAAAAATTCCATTAAGGCTTACATCCAAAATGAACTAAGTTTTATTTCTTAGTTGTCCTAGACAAGACTGTCCTAGACAACCTATGATAACCTATGGGTGCTCCTGCACCATTCTCCCCCTCAGCCCAAACACTAAAGATTGTGGGGAGAGATCAGAGATAAATCAATACCCTGCTTCTTGAACTGAGCTTCATCCACCCATGTAGCCTAAGATTATGGTTTGTCTTTCCATTTGATGAGATGTTCCATGTATTCCTTATGTCGGGTAGACTTCTTCACCCTTGATTCCAAGATCCTCTCTGCTTGCAGCTTCTCTTTAGGAGGTAGGGCTATTTTACTCACATCCTTCAAGACATCCACACTTTTCTGATCCAAATCAGTGACTGGTCCTTTATACCTGATCAAATCAGCCACATTAAAGACTGGTGAAATGCCTAAGTCTGTAGGTAGCTCCACCTTGTAAGCATTCTTTCCATACTTGGCTAACACCTTACATGGTCCCACTCTCTTCATCTGCAACTTGGTTGATGTTCCTTTCTACAACCTAGATTTGTTGAGATGGACCATGACATAGTCACCTACTGCAAATTGGAGATATTTTCTAAACATATCCACCTTAGCTTTCAACTTGTGAGTAGCCTCTATAATTGTCTTCTTCACTTGCTCCTGAATCTCCTTCATGGTTTGAGAGAAATCCTCAGCATGGCCACTCCTATGCTCCATAGTTCCTAAGTCTCTAAGTTCACACACACCTCTTGGGTGCATTCCATACACTATTTCAAAAGGACTTCTGCCTGTGGTCCAATTCACACTGTCATTGTAGGCATATTCAGCTTGTGATATGACCGAATCCCATGTCTGTCCATACTCCTTGATGAGGCATCTTAGTAGGTTACCTAACACTCTATTGATCACCTCAGTTTGTCCATCTGTCTAAGGATGGTAGGCTGATCCAAAAGACAAGTTAGCACCTAATTTTCTCCATAGAGTCTTCCAAAAATGACTCATGAACTTCACATCCTTGTCTGAGACAATGCTCAATGGCAATCCATGGATCCTCACAATCTCTTTGAAGAAAAGATGAGCAATATAGCTAGCATCATGGGTGGTCTTGCAAGGAACAAAATGACTCATTTTACTAATCCTATCTACCACCACATAGACACTATCAAACCCTATCTTAGTTTTAGGGAGTCCTACGACAAAGTCCATGCTAATGCATTCCCATGGTCTATTGGGAATGGGTAGAGGTTGATATAAACCTGCATTGCTAGCTCCCCCCTTGGCTTTCATACAAACTACATACTGCTCCACATACCTTCTGACATCCCTTGGCAACTTGGGCCAATAATAGAACCTCTGCACTAGTTCCATTGTCTTGTTGATACCAAAATGACCACTAAGACTACCATTGTGCTTCTCCTAGATAAGATTCTCTCTCATTGAACCTTTTGGAACACATAACTGATTTCCCTTGAACAAAAGTCCACTCTGCAATGTATACTCTGAGAATTGACTATGAAAGTGATTCTCAAAATCAGAACATAACTTATATGCCTCCGAGAAGTCTTCATCTTCTCCATTGAGATCCTTGAAACTTTCTATCCCAATGCTCCTTATTTGTATCTCTTGCACTGTCAGCAACCTCCTACTTAATGCATCTGCCACCTTGTTCAACTGTCCCTTCTTGTGCTTGATGGTAAAAGTGAAAGGTTGGAGGTATTCCATCCATTTCAAATGTCTATTGCTCAACTTATCTTGTGTGTTGATGTAGCTAAGTGCCTAGTTATCAGTAAACACTACAAAATATTTAGGTAGGAGATAATGCCTCCACTTTCTAACTGACTGTACTAGAGCATACAGTTCTAGGTCATAGGTAGAATACTTTTTCTTAGCTTCATTGAGCTTTTCACTAAAGAAAGCTATAGGCCTGCCTTCTTGGCTTAGTACTCCTCCTACTGCAATTCCACTGGCATCACATTCCACAGTGAATAAATTTTCAAAACTAGGTAACAAAAGGATGGGTTGAGTTGCCACTTCTTGTTTCAGTTTCTCAAAACCCTTCTCAGCTTCAAGAGTCCATTTGAACTTAGTTTTTAGGCCACCTTTGATTGTATCGAGTACTGGTGCACATATGCCACTAAAATTCCTTATAAACTTCCTATAAAACTGAGCTAACCCATGAAAACTCCTTACCTCTGTCCCGGTGGTTGGTGTAGGCCAATTTAGGATAGCTTCCACCTTGCTTGGGTCCATTTTCAATGATCCTTGGGATACTACAAACCCCAAATACACAAGCTCTTGTTTGAAGAACTCACACTTTTCTAGGTTGATGGCTAACCTCCCCTCCTACAATCTTTTAAGAACCAACTCCACATGCTTTAGATGTTCTTCTGTTGTCTTGCTAAAGATGAGTACATCATCTAGATATACCACCACAAATATTCCTGTGAAATCCTTAAGCACTTCATTCATGAGCCTCATGAATGTGCTAGGGGCATTTGAGAGGCCAAATGGCATCACTCTCCACTCATACAACCCATCAGTTGTCTTCCATTCATCCCCATATTTGATTCTAATCTGATGGTATCCACTCTTGAGATCCAACTTGGTAAAATACTAAGCTCCTCCAAGATAATCCATCAAATCCTCAATCCTAGGAATAGGGAACCTATATCTAATTGTAATTCTATTTATAGCCCTAGAATCAGTGCATAACCTCCACTTACCACCTTTCTTGGTTGCTAAGACCACTGGTACTACACACGGACCGATGCTCTTCCTAATTAGTCCTTGGTCTAACAACTCCTGCACTTGTCTAGCTACTTCTAGGTTCTGATCTGATGTAAGCTTGTAAGCTGCTTTGTTTGGCAATGAAGCCCCTGGTATGAAGTCAATCTGATGACTGATGGCTCTCTTTGGAGGTAAGGTTGTTGGTGTTCTATCACTGACTATGTCCTTGAACTTCTCAAGTAACTTCTGGACTACTCCTGGTATGACTATCTTCTTGGTCTTATCTTCCTCCTGGGGTTGTACCATGACCACATATCCTTCCCATCCTTATTGTAGAGTGTTGATTAATTCCTTGCCACTACTTAACAAGACACTAAGGGTCTTTGACTGTCCTTCTTCCTCATTTGATAGTGATTTTAGTTTGAATGTCTTTCCATCCTTCTTGAATGAGATACTATTCTCCTTTCCATCATAGATGGATCCTCTGTCATATTTCCATGGTGTACCCAATAGTAGATGGCATGCATCCATGGGAAACACATCACAAATCAACTTGTCCTTGTACCTTCCAATGGAGAACTCCACCGTTGTCTGCTCATTTACAAGAACACTCTGCCCTTTGTTCAACCATGTCACCTTGTAAGGATTAGTGTGGGGTACTTTCTCCAACTTTAACTTCCTCACTGCCTCCTCAAAGATTATGTTATCAGTAGACCCTGAATCCACTATAACCTTGCACACCTTTCTAAGTATTTTGCATCTTACCTTGAATAAGGCTCTCCTTTTCTTTGGCTCTTCTTTGACTGGTTGTCTGATTAGAACCCTGCTAAACATCAAGTTCTCCCCCATTTCTG
Organism: Sequoia sempervirens; assembly: GCA_007258455.2. Lineage (NCBI taxonomy): Eukaryota > Viridiplantae > Streptophyta > Pinopsida > Cupressales > Cupressaceae > Sequoia > Sequoia sempervirens. The sequence continues at coordinate 495,690,158 of VDFB02270651.1, forward strand.
ACTCAATGTGACTAACCTCTGGTGACTTGACACTCGTAGTATCTTCTTGAGCATATGCTACTCTCTTTTTTGTATTTGAAGAAGATGCTTTCTCCGGGCACCTATAAGTTGGATGACCTACTTGACCACAGTTGTAACAATTCATACTAGCAAAGTATGAGTTACTTCTGCCTGCTCCTCTTCCTCTATTTGAACCTCCTTGAGGTCCTCTACCTCTTCCATAGCCTCCTCTAGAAGTTGTTTCATCTCCATGCTCTGTGAGTTTAGACTCTCCCTGATTTCTTTGTTCAGTCCCTCTACCTTGGTATCCACCTCTATGTCCTCTTTGATCTCTGCCTTTTCCTCTGCTCTTAGAAGCCTGGTCTTGTTTTCTCTTACTCCTCTCTTCAATCTTTATAACCAATTGATAGCATTGGTGCACTGTTTTGGGACTTAGAAGAGTCATCTCCTCTTAAATGTTCCACTTCAAACCATTAAGGTATCTAGCCACCTTAAGAATTTCATCCTCTGTAACATTAGACCTCATACAAAGTTTTTGAAACTCCTTAGTATAAGAATTCACATCTTGGTCTCTTTGTCTCAAGCTCTATCTTTTCTTATGCAACTGAATCTCATAATCATCTGGCATGTATGCTTCTCTCACGTTGGCAACCATTCCCTTCCAAGTAGAAATAGGCTTCTTGCCTTCCTTTTCCCTCTCTGTCTGAATGAACTTCCACCATGTCAAGGCAGAACCTCTTAATCTTGACTTTTCCACCTTCACCTTCTGTGCCTCAGTGACTCCATCACATTCAAAATGGTTTTCCATTCCCTCTATCCAATCCATGACTAAATAAGCTTCCATTTTCCCACTAAACAGTGGTATGCCTTCAAGTGATTTTCCACTCAAAGCCTTCAATGCCTTCAAGAAAGGGTCTTCTTGCAAAACAGGGTTAGGTTCAGGGATCTTGTCTTCCTTTGCAACCTCTTCTTTCTTTGGTACCCTTCCTTCTAACTGTACATTACTCATTACTTGCTCAAGTTGGGCTATTCTTTCCCTCAATAGCCTATTGTCTTCCTCTTGTTCTTCGACCTTCTTGGCCAATTCTGCATTTGTCACCATGTCAGTCGATCCACTAGACTCAATCTCTGACATATATTATTCTATCCCAAATCTTTTGTAGCTCTGATACCAATCTGATAGGGAGGTTGGATGAAACAATCACAGTTTCATGCTCTAAGTCTTGTTGGAAGACTTCTAAGGTGTCTCTCTCCACCACTTCAACCTATAGGACCTTTCTCTACTTAGGATCCCTTGGTTTTTCCTTGCCAACCCCAACTACCAACATAATTCTTCCTACCAAGTCCACCTTGGTACAAACTTGCAACTCTACACTTAGCCCTTAATCCACCCTAAAGGCTATAATCCTCCAAAATCTTGAATTTAACCTTGTAGGGGTGTGGAGGTATTTCTAATGACTACAATCCATCCTACTGTGGTTCTTGAAGGGCCATCTGACTCTATTTCTTAGTCACTTCCACCAAACCCTCATTTAGGTCTTAAAAGGCTACTAGCCCTAGGAGCCCCAATTAGGCCTCCTTCTCCGAGAAAATGGGTTAGTTCTAAAAACTTTCCAAAGAACACCCCAATATTTTCTTGGGATTCCTGCTTCATTTTCTCACCTCTCAAATATTTTTGGGGTCTTGGGTCTCAGCTGTTCGTACAACGCCCTAACCTGAAAATGGGCAAAACTAGGTCTTTTAAGCCCTTTCCTAGCTTCTTTCAAACTGTCAAGTTTTCCTCACATCAGATGAATTGATGGAACTTCCTCCTCCATGCTATGTCCTGGCAAGACACTCATCTATCTTCTCCAAGTAGTGATTTGTCAAAAAAAGTTGACACCCCTGCAATTTAAGTGCTCTGCAGTAAGGTCTTCCCTAGCTGGACTCTTTCCTGGCTCGCCTAGGGCAAGACTTTCCCAACAGCTCCTGTACTTTCAAAGAACCTAAACCATACCATATTTACAACCATGGAGTCTAGTCACTATTCCCAAAGGGTTGTACAATTTGTACGGTGGGAAAGTGAACTAACACTCCATTTTCACAAAACTATCTAGTTTAGACCAGCAATAGTGTAGAAACAAAACTATTTACAAATAATGCTAAAAACGAATTAGAAAACTATCTAAATGCCACACAAAGCTTGAAGGATAACTACACTACATCCTACACTAATTACAGTTCCCTGTTCAATCCATTAAAGCAACACTTCAAGCAAAAAATCAGAAAATTAGCACACAAACACAATTGTTTTCCTTGAATTCACAAAGCTTCAAGACAATACAAGTTTTTTTTCCAACCCTACTCAAATGTCGAGGCATTCCATAAATAGGGTCTCTCCTTCAGTTATGGGCTCTCCTTGGCCGCTTGTAAGTCCAATTGAGCATTATTTGCAAAAATTGACAAGAAACTCCTAAAAGGCCTAAGAGGTCAAAACCTCATTAGCAAAAGCCTTAAGCCTAACCAATGGTCAACATGACCTTCATCAGATGACCAACACCCAATCAAAAATGCCATTAAGGCTTACATCCAAAATGAACTAAGTTTTATTGCTTAGTTGTCCTAGACAAGACTGTCCTAGACAACCTATGATAACCTATGGGTGCTCCTGCACCAGTTTTACTCTATGAGTTTGAATGAGTGATCAATACAACAGAAGGGGCACGAGGTATTGATCTGGAGGATCTTTGTAAAAAAATTGAAGTTTCTCTTTTGTCTCGAGAATTGGCATTATCAAGAAGAGCTCATAATTTTGACTCCAACACAACTTGAACAGAGTCAATCAAAGCTACAAAGCTTGAGTTACGCTCAGTCAAACCTTGGTCAACTCAGTGCTAAAAAAAAGGCAAAAATTCAAAGTCACCAAAAGTGGTCAATATTGGTCTCATTGTGAAGAGCTCAATGAGAGCTTTCCGATGGCATTTGTTTTGCACAAATTGGAGCCCGTATGCCCGAGTTACGAGCAGTCAAAGATTAGGTCAAACATTGACCATGCTGACATCATCATGGTATAGTCAGCGCCTTGTCATCAACCCAGTCAGCGAACACGTTCACATTAGAATCTTTGAATATAGTATGGGGGCTCCATAGCTGCCCATGTGGCACTCCCATAGTCTTTGAATATAAAAATAAATAAATAATAAAAAAATGGTAAAATATATTATGGGGGCTTTTATTTTTAAAGGGGATATTTTTTTTAATATACATAAAGGGAGGCATACCTTTTTAAAAGCCTTCATTTAAGGCTTCAAAGGTGGGCACACATGTTAAAGGATAATCCATAATTTAAAGGATAATCCCTATTTAAAGGATAAACCATATTTAAATGGGATAAACCCCTTTAGAATAGCTATTTAAAAATATATGTCAAGGGGTTAATATAATAAATGGAAAATATCCCCTAATATTTGAAGGAGAGCCAAGTATTTAATATTTTAAAAGCCCAATTATATCATATGGTTATGGAGCTAAAAATATTAATGGCATATATGCCTCCGGAAAGAAATATTTTTGTAACCAAAAGGGGATTTTTCAAGATTTTGATGTAAAAATGGAGGATATGGGAGATATTGTAAATTATTTGGTTACACACCAAATTGAGTAATTTTTTAGTATAAAAGGAGTGGGGTAGGATGTGAAAAGATAAGTGGTGATTTGGAGAGAAATTCCTTGGTAATTTTTTTCTCTCATCTCGTGCTTTCAAGGAGATTGTTCTTACACACTTTGGAGGAGCTTTTCAAAATTTCTTTGTAAAATAGGGAGAAACCATGCCAGAGTTATGTACTGATTTTTTGGAGAATTAATCGGATCGGTCCACTCATTGGAGAGCGGCCCAAAGATGTAGTAGTTTTTACGACGAACTCCATTATCAACTCTGTTTGCATTTTCTCTCCTTTCTTTCATTTTGTTTTCATCACTTTGTTATTTCCATTATTTGTATTTATGTTTGTGTGTTAATTCTACTAAATTAAGTTGGATTTAAAATTGTAATTGTTAAGCATTCTTAAATCAATTGTCATAGATCCGTAAAACATATCAAATTTGGTATTAGAGCTTTGTTTTGACTAGTATTGTAGAATCAAATGCTAACGCGCTCCAAACTTTAGCGAGGTGAAGGCGAGATACAAGAATACAATCATGCGATTGGAAAATGAAGGACTTTGCCAACAATGGACGAAACTGAAGCTAGGAAAAGTACTAAGCAAGAGCTTGATGACAAGTCTTTTCAGCGAGCCTTTCTTGACATGAAGTCTATGGTGGAAGAGCTTTATGCAGAAAAGAAGAAGAGTGAAAAGGGAGATTCTTCGAAGCGAGAAAAGAAGGAAGATCAAAAGGAAAAAGAAGGAAAAGATCTAGAAGCTCTATCTCCTCCATCTTCCCCTTCTTCTTACTCTTCTACTACTGTTAATCCTTTCAAGTGCAAGTCTAAGCCTATTATCAAACTAGATGTAAAATTTGAATTGCCTAAGTACTGTGGTGAGTTAAATGCTGAAAAGTTAGATGATTGGATCCAATAGGTAGAAGTGTATTGTAGGATTCAAGGCCTCACAGAAGATGCTTATATGATCTAGTTAGCCACTCTCTGGTTGGGAGGTATGACTCTCACCTGGTGGGAGAGCAGGACTCAGGAGGAAATTGCTCGCCATGGTAAGGTTAATATGACTTGGATGGAATTTGTTGCTGCCCTTAAAAAAATAAATTACCCTTTAGGTTATATGCAACAATTAACAATGAATTGGAAAACCTTTAGGAAAGGTAAGGGTCAGTCTGTCCAAGATTACACCCATGAGTTTAGAAAACGGGCTATTGCTTTAAATGTTCCATTGTATACTCAAGATATACTACTTAAGTACATAAGCGGTTTGCATTCTTACCTAAGACATACTATTCTAATGTTGAGTCCTAATAATCTGGAAGAAGTGTTAGTCCAAGCTACTCATTTAGAGGCAAGGGGTAAGAACACTTTTAATGATAATTTCTCAAATAAAACATCTAAGTTTGAGGGGAAGTCTAAGGGTAAAGGTAAAAACAAAGATAAAGGCAAAGGGAAAAAGACAACTACAGTTAAAAAGGAGGGTGATAAGCCCACATGCTCCCATTGTAAGAAAGAGGGTCATGCTGATTCAAAATGTTGGAAGTTGCATCCCGAATTAAGGCCAAAAAGATACAGAGGCAATAAAGGCAAGAAAAATACTACTGTAGTGATTCAATAAGATCTTGGATCCGATTCTAGAGATGAAACACAAATTGCTGCTACCGGGATCCAAGGTAAAGGGAAAGGTATAATACTCTCTTCTAATGCAAATGTTTCTTATGCAACTACAAGTAAAGTATCTACTCCTAAAGCTGATAAACAACAAAATGAACTATTTCATATTCGAGTTGTAACTAAGCACATTAAGATTGGGGTGATCCCACAATAGCGGTTTACAATTTTTGGCCAGACTAGATACTGAAATTATTATTTTTAACTAAATCTTCACATTGGGGCACCTATAGCGGATAAACCGCGAGGAATTTGAAGATGATGCAAACTAGAGTCTCTCCAAATTTTGTCTGTAGATTCTAAAAATAATTTTTTCAAAATTTTTGGAATTAGATTGCACTTCTTTTTCCATCTCCCACGAAAACTGGTTTTTTTCCTTCAGAAAACAACATTTTAAAAAAGTGGCGCACACCGTATAATGCATAATTTTTTTCCTTGAAGAATAAAATTCTAATTCTTTCGAATTTAGATTTGTGACTCTGATATTTAGTGCTTCTAATTGGTTAGATAGTTTTTTATTGAATATTTTTTCTTTAATCAAGTTTCAAAGTCAAACCAATTACAATTCAGACATAGTGCGACTGTATAACGCATAACTTTTATTGTATGTATCAATTTTTTTATTTTTTTGGTTGGGTGAAGGACTCCAATATTTGGCACACTCATATTTTTCAAATTTTTTTTTTGATAATTTTCTATTTTTCCACATGTGCAGAATAGAGAACTTTTTCGGTGAGAAACCTATATTTAATAAAACTTAAAAAACAAATAGATAATAAAACCAAAACATATTAAAATTATATTTGTTGGATAGCTCGTTATGAGGGCTACCTGATACCAGCTGGGTTTGTGAAGTATCCTCCATTTTCATTTTCAAATCGAGCTTCGAAGTGCAAAATTCTAGACAATTTTGGTGCCTAGGAGGGTGGTGAAAAAAAGGTGGTTCAGTTGAATCACTGTTCGGTCGAACCAAAAAAATATGTTCGAATGAACATAGGTTCAGTCGAACCACTTTGAAATATAATAAAAAAATGTACTTTAAAGGGGTTCGATCGAACTTGGAAAATGGGTTTGGTCAAACCCCTTGACATGGATCCATTTCACTGTTTGTTTTCCCCTTTTTTTGTTTCCAATTTGTTTTTTTTTGTTTTCCCATTTTTTAATAGTTGTATTTTACAATATATAATATTAATATAAATCTAAATTATATTCTTTTTATATTATAATATATAATATACTTATTATTACAATATATTATAATAATAATATATAATTATTATTAATTATATATTATTATTATAATATTAAAAGTATATAATTAAAAAGTATATATATTAGAAACGATTGAAAAGCATTTTGGGATGAATTTTGGATTGGGTAGTTTAGTTGAGGGCAGGACCGATTCAAACAAAAGGTTTTTCTTTGAGATCTCATCTAACAATATTGGAATGGCACAACCTTATTTCATTGCCCCTTAGCCAAGGTCTAATATGAACATGAACATCTATAGCTCCGCACCCAAGCTCTCCTTGACGCTGGTAGGTGTTCTCTTCAGCCATAAATCATAAAAACATGGGTATTGATGTAGGGGCATTTTGTTTGTTTATAGATATAAGTAAGTATATATTTATGATGGGCATTGTTAGACAGTCAAGTAGCTTAGAAGGAAAAGGAGACATGTTTGGTAGCAGCGGTGGAGAGTCTCAGCTTGGGATCTACAAAGAGATGAAGAGTATGAGAGTAGGTATGGCAGTGACAACATGGAAGGGAATGGATCTGGTGATGAGCAAGAAGATAACTATCCCAAAAAGAAGCGCTATCACATGCATACTCCTCAACAAATTCAAAAATCCCATATGCACCAACTACGAAGGACCTGCTGTTATTGTAGAAGTTAGTGTTCAAGAGCAACAACTATGTATTAAGAATATTCGGTTGAAAGATGAGGTCCGTTTGCATAGCCTAACTAATTTAATGATGCATATTCCATTATTTTGTATTCTCAAATGCAAACTATGGTTAAAATTATTATGAGTCACTCCTTTTTTAGTTGTACCTATTCTAATTCTAATGTATTTACAACCCTACGAACCTCCTGGATTTTATTCTCTCTATAAATCTTTTTAGTGCAATGATTTTCCCACCATGATGAAATTGCTTCGTATCATATACTGTATAAGATTTAGAGACCCAAAATGTTTTTTTTTTCTCATGCTTTAAACCACCTGAGCAGTGAAGTTGAAGATTCGTTAGCTTTGTGCTTATGGGTTTTCTTTAACTATTCTTATGTTTTTTTTAATGCTTGCATGAATTTTTTCAGTTGGAGAGAATGGCAGCTATGGCTAGAAAATTCTATGGAAGGCCCATCATTGACTTGAGAGAGAGATATGGACCTGGAGTGGGAGAGAGAGGGAGCACAGGGGTAGGAGGGAGAGACTTGAGAGAGAGATATGGAGGGAGTGGGAGAGAGATAGAGGATAAAGGGTTTAAGGGTTTAGGGTTTAAGGCTAGAGGGGAGCTCGAGATAGGAGTGAGTGAGTGAGAGAGAGAGGGTTTAAGGGTTTAAGGGTTTAAGGCTAGAGGGGAGCTCGAGATAGAAGGAGTGAGTGAGTGAGAGAGAGAGAGGGTTTAAGGGTTTAACTTGCTTACTTGGGTAGAGGGTAGAGGGGATCTAGAGATAGGAGTGAGTGAGAGAGAGACTTGAGAGAGGTGGAGTGGGTAGGAGGGAGAGAATTGAGAGAGAGTGAGCGTGGGAACTTGGGAGAGAGATAGAGGGTAGAGGGTTTAGGGTTTAAGGGTTAAGGGTAGAGGGGAGAGAGGGAGAGAGGGTAGGAGGGAGAGACTTGAGGAGAGAGAGAGAGGGAGTGGAGAGAGATAAAGGTAGGGGGGGAAAGGTTTAGGGTTTAAGGGTTAAGGGTAGAGGGAGAGGGAGAGGGGTAGGAGGGAGAGACTTCAGAGAGAGATGGGGTGGGAGAGAGATAAAGGGTAGAGGGTAGAAGGGTTTAGGGTTTAAGGGTCAAGGGTTAAGGGTAGAGGGGATCTAGATATAGGAGTGAGAGAGAGAGATGAATAGTGGGTCTAGGAGGGAGAGACTAGAGAGAGAGGGGAGTGGGAGAGAGATAAAGGGTAGAGGGTACAAGGGTTTAGGGTTTAAGGGTTAAGGGTAGAGGGGAGAGAGGGAGAGTGGGCAAGAGAGAGAGACTTGAGAGAGAGAGAGGGAGGGAGTGGGAGAGAGATAGATGGTACAGGGTTTAGGGTTGAACCTGGTTAAGGGTAAAGGGGAGAGAGGGAGAGGGGGTAGGAGAGAGAATTGAGAGAGAGAGGGAGGAGTGGGAGAGAGATAAAGGGTAGGGGGTACAAGGGTTCAAGGTTTAAGGGTTACTTGGGTAGAGGGGAGAGAGGGAGCTCAAGATAGAATTAGTGAGTTAGTGAGAGAGAGAGGATTTAAGGGTTTAAGGCTAGACGAGAGCTCAATATAGGAATGAGTGAGTGAGAGAGAGAGGGTTTAAGGGTTTAACCTGCTTACTTGGGTAGAGGGTAGAGGGGATCTAGAGATAGGAGTGAGTGATAGAGAGACTTGAGAGAGGAAAAGTGGGTAGGAGGGAGAGACTTGAGAGAGAGTGAATGTGGGAACTTGGGAGAGAGATAGAGGGTAGAGGGTACAAGGGTTTAGGGTTTAAGGGTTAAGGGTAGAGGGGAGAGAGGGAGAGGGGGTAGGAGGTAGAGACTTGAGAGAGAGGGGGGAGTGGAAGAGAGATAAAGGGTAGAGGATACAAGGGTTACTTGGGTACAGGGGAGAGAGGGAGCTTGAGATAGAATTAGTGAGTGAGTGAGAGAAGGTTTAAGGGTTTAAGGCTAGAGGGGAGCTCGATATAGGAGTGAGTGAGTGAGTGAGAGAGGGTTTAAGGGTTTAAGGCTAGAGGGGAGCTCGATATAGGAGTGAGTGAGTGAGTGAGAGAGGGTTTAAGGGTTTAAGGCTATAGGGGAGCTTGATATAGGAGTAAGCAAGTGAGAGAGAGAGGGTTTAAGGCTATAGGGGAGCTCGAGATAGGAGTGAGTGAGTGAGAGAGAGAGGTTTTAAGGGTTTAACCTGCTTACTTGGGTAGAGGGTAGAGGGGATCTAGAGATAGGAGTGAGTGAGTGAGAGAGACTTGAGAGAGGCAAAGTGGGTAGGAGGGAGAGACTTAAGACAGAGTGAGTGTGGGAACTTGGGAGAGAGATAAAGGGTAAAGGGTACAAGTGTTTAGGGTTTAACCTGGTTAAGGGTAGAGGGGAGAGAGGGAGAGGGGGTAGGAGGGAGAGACTTGAGAGAGAGAGGGAGGGAGGGAGGAGTGAGGGTTTTGGGTTTAAGGCTAGAGGGGAGCTTTAGATAGAAGGAGTGAATGAGTGAGAGAGATATAGGTAGGGGGTGTACAAGGGTTTAGGGTTTAACCTGTTAAGGGTGAGGGGAGAGAGGGAGAGAGGGGTAAGAGGAGAGACTTGAGAGAGAGAGGGGAGTGGGGAGAGAGTTAAAGGGTAGGGGGTACAAGGGTTTAGGGTTTAAGGGTAGAGGGGACAGAGGGAGCTTGAGATAGAATTAGTGAGTGAGTGAGAGAGAGAGGGTTTAAGGCTTAAGGCTATAGTAGAGGGGTCGAGGGTTTAAGGGCTATAGGGAGCTCGAGACAGAGGAGTGAGTGAGTGAGAGAGAGGTTCAAGGGTTTAAGGGTTAGGTAGAGGGGAGAGAGGGAGGGGGTAGGAGGGAGAGACTTGAGAGAGAGTGGGGAGGAGAGAGATAAAGGGTAGGGGGTACAATGGTTTAGGGTTTAAGGGTTAAGGGTAGAGGGGAGAGAGGGAGCTTGAGGGTACATTGATTTATGTTTTAAATATGTGTGCAATAATTTTATAATTAGATAATACTTAATTTTAAAATTTACATAATTTCCCATGGAACAATTCGATGAAACAAATATAAGTTGTATATAAGATTCTTGAACTTAAGAATTCCATGAAACAAATATAAGTTGTATATAATTGCATAGCTACCCATGGAACAATTCGATGGAATAAATATAAGTTGTATATAATTGTATATAAGATTCTTGAACTTAAGAATTCCATGAAACAAATATAAGTTGTATATAATTAAATGTGAGAGATGATGCTATCAAAGATTATTTATCTTAAGAATTCCATGGAACAAATATGTTCATATAACTGTAATTTATGCAAAATGATTTACAACTATGTACAAGTTACTATAAGTTCTCACTTGAACATGTATAGGGTTACAAGTGAACTTGAAAATCATGGATATAATCTAAGTCAAAGATTTTGGTTCAGCCCACTCTTCAATAACATGTAGAATTTTTTGATGATCTTCACTATCTACTCTCCATTTTCTTCGGCCACGTGCATGTGGAACTGCGTGAAGATGTAGGGCAGTAGCAATTATCAAGTGACTATATTGATATACCTTGTTATCAGGTTGATAGTCAACAAAATGAATCCCGTGTTGAACAACTTTGACTTGTTTTAGATATGTCCCTTGCACTACAAAAAAACTTGCATGGTAAACATGAACCTGCTTGGTAAGACATATGAATGTATACAACATTTTCGTGCTCAAGGTTTGTACAATATATATTTAATGTTTATAATGTAAAACACGCACATGTGAACACAATGTATATATAATTTTAAATTCAAACTCACTTGTGGGAAATGACATTCCATCACTTGTTTCAGGTTGTGTTAGCTTATTCCTCTCTTCTGTGCAATGCAATAAATAATAGCTAACACCTTTGATGTTTCTAGGCTCTGCTATGACTGCAAAACATCTCCTGTACACCAAATTTACACAATTTTTTTTTTTAAATTAGAAATGTCTCTAGACTTTAAAGATCATTAAATAGATATATATAATATATAAATTATTGAAAAATTACACATGTACCTTTTCTAACCAATCCTGATATATGGTCATAATCAATTGAAATCAAAGGAATGTCTTCAAATCTTCTTCCTCTTTTGCATCATATGTTTCTGAAACAACTAGTGGCACTATATCCCATTTACGTTATCCAAGTTCTTGGTTGTTGCATGTATGATCAGAGTTTCCTGCAATTCACTTAGTGCAAAAACAAGAGTAATCCCTTGTGTGTAATGTCCATCCATGGTGACTATCTGAACTCCCAACACAATGCAAAGATCTTGTTTTTTCTACCCTCTTGCATCCATGCATTGATCTTTTGTCCAAACCTAGATACATGTATAACAAAAAACTCATGTGAACAAACATGTATATATATAAATTTTAAATTTAAATAAATTCAAATTTTTGAAAATGTAATTTATACATACCCGATATCTCCCAAAACAATCTATGTGGAATGTGTTGGTTTGTTCTCAAAGATGTGCTGACCACATTTGATGCAAAGTGTTTCTTGCACCATTCAACAACATCATGTGCATTGTCTATACGATCTTCTAGATAGCTCATTTGATGTTTTCTTAAAGCTCGTTTGATGCAAGCTCCTGATCCATCATGCTCACCCTTTCCATGCCCACTCTTAAAAAAATTCCAAACATGTGGTATTTTGTAGATTTTATGATATCTACAAAGTGCATAGAATGGCCGTGAAGATTTGAATTGTGCCACACATCCATCTGACCATACAAAATGCTTTTCAAATTTTACACCCCTGCTTCTCAAATTCTAAAAAAAAATGTAAAGCAATGTTGGACAAAAATGTGTCATGCTCTTTATCATCACTAATAAAAAAGTGATATTTTTTTCTTTATGGCTCGTTCTTCATCTGTACTCTCAACACCATCCAATTTTGATTGTGCATGTCGATAACACACATGAACCATAATAGTGATCTGCTTTGAAAAGTAATACTCTGATTGAATCTCCTTTTGATGTACGAAGGAGTAATTTTCTGCAAAGTCGACTACTGATAGAACTGTTCCAAGTGGGAAAGTATCTCTCAATGTTTGGAATTGTTGTGCTTGTCACTTAGTGAAAAAGGAATGATGTAGGTATGTTGTATCAAATTTTGAAAATCTTCCATAATTTTTCCAATAGGAATCTCCTCTTCTACATAGTTCAACCTTGTGGATTCTTTCCCAAAATTTGTTTGCAACTTTACATACTTGTACTTGTGTGAGTAAGATATGTGAATAAGTAATAAACCGCACAATGAATGAAACATTACATTAGAGAATTCAAATAACAATCTAATCAAATTGAAACAAATAAACTCTCTAAAAATAGTACTTACCTCTTGCAATTTACTATCTTTGTTAGGTCATTATCCTCAAAGGAAATTTAGCCAAATTTCCACATGTCTCACAAATTCCTTTTATGCAGTTTATTTGAGGTCCATTTTCATGATCACATAAAATAGCCTTTATGAACAAACTTGCTTGTTTAAGAGATGCATTTTGAAATCCACAACTTTCTTCTCTCATCTTTCAAAACACCTGATAGTAGAGATCAAATTCAATATGATAATGGCAACAACAATTTTCAAAAAACTTGTTTATCTTCACATAATATGGCTTTAACCTTTCAAATATTGTTTTCCCAATCTTTATATGAGGATATGTATTACAAAAGTTCATATACATCTCAAATTGTGTTATGTCTAGCCAATGTTTGATATGATTTTCATAAATACCATGCCCAATCCTGTGTCTCATAACATCTCTAGTATTTGATGATGAACGAGTCTGATCATGCCAAAAACTTGAGATCAAGTTGCTAACAACATCTTCAATCCTGTCAGAACAGGGAGCTCTACACATAATTGACCAATTTCCTTTTGAACTCTCATCCAAAAACCTTTTTTTTTTTCTCATATTTTATTAATGTGGTTCTACTATAACCAATTTTAGCCAAAAGTGCAGACATTTTTCTTTTTCTTGCTATATCTTGATGTACAATAGATGTCAGCATCACCCTTCTTATAGTGGCCTTATCCACTGATCGAGATCCTTTCCCAATGGAATCTAAACCCTTTTTAACATTTTGAGCAATATCCTTTTGTAATCCCACATGTTTCTTCTTATTTGATGCCGAATGTACACCCAACAATTGTAATGACTCTTTCAACTCATTAGGAAGAAGTAAATGTGATAAAAATTGGGTTTTCAAGTGTATCAAGATGATTGAAATGATGATTGATTATTCCATTTACAGATTTAGTCATTGACCTCTTTCTCTTATTATAAGGCTGGTTGGCATAACATTTCAAATTCTCCATATCTATTTCAAGTAAATGATCTAAATTTCTATAAGAAATTTGTTTCACCACCTTTTCAGCTAGTTTTATATGCTCATGCATAGCAGTAGAAGGAAGTGATCTTTACCCCTCTCCAACATGCATTGTTTGAACTTGGGCCTTCTCCCTATCTTCAAGGTCCATGTGTTCTTTAGCGGATTCATTTGATCCAATATCTAGATTTGGCTCAACTTCAGCATGAGAACTTCCTGCTTGTTGAGCCCTTTCTACATGCCACAAAATATTTTGCAAAGAAAAGTGAGAGATGATTCTATATAAGTGAAGTTTATGTATGCAAGCAAACAAAGTGATAAGACATGATGCTATAAGTGACAGAAGTTTTGAACAACTAGTTTTATATGCTCATCCATACCAGTAGAAGGAAGTGATCCTGACCCCTCTCCAACAAGCATTGTTTGAACTTGGGTCTCCTCCCTAACTTCAAGGTCCATGTGTTCTTCAACGGATTTTTTTGATCCAATATCTAGATTTGGCTCGACTTCCACTTGAGAATTTCCTACTTGTTTGAATTTACATGCAAGCAAAGAAAGTGAGAGACTAAGAGTTATTTAAGTGGAGTTGAAACAAATAAAATCAAATATTCTTGAACTTAATAATTCCATGGAACAAAAGCAATTGGAAATAGCTGATAAGCAATTTAGGTAATGTCTATGCAAGATGACTATTTTTTAGTATTAAAGTTTTCAAGTTAAATCTAACATGGTTTTCATAAAAGGCATGCATATTTATAAGCAAAAAAAATTGAGGTGTTAATAAAAGTCCTAAACACACACTTGAGAGAGAGAGAGAGAAGAAACAAGCATGTACCTTGTTTCTTTCTATGATAATTTTCCAAGTTTTGTTCATGCCTCTTTTGTTCTTCTTTTGACAATTTTTGTTGAGATGCATTTTTTCTTTTTCTTTGCTGTCCCATTTTCTTCTTCAAGTTAAAGATGTCTCAAAACAAATCATCTAGCAACTTAGTTAAATTCTCCTCCAAATTTTTCCTTGATTAATAAAAATGAAAAGTTGTCTTCTCCAATATTTGCCTCCTTGATAAATGTGCAAAACCTTTTCTCCAAAATCCGCGAGCTTCGAGTGATATAAATGCAAATTAATCTTGCAATTTGATATGGAATAATGAAAAGTAAGCTTGTATCTATATGCATATGGGAAAAAAATTATTCTAGTGTATGGAATAACTACATCCTAGATCATTAAATGAATCAAGTGGTAATCAAACAAGTTATTTCATTGTGGAGTTTGTTGTTTTTTAATGTATAGATATGCAACATATATCTTAGAGTAATTTTAGAATTTTGTTACTTGTCAAAAAGACAATAGAGGTATAATTTGAATTGAATTTTCTTAATGTTTCAAAGAATAAAATTTTCGTATAATTTAATAATGGTGTAGATTAAGAGATTATTTATGAAATAATTTAACATAATTTTTTTATAACTTAGAGGGAAAGTGTTTGAAGGATGGTATATAATTATAAAAGGAATGTTCCTACCTCTTCTTTATAATTATATTTTATAACTCGTTTATAAAATATCATTAGTTTACTTCAGCTTGAGAGTCATTTATTTTATAATTTTTGACTTCTTACTATAAAATTCAATGGGTGTGTGTGCAAATTATTTATTGTGGTCAACATGAATGAAATTAATCATAAAGTGGCATGTTCATTTCCTAAAATTCTACTAGAGATCAAATGTATATCATATAAGGAAATGTAAGTTCTAAGAGATCATCAAATAAGCAAATGTATGTATATTGAATATATAGCAAATGTATACATATATCATATAAACATGTAAACATAAGCAAACACATACATACATGTAAATAGATTCAATGTATAAACATGTAACATGTTATAAGCAAAGAGCCAAATGTATGTATATAAGCAAATATCCAAATGTATGTATATAAGCAAAGATCATTAAATGTCAAGTACTAAAGATCATCATATAAGCAAATACATGTAGTAAAGATCATAGATCTAGTGCAGGGCCTAATATGAATGTCGACTCCTAGTCGAATGACCATCTGAATGAGAACAGTCCTACTCTGATGGATGTGCTAAGCCTTGCAAATAAAAATGTGTGCACAATGTGTTAAATACATATAATTTATATTAAATAAATTTTATGAAAGTTATTTTTAAAAATGTACTTGTATATTTTTAAATATCTATCTAGATCTATGTGTATACATATGCATGTACATATACACGTGTATATATAAAAATTTAAAACTCACATGTCCATTGGCAACAAATTCATCCACAGAGTCACGTCGATGTACACGATTTGGAGGAACAAGGCTAGGAGTGACATGAGGTATGTCCACCTACAATATATACATATATATATATATCAGTACATGAATATCTAGTTAAAACTAAAATTTTAAAATAATTAAAAAGGAATTGAAACATGCACATGCACACATACATGCACATCATCTGATATCAGATGACCTAAGTCATCTGAAATGACCGCCTCCACCATATCAACTATATGGTCAAGCAACGAACCAACATCTGCATCCATCTGAGCTATCCCATGTTGTGCCATAAATGATGAGTGAAGAGGACTATGCAGGTGAGATGACATCGACGATGACGAACCAGAACCAATCAACATCTCAGTAAAACCCATAGTTCATGCAGCTACCGAATGATCTGTAGGTGGATCCTGACGTGCACTAGTGTTGGGCTAAGAGTGATGGGATCCTGGAAGTGAATGACCTCTGTGTCCCAAATGATCTCTAACATGCTCTATACCAATCCCATAGTCTGATGCAATGAAGGAATATGCCTCCAAGAGGTCCTCAACTAAACAATGCAGAGTCATGCATGCCATATCTCCTATAAGTGTGTCAAGCTTTATGGGAGTAGGGATGTTTGTTGTTGTATAAGGATCCATGGTGGTCCACTATGCTGAAAATGGCATGGATCGAGAACCTCTAGACATCAAATACTGACCTACATGATTAGTAGATATCCTACTGGTGGTAGCTGCAATGTCACCTATAGTGTCAATTGCTTCCTTTTGGGAAGCAACAACAACCTCATCTGCTACGGGGACTAGAGCTGGGGTGAGAGCTTGAGACCTCTCACCAACCCATACCCTAAACATTGGGGCTGGTCTATTTGCTTGACAATAGGTGGTCCTATTGGCAATCCTACCACGCCCCTGACCAACATATGGTGGAATGTCTAGGTAATTGACTTTGAGGCCCAAATGGACCTCAACATACAATTGCTGAACAAAATGCAATGGAATCTGGTCATTGTTTGGGTATTGACCATGTGCTGTGAGAAATTGTGGGTAGATCAATGAGGCCATAACATGATCGACACATCTAGTGACCTGGTATCCCCTAACCTTACGCACATTTTGATAGAATGGAAAACAAGTGGTTTTTATCATTCATTTGGTCACACTATCCTGTATTTGTTTAAGGGGAACGTCACCATGTACTTCTTGCATGTAGGAAAGAATAGCAGCTACTCGATCTGGGGAATATGAACTAGTCCTCTCAAGTTCATCTTTTAGTTTTTCTAGACTATGTAATATTGACATGCATGGTTTAGTATATACCCCTGGGTTTGTACCCTGTGCTAATGAGTCTCTCAATTTCTTAATCTCATTAGTGGTATTTGCAAACAAATCTTTTGGCTCAGGTGAAACATCTGTATTTTCCATGTTATATATATGTATGTACACCTAAAAGAGCAATAGAATCTTGGTAAATAATATATGTAGATATAGGGAATAGAAATATAAAACAGTTGTAATAATTCATCTACTCATCAATAATATTTTCATACCATTAACAAAAAAACATTCAACATCTATCTAGTTTTTAATAATCAAAACATTCAAATTACTAGATTGCACACAAAACATAATCTAAAACAATTCTATTTAATTTTAAATTTACAAGTGTGCACTCTAGTACAAAATATGCCATTAAAGACTTAAAAAATATTGATAAAGGTTGCATCTAAGATTACTTCCTACAATTAGTAATAAAGGGAAAGCATCATTACTTAACATTGGTGGTCATGTAAAATCAATTTAGTCATTATTGAAGGTACAAATAAGAGAAGAAAATGAGAGAGATGATATAATCTTGTAAATATGATTTCTAAATTATTGAAGCAATATTTTGATAAGGAGGAAACCAAAAAATTAGAAACAAACTTCCTCATATCCATAAAGAAAATTTGATAGGAGGAAGGGACACATGCACATAATATTTATCATGAAAGTTACTATACAATGTACAAGAACATGATACTAAGGAACAAAGGTTTCTTATAAGTACAAAACAAACGTAGATGAAGATTTAACCCTAGTACAAAAAAAAGAAATAATGAAAGAATATGAGAAAATGACTTTCAATTTAATCTTTGTACATATTTTTTCTATTATCTCAAATCTTATAGATAATATAAAATCCTCCATATGAAAAATATGGTTATATTTACTCATTTAGATAATATTTAATAATTATTTTATTACTCTTATTTTTATAAACTTCTTTGATATTATAGTAAAATAAATCAACTCTTACATTTTTAAAATTTAAAAATTGCCTATACAAATTCCACAACTAGATATAATGGACTAGCTTTGTATAATGATGCACAATGATCAATCCTTGTTGTTCCAAATCATTGATGAAAGATGGAATGATGCACATAATTGGTTGTAGATCCAAGTCTCCCAAAAGAGGAAGGAAATGAAGGCTTTATATTTTTATTAATAGACTATATTAAGTGTTACCATGGTTAATTATGAATTTTAATAGTTTAAATGTAAAAGGTAAAGAATCTCAAGTAGCAAGAGAGCTATTGATTGTATGTTTAGAAGATCTTATGAGTCTATTGATTATATTATTTTACAAGAAGTAAAATTGGTAACATGTAACCATAATTGAGCACTTTAATTTATTTAGTGGGATGCTTTTATTTGGAAGCTAGTCATTATCTGTAAAATGTCAACATATAAACTACCAAGCTCATAAATAAAAGGGCATAAGATGACCTTAGTCTACAAAGTTGTCACTTTGAAAATAAATATCCAACAAGCAACAAGATAATCACCAAGTATAGGTCAAATACTCCAATGATATTTAATATAGAAAAATTAAATAGTTAATGATGAAATCGTATAAAAAAATTGAACCTTCAAAGAATAATAAAAATATTTAGCATCTCAAAAATGAGAGATGATCAAATGATGTAGCATGATCATTCCAATCATTTACAAAGTCAACCTTACCAAACTAAATATGTTGTTGGCAGAACATAAAGAAATTGAATTTATGAAAAATTAAAATTAAAAATAGTGCACATACATAGAAAAGAGACCTCACTAAACATACTCCACATAAGAAATGGACAAACTTGATTATATTAGCAATACATGATGACACCAATTGAATAAAAAATATATCACCTCTAAGAGTTTTGAAACATATCTTAGAATGATGTGATATTTTATTTAAAGAAAAATGTAGAAGAATTGACACTCGTTAAGGCACATGATACATGAAAATAGTAACCATGTTTTTTTCATTATCCACGGAACACCTCTCTTTCTCTCTCTAAGGATGTCATATAGGCTAATTCTTCAAAAATTATAATTAGTGAAAATCTTTATTAGATGGCTTCCAACATTGGTATTAAATTGCATAAGATTTTCATACAAGATTTGATACAAAATATACGGTATCTCCAATTGTTTCATAAGAAGTGTAATTATTTCATCATTTTTTAACGACATAGGCATTGGTCTAGAAATCTAATTTGATACCCACCAAATGGCTCATGTTAGCTCGTACATAATAGAGATCATTTGTGTTAGCTTTTTGATGTTCTAGAAGAGAGCTAGGTCAAAAACATGACATATAAAGATTCCAAATAATATATGATGCTCACTATTGCACAAAGCTTAGGAATACATGTTTCATGTCTCATTGAATGTGCATATGAAACAAAAATTTGTGAACAAGTATCATATTACAGACATATGTTCAAAATATATACCTTAATATTAGTAATATCAATTTATCCCATTTAGTTTTCAATTCAGATCTCTAGTTTTCTTATATGTGGTAGTTAAATTGTTCTTCATTGCCTATAAATAAGAATGTAAATCTTCCTTTATAGATACAATAATATATCATAATAAAGCAACTTTGATATGTATTTTTTAAAATCTTGGTCTGACAATGATACTAAAACTATGATGAAGAATCATGGAAGGAGATTTAAAAGTTTGAATGTTCTCAATTATAACATTTTTAGAGAATCCATACATGATAATATTTATTCTATTCTATAATATCCTTATGAAATTTAAGTTTTTTCCATCACTCAAAATTCTACTCCACCTAGAGAAAAAAATAAAATGGGTGAATCACATGTATCAATGGAATGTAGAGGTGCTCAAATTCATTAGCCACAATAAAAATAAACAAAGATCTAGAATGATAGACATGATACAAAATTTGATTGATAAGTATATGATAGATTATGCAATTGACTCTAGTGTTTACCCAACATTTATAAATTAATTTAAGTTATTTATAAAATTAAGGGCATAAGTTTGATATTATTTGTCTTTATGCATTAGATGATTCCCAATGAAGATGTCCCTTATAAGGTTCAATGCAATGATGGAAAAGAAAGATGAAAAGTATTGAGGACCTATATTTTATTTTAATGGCATAATAAGATAACCCTCTACTAGCAAATGAAAAATTGTATGTGCTTCATTGTGTAATTATTGAAATTGACACCCTATGATTTGATATCTAAATTAGGATATATGGATTGATCTTAGAAGTGGAGCTATATCAAATAATTGTAGATCTATTATAAGTGACATAAAGCCTCAATGTCTCATTTGTATTAAAATATGGGGATGATGTGGCTATTTTAAGGCCCAAAATTTCATGTGTTAATAGCATAAACATATAACATAATTAATTTTTTTGAGAGTTTGTACCAAATACCTTTTTCCAAACACAACTTTTGTTTAAAATACCTCAAGACCTATGAATGAAATTAAAAATTTCCTAGTAAAGACCATCAAAGAAGGTCTTAATTCCATATGTGGCTTCCTTTTCCTATTATATAAAATTCAACTAAAATAGCTTTTAAGAAATAGTACCACAAAATTAGAGGGGTCCAACCATGTTTTCAATTAATTTAAAACTATTATTTTAGAATTTTAGAATTTATTTAATTTCTTACATTATTTTGAATTAAAATGATAATAGTGCTCCATAAATTACACAAAATTGAATGTTATTAATATTTTGGTTAAAAAGTAAGAAGGTTAACCTTTAAAGCCATTGAGGAAGGTATTGCTACTACAAGTGGTTTATCCATGAAGGGCTTGAAGTCTCACAAAGAAAGTAAATACAAGAGGAAGGAAAATATAGATGATTTCCTCACAAGTATATAAATGTTTCTACTTGATTATTTATTTCATCCTAGAAGGAAACTATAATGTTGTTTATCCTATCACTTTTATCTTATAAATAATCTTAGATGCATGTGAATTGTTAGCTTCCCTTTTCATTTACTCATGTAATTTAAGATATCTATTATAAGAGTTGCACAAGGGAGAAAAATGAGCCTCCCTTCACCAAGGGCTTATTTTTTTCTTATACCAATTTGAGAATTTTATTATTTCAATTCTTAATCATAATCAAAATGTGGTGAAGGGGAAATAAAACCCATCCAATAAGTGTTCCCCGATCCCTTCAAAAGGAAAAATTGTGTATTATCCGAAGGCTATCATTATTAGGATTCTAGCTTCTAGTTCTACTATTTCTAGAATAGTACTAGAGCCTAGATTGATGGCTCCCTTGTCTCTCCTATGTTTTCTTTAAAATGATTAATTCTATTGATAACCACCTAAACATGTGGTGGATCTCATTGTCAAGAACAAAGATAAAAAACTAGTGGATGAGGATCCCTCTAAGATTGGTTGTTCCACCTCTTTGAATGAGATTAGTAACAAGGTTTATGAGTGTGTTAAATAGGGGAAGAGATTGGGTATATAATGTACTTTAGACATGGTTGTTGAATGTAAAATTATTTAGACCATGAGAGGGTTGAACAATTTTTAAAGAATTGGAAGACAACTATAATCTATAACATAGCATCCTTAAATGGTTCAAATTTTAAATGAAACAATCAAAGAAAGAATAAGAAAAATGAATTTTAATGTTGTTTTTAAAATTTAAGTTAGAGTACAAGTAGAATCTAATGAGAGACCTTAAAAAGATTCAAGTAATTTATGTTTTCCTTAAAATTACGATTATTGCTTGATTAAATAGATTATTGATTGTATCTTCCTCATAATTATGTTTCACATATTGAATATTTCAGGGAGGATTGTGTGGATGATTTGGAAGTTGAAGCAAATATCGCTTGAGATCAATAATGAAATATAGGTTGGATATTTTGATATACTTACCTTATCTTGAGAAGAGGGAAGTTTAAAAGGCAGTTGTAAACCCAAATTTTGCAAAATGGGTATTGTTTAAAAGGCTTTAGAAACTTGCAATTGGTACCTGCAAAGCCAAATTTTACAAAATGAGTTTGTTTAAAAGGTTTTAGAACTTTCAAGAAAATGCAATTGGCAACTGTAAATCTAATTTTGTTCCAAAATGGGTTTATTTTAAAGGCTTTAGAAACTTTCAAACAAATGCAATTGGCAACTATAAATCTAAATTTTCAAAATTAGGTATTGTTTAAAAGGTTTAAGAAACTTTCAAGCAAATGCAATTCACAGCTGTAAAGCCAACTTCCACATCCTTCATGTGAGTTGTGAGCCAAAATGGGAGCTTTGAAAAGGATATATTCATTTTAAACAATAATTTTTGGTCTTTGCCTATTGTTTGGAATTTTCATTTCATGGAATTTGCGTAAATTTGGTCTCATGGAATCCATTCAATCTATCATTCCATGTTCAAACAAATGCAATTTTAAATCAATAGATTGTGGAAAAAAAAACCAACCTGGTTCAAGCTTTGGAGGTTGAAGAGGTGAACGTTGAAATGGTGGTCCGCGCACTTGGTTCGCCGCATTTTCTTCTCTGTTCACGTTTGTTTGCTGCGCTCGAACCTGGAATGTTCGTCGTTCATTTGAAAACGATGGTTTGGCTTTTTAAAAAGCCCTAATTCAAAGGGTTCAGTTGAACAAGGGTTTGACCGAACCCCTTAAAATAATTTTTTTTGTTCACTTTCTGTGGGTTTGCACTAACGATGGGTTCGTATGAACTAGTGGGTTCAAATGAACCCCTTTATGGGTTTGTTTGAACATGGAAGTTCGACCAAACCCTCTTCCCTATTGAAATCTCAAAAAAAAGGAATTTCCTTCCTCAATTCAATTGTAAACCACTATTGCAGTTTCACCCATTAACATACTATTTGATAATGGTTCTCAAGTCAACTTAATATTTGAAGAGGTGGTAAAGAAACTTAATTTAACTATAACACCTCATCCAAAGCCATATCCACTTGGATGGGTTTGAAATGATGCTCAATTACAGGTAATGAAACAATGTAAATTAAAATTTTCTATCACTACAAACTTTGTTGACGAGGTAGAGGTAGATGTTGTTCCTTTGGATATTTGTGAGCTTGTGTTAGGGAGTCCTTATTTGTATGACATAAAAGTAATATTTTATAGGGGGGAGAATAAGTATCATATTTTTAAGGATGGGATGGAATACATTGTACGTGCACACAAAGTTAAGACTAATCTTGCACTAGTCAATGCTGGTCAAATGAAAAGGTTGGTCAATTCTAGTAAGAACTTTGTATTAATGCTTGTAAAACCTCAAGAGGATGAAAAAGCTGAAGCAATTAAGGTGTGTGATCCAAAGCGTAAAACTAATATTGTCAAAATAGTTTCTACTTATGATGATTTATTTCCGGAACCAAAGGGGTTGCCACCTAAGAGAGAGATACAACATGAAATCCATTTACAGTAGGATGTGCCTCTTCCAAACATCGACATGTAACATTTATCAGTTTTGCAGAATGAAGAAATCAAAAAGCAAGTTTAGGAGTTGGTGGAAAAAGGAGTCATCTGTCCTACTACATCTCCTTGTGGTTCTCCAATTGTGTTGGTTCCAAAGAAGGATGGGTCTTGGAGAATGTGCATCAACTATCGAGCCTTGAACAAGATAATGGTAAAGAATAGGTATCCTCTTCCCCAAATTGATGATTCACTTGATCAGTTAAAACATGTAGTTTATTTCTCTAAGTTAGACTTGCATAGCAGATATCATCAGATAAGAATTGCAGAAGATGACATTTGGAAAACTGCATTTAAGACAAAACAAGGTCTGTTCAAGTGGTTGGTCATGCCCTTTGGGCTTTGCAATGCACCAACTACATTTATGAGAGTCATGAATGATGTATTTCATCCTTTTATTGATAATTTTGTCATAGTCTATCTAGATGATATTCTTGTATTCAGTCGAACTTGGGAAGATCATGTAATTCATGTAAAGAAAGTTTTGATGTATTGAGAAAATAAAAACTCTTTGTAAAGATGTCTAAATGCGAATTTTCTAAGACATCCTTAGTGTACTTAGGCTATGTCGTAGGTGGTGGTTAATTGAAAGTAGACCTTGCAAAGGTTGAAGTTATTGTAAAATGGCCTAAGCCAAGTACAGTCACAAAAGTCAGAAGTTTCTTAGGTGTAGTCTAGTATTGGAGGAAGTTCATTGCAAACTTCTCCTACATTGCATCACCATTGCATGCATTGACCAGTACGAAGATGAATTTTCAGTGGGCAGGTCCACAACAAAAGGCCTTCAACACTTTGAAGGAAAAGTTGAGCACAACACCTATTCTGGCTTTACTAGATTTACACCAACCATTCAAGATCAAGACAGATGCAAGTGGATTTCCCATGGGAGTAGTGCTAATGCAAGGAGGTAAACCAATCTGCTATCACTTTGAGACCTTTATAGGTGCAGTAATTAACTATCCCACTTATGATAAGGAACTTTATGCATTAGTTCAAAGTGTTAAAAAATGGAAACACTACTTAATGGGGAAAGAAACTGTAATCCACACTGATCACCAACCACTTCAGTACTTGCACTCACAATCCAAATTGCAACAAAGTAGGCACTTTAGGTGGATGGGTTTTCTTCAACAATTTCATTTGGTAATTAAATACAAGAAAGGTGCCCATAATAAAGTAGCAGATATGTTGTCTAGGCCTCCTGAACTATGAATGCTTTATTTATCCTTAAGGTAGTTCCATGGTACATGAAATTTTTTAGGAACAATATGCTAATGATGAAGACTTTAAGGAAATCTATTCAACTCTAATCAAAGGTGAACATGTAGAAGAACAAGATTACTATGTGCAAGATAACTTGTATCATTTAGGAAAGTTATGTATTCCAAAAGGTGAACAGGCATAGGTAATCAGAGAAGCACACACGTCATTGATTGTAGGACACTTTGGGGTAAGCAAAACAATGACTCAATTGCAAAAATACTGTTATTGGCCTCACATGCAGGAAATTGTATCCAAATATATAAAGGATGTGTAATGTGTGCAACAAGTAAACCTAGCAATAGGAAATTAGGGTTGTACACATCGCTTCCTGTACCTTCTCATCCATGGGAAAGTGTTTCAATGGATTTTGTTGGGGGGTTACCAATGTCTAGGAAGGGACATGATTATCTGTATGTAGTAGTTCATCGGTTTAGAAAAATGTGTATCTTAATGCCTTGTAAAAAATAGGTCACTGCTGAATTGAAAAATTTCAATTTATATGGGTCCATTTTAGGTTACCTACTTCTATTGTATCAGATCAAGATTCTCAATTCCTAGGGGAATTTTGGTCAGCTTTATGGGGACACATAGACACCAAACTAAAGAAGAGTACAACCTTCCATCCGCAGACCAATGGAAAAACATAGGTAGTGAATAGGACAGTTGTGCATCTGCTCAGAGGTTACTACAACAAACATCCCAAGTTGTGGGATGAGAGTCTTCATTATGTGCAGCATGCTTACAACCATGCGACAGACTCTTCTACAAAGAGGTATCCTTTTGAGACTTGTTTCAGTTACGTGCCCAAGACACCAATGGATTTTGCTTTTGGGAAGGATGATGTTGAAGATGGACACCATGATTTAGAGAAGGCTTTGAAGTTCATCTAGAAAGTCCAAGCAATTCATCAAGAAGTGGAAGCACAGTTGGAGAAGAGTCAAGCCAAATACAAGGCTCAACATGATAAGCATAGTAGTGATCACCATTTCTAGGTTGGAGATAGAGTGTGGTTACATATCAACAAGGAAAGAATGCAAGGCGAAGGAAGGAAGCTCAAGCTAATTCAATATGGTCCCTTTGAGA
Source organism: Sequoia sempervirens (assembly GCA_007258455.2). Classification (NCBI taxonomy): domain Eukaryota; kingdom Viridiplantae; phylum Streptophyta; class Pinopsida; order Cupressales; family Cupressaceae; genus Sequoia; species Sequoia sempervirens. The sequence continues at coordinate 495,716,157 of VDFB02270651.1, forward strand.
TCTTGGAAAGGATTGGAACCAATGCCTTCCGCCTTAATCTTCCTCCATACATGCACATCTATTCAGCTATCAATGTTGAGAATCTAAAGTTGTATGAGCCTCCAATGATACTGTATGAAGACACAGACATTCAGGTTCCATTAGTTGATGATCTTTCACCATAGTACATGTCAGAGTTGCCAGAGGATGTCATCTTAGATAGGAAAATCAAGACTTCACGAAGAGGCATAGTTGAGTACCTCAGAGTGGGACTGGAGGGGATGAATCCAAGCAAGGAAAAATGGATGGAGATTGGTAAAGTGAGGGAACTTTACCCTCACTTGCTTTCCAAGTAATCAAGCTTTCAGAGGTCCAAAAGCCCTCCAATGGGGAGGACTAATCTGGAGGATCTTCATCAAAAAATCAAAATTTCTATTTTATCTCTAGAATTGGCATTATCAAGAAGAGCTCATAATTCTGACTCCAACGCAACTTGAACGGAGTCAATTGGAGCTACAGAGCTTAAGTTACACTCAGTTAAAACTTGGTCAACTTAGGGCTCAGAAAAAGGCAAAAATTCAAAGTCACCAAAAGTGGTCAATATTGGTCTCATTGTGAAGAGCTTGGTGAGAGCTTTCCGACAACGTTTGTTTTGCAAAATTAGAGCCCGTATGCTTGAGTTACAAGTAGTTAAAGATCGGGTCAAACATTGACCATGCTAACATCATCATGGTACAATTAGTGCCTCGTCATCAACCCAGTCAACAGACACATCAACATTAGAATCTTTGAATATATTATGGGGGCTCCATAGCTACCCATGTGGCACTCCCATAGTCTTTGAATATAAAATAAATAAATAATAAAAAAATGGTAAAATATATTATGAGGGCTTTTATTTTTAAAGGGGTATTTTTTTTAATACACATAAAGGGAGGCGTACCTTTTTAAAAGCCTTCATTTAAGGCTTCAATGGTGGGCACACATGTTAAAGGATAATCCCTAATTTAAAGGATAAACCCTATTTAAATGGGATAAACCCCTTTAGAATACCTATTTAAAAATATATGTTAAGGGGTTAATATAATAAACGGAAAATATCCCCTAATATTAAGGAGAGCCAAGTCTTTAATATTTTAAAAGCCCAATTATATCATATGGTTATGAGGCTAAAAATATTAATGGCATATATGCCTCCGAAAAGAGATATTTTTGCAACCAAAAGGGGATTTTTCAAGATTTTGATGTAAAAATGGAGGATATGGGAGATATTGTAAATCATTTGGTTACACACCAAATTGAGTAAATTTTTAGTATAAAAGGAGCGTGGTAGGATGTGAAAAGCTAAGTGGTGATTCAGAGAGAAATTCCTTGGTGAAATTTTTCTCTCATCTCGTGCTTTCAAGGAGATTGTTCTTATGCACTTTGGTGGAGCTTTTCAAAATTTCTTTGCAAAACAGGGAGAAACCATGCTGGAGTTATGTACTGATTTTTTGAAGAATTAATCGGATCGGTCCACTCATTGGAGAGGGGCCCAGAGACGTAGTCATTTTTACGATGAACTCCATTATCAACTTTGTTTGCATTTTCTCTCATTTCTTTAATTCTGTTTTCATCACTTTGTTATTTCCATTATTTTTATTTATGTTTTTGTGTTAATTCTATTGAATTAAGTTGGATTTAAAGTTGTAATTGTTAAGCATTCTTAAAGAAATTGTCATAGATCCATAAAACAAATCAGGTACCGAATGGAAGAATGAATAAATCCTTGCATTCAGATTAGCTTGACCCATTGCAACCAAAACATCATTTGCAAGTTCCTTTACCACAATCGTGTCAAGAGTGAATTCAAATTTCTCACCATAGTCATGTCAAGAGTGAATTAAAATTTCTCACCATCTCCATGATGTGTGATTTGGTAGATGGAGAGAAGATTGGTGCTCAAGTTTGGAACATAGAGCACATCCTCAAATGTCCCATCACCTAGCTCAACTACACCTTTCCCCTCAACTTCCACTTGTGTATTATCACCAATGAAGATGCGAGGCACTGAAGAGGAATCCAAGGAGGAAAATTTCCCCTTTGAAGAACACATATGTTGAGTAGCCCCTGAATCAAGAATCCACTACTGTGATGAACTTGTTGTTGCCATGAAAGCTTTCCCTTTTCCCTTAGACTGAGATGAAGACGTGGAAGGAGATGATTCCTTCTTCTTATAGGCATTAGGAAAATTGATGTTGTTCTTCTTGATGATGTTGGTATGACAATGATGCTCCTCATGTCCAATCTTCTTACAATATGCACAAGTTGGTTTCTCTTTCTTGCTTGAGTTGTTCTTCTTTGAAGAAGATGATGATGAGCCTTGTTGTGGAGGTGTGGATTGTTTGTTCTCTCCTTGTGGCTTTGGTGAAGATTAATTTTGGCCTTTCCCTCTGCCTTGCTTGTTGTTTCCATGATTGACCATCGATGCTTTTGAAGTTGAAGACTTGAGAATGCCCATTTTCATCAACTTATTTTACTCAAGAATCAAAAGATCTCTGAGAGCCTCAAAAGTTGGTGATGTGAAGTTACTAATTGTCAATCGTTGAGTCTGAAAACTTGAAACAAAGGCTACATTCTCAGCTGGAAGCTTGTCCAACAAGTTGAAGACCAATTGATTATCATCTTTCTCAATACCACAATCCTTTAGTTGTGTTCTTAGCTCATTTTCCTTAGTGACATAATCCTAAATGGTGTCAAAATTCTTGGGATCAAGGCTTAGGAGATCATTTTCAAGCTTGTATTCCTTAACCTTATCGACCTTGCCATACAAATTAGCAAGCTTATCCCAAGCTTCCTTGGTTGTAGTACATTTATCAACATGGAAAATGAGATCATCTGAAATGAACTTTCTAAGTGTACCTAAAGCCATAGAAGTTTTAGTGAGCCAATCCATATATGCAGTTGGATCTACCTTAGGATCCGTAGGTGGAGTTATGGTTCCATCAATATATTAAATTAAGCCTTTTTCCATTAGTTTACTCCATGCACATACTTTCCATGTATCATAATTATGTGCAGTTAAGAGTGGAACTTTAGATGAACCCACAATGGAATGCAAGAGCACAAGAGAGAAAATAGGCACAATCACACAAGAGACACCCCCCAAATTCACTCAATTAAAGTACCCCCCCAAAAAGATGATTTTGGCACTTTATAATTTAGTGTGTGTACAATAGGCCACTTGCAACTTGGCTAAGTGGACTTATGATTTTTTATTTATAGCTTGCCACAAATAGTCTAAGAATAGATTAGAACAATAAAGTAAAGACCTAAATTTAGATCTATGCAATACAAGTGCCAAATAGGCCAAAAAAGACCATATGCTAAAATTACAAAATCCACTCAAGAGCACTTCAAACAGATTGTAGATTCAAGAAGTAGATGAAAAATCATGCACTTTAAAAAAAATGGCACCTGAAAAGGAGTTTGTATGTGCCTAAACGGAGTCCCAAAAGTTGCAAAAATGAGGATTAGATAGGTACAGTGTTGAAAACCTAAAAATTATGGAAACTCTATCCACCAAAATCAGAGACTGAGTACATGGATGCAAAGTACACGAAAAATTAGCCCAAATAAAAAAAAAAATTCTTAGAAAAAGGAGATAAAATGAGCAATATATGGGCATTTGAAGTTAGACTGCAAAATAAAAACCTTCAACAGAGAGGGGGTCCAAAATTTTCATAATGAGTGCTGACATCATGCTGACGCATGGATGATGTCAACAATATACCCGATTAAATTTGATGGCCTCTTGAGTGTCAAAAAGGAATATTCCCTTTTCAATGGAATATGCTACTGAAATATTCAATTTGCTTGATTTGGCTGGCCTGCATTCGGCGAAGTGAGGCCACGTTGAGCGAATGGTTGCCTGCCACGTGGCAGGAGGAGAGTGGCCTTTAATTTTGAAGTCGCCACCGGTAGGAGAGTGTGGATGCCATTGGTTATGAAAAATGGCAGTCGATTTATTTGAAGAGACCGACCAGATTTGTTGATTGAAGCACTAGCCGAAGTAAATGACCATTTTTTCTGAAAAGAACGTTGACTGCAAGAATTTTTATTTTGACTGCCCACTGAATATGACCACCGGTCTTCAAAAAAAAAGCTCACTGATTTTCTGACTTTTCAGGCCACTGAGGTGAATAGGGCTATGGGTGGGGCCAATAGGGATGTGCAGTGGCTATGGGGATGAGTAAGCGGCCACCACATGTCGCTGTCTGCGGTGCCTAGTATTGCAGGTACTATTGTGTGGGACAGGGTACAGTCTATGGACTGGTACCCTATACCACACTCGATTTTGAATTATTATTATTATTATTATTTTTTTTATTTATAAAAATCAAAAAATCGAAATACAATTTTTATTTTATTTTTAATTTTTCAATAAAAATTCTACAACGAATTTAATCAATACAAATTGAAATTAAAAAATTTCAAAATTTGATCTTTTTTTTTAAACAATTTTTTTTGCAGAATTTTTTTTTTCTCAGAAATTATAGAAAAATTCAAAAAATTGAAAAAAAACCCAAATAGGTGATTTTTCCAATCTGGAGCTCCTGATGTCAAATTTCGACGAAACGAAAGACTGTCCTAATTGGAAATAGCCTTCTGAATCTGAATTTGAGGTCAGATCTAGTCTAGGACACGCCAAAATGTTGTTGCTCATCATATTTGCCTTTTGAACACCTTCAAACGAACTAAGATCTCCCAACAATGGCTATGCAAAGAACCTCCAACCGCTTTGATACCATGTAAGAACTTATAAAAAGCAACAATAGGATAAAGAGACCAACGATAACACAAAAGAGAGAGAGAAGATGAGAGAATATGATGATTGTATTCTCAATATGCATGAAAATGTTCAATTACAAGTATGTACAAGGCTTGCTTATAAAGGCAAGCTAGAACTCAATGAAGGGCCATGAATGAGACAAGTGTCTCAATCATGTGCAGGGTGGGTAGAAAGAAACAATAGATAATTCCATGAAAGGTGGATCACCCACTTAAAGTGGAATTATCATGCCACGATAAGTGGAGATAAAAAGGTGATAACTAGATCACACACAAAGAGTGGAATTTCTCCTACACACACTTCCCTAAGTGTCCTAATCACATCTCTCAATATATGCGCAAACCTAGATGCAAGATGCAAATAACTAGGTGTCACAAGTGCAAACTATAATGATATGCATTCCCTAAGTAAGCTTAAGTAAAGTGTAATAAGTAAAATACTTATTTACAACAACAAAAATAATATGAACTATTAGAATTCGTATATTAAATACTATAATGAAGGGAGATTATTGCCACAAAATTCTTCAAATTTGGCTATTTGAAATTGACATTGTTTTTATAATTTAAAGTTGATTATTAATTCCTAAGAGCTTATCAAGGACCAAGAAGTTAATTTGTGTACATTTATTATTATCACCTTCTTAATTTTCTATTTATTCTTCAAATTTTAATGCAACTACAATTTTAAGCTTCAAATTATTAACTATTTTGAATAATAATAAAAAAAATAGATTACTAATTTTTCTAAATAATTATTAAAGCCATATTTAAACTTAAACAAGAATTTAATTATACTAACTAGACGCTAACTTAAAACTTATTTGTAACTCAATAATTATTGTGTTTTTCCTCTTGTTTTCCATTTACATAGCAAATATGTTGGATTCACTTTTAAATTTATTATACTTTGTTTAGATTCAGGTCAATTATTTGTTTTCTTTTGTAGGTTGATTGCTTAATTGAATATTTACAAACGTATGCATCTAGTTTTGAATTTGTAGGTTGTTTTACTGCAGGTTTTTGAATGCTAAACAAAGGTTTTCTAACTTGATTTAAGTTCTCTCTCTCTCTCTCTCTTTATATATATATAAGGGCATTGATATCATTAATTTTTTTACATTTGTCATGATATAAGTAGTCATTGTTTCATCATTTTTTTTAATGTTTATTAAAATTTCCAACTTATTTAAACAAAATATAGACCATTATAAAGGGGTTAGCCCTCTATGGTGGCTCATAGCTCCGATGGGTTGTGGCCACCGTGCCACCTCTTCCCCCCAATTGCTTGGGGGTGGCCAATGTGTGTTGACCCCCATCGACCTACATGGGGGGTTGACCTATCTTTAATTTAATTTACTTTTTTATATTTATTTTAATGTAAATTTTAATATTATTTATAATATTATATATGTTATACATTATATATATATATATATATATATATATATATATATTACCTTTAACTTTTTGTTTCTATAATAAAATTTATAATTCATATTAATTACTATAATGTAGGTATATCTTATTTGATAATTAGGAATTGATTGAATGTTCACATAATATTTATAAATATATGGTTAAAGACTATTTATAAGAATTAATTATAGAATTAATACACATAGCTAAATGGGTTATGTTAGCTCTCAAAAACGCAGGAAAAATACCTCAAGAGGTTGCCAATCTCTTGATACGTTTTAGGTTAACAGACAAGGCCAAAAGATTTAGACCTTCTACTCTTCAGGTGTTGCCAGACCTAGGCGGGTGAACCTACAACAATGAAGCATACTTGACCAATGTTTATTTCCTAAAGCAATTTACCCACACTAGCAAATAGGAGTGGATAAACAAATCTTATTTTGGTACAAATTGTATAAGACATATCAAGGCTAAAATCTAATGTGTTCATGTGAAAAATGAATGAAACTAAAAGGTAGAATGGTTGAGACTAGTGCCTTATTGGGTGTATGGAGTCAAATGAAAATTTGAAATGAATAACTTCTTCCTGGCAGAAAATCAAATTGTTTGGCATATAGGTTTGAGTTTATAACTTGTATAAACATGCAAGGATGTGACTATTGATTTCTTCTTAATGATCTAAATGAGATTCTCTAATTACTATGATTGATTTAAAGGATTTAATCTTTCCTTGAAAGACCCAATTAATCCAACCATACATATACAACAAGTGTGCACTGATAAACTAAAAAATATCCTTGATATACCAGTTTAAACAATTAGAGAACATCAACCTTGGAGACAACTTCAACAATACTTTTAACTAACACAACAAACAACTAAAACCAGAAAAATGCCACTAAATCAAAACTCAATTGAAATCTCCATTGTTTTTTACATGCATCATAGTCTCAAAAATATAAACATTTTGATCCATTGTATTTTCTGTCTCCTCACTTCTGTCTTTGTAAAAAATGAATACTTATACATCGACCACATGAAAAGTCATGTCCATTCATATTCCAATCTTGGCGATCTATTGTATTCAAGCCTTTTCAAATGTTCACCAGACACCCGCGAAGACATCATGTAGTTCCGTCGATGTTCAATGTTACTCCGATCACCACATATCACATATCGCTAGGTAGTCCTGCAGTTACACCGATGTTCAATGTCTTACTAACTATCAATAAATCACATATTGCTATGGAGTCATGCAGTCTGATTGATGTTTTGAGTCTCCCCGAGAATTATTCCTTAAGTCCAGAATATGTTGCTGTAACTCCCATCGATGAATATTCCCTCCGAACATATTGCTAAGTCATTCGTAACCTAGTTGGTGTGACATAGGGGGTCGGTAGGACTCCATAAGCTCATCCTGATGACAACAATGAAATCTCCCTCCATTTTGTCGGCAAGACCAAATGAATGCTACGAAACTTCACCTCGGTGGCTTCAGTCTGGCCAATGAATTTCATTATTGACGAGATCATGAATATCGCTAAGTCCACCCATCGATGTATTTCCATTATGGCGACATGGTAAGTCAGCAAGACTTCCTTGAACTCACCCCGATACATCGTACTACTGACAAGATCCACTTTTTCGGGCAACTTGTTAAGAATATTATAGATTCCTTTTTGATGCTCCAGAATTGCACCACGATCGATAAGACACAAATAAGATCGTTATGACCTACACCAATGACCATTATTTTGCCGATAGGACCCCTGTGTCGCTGAGACTTTGAATTGTGTTTGCCCAATGTGTATTACCAAATGTAATCTGATCGACAAGAAATTCCTGACCTCTTGCCGATAGACCGCAAAAAGACATATTTTAGTATAAAATGTTTTATGGATAGGTGAGACTTGCAATATGTTACACCGATATGGTTTATACATTCAAATGCTCAAGGATAGATGAATTCTATGGGACTAAATGATGAAAACAAACTAAAACATGGGAAATCATGATATGCAAAGTGGATGGTATGGGAATTTTTGGGAACCAATTAGTATATGCAGCCATGAAAAATTTCAAAATTTTATAGTTCTAACAGTGGCTCCGTTTGGGGATGAATGATTGTGAGATCATTGCAAGGATCCAAATTTCTGGGTGAACAGACCAAACTTTCAAGGTGACGAACCAATGAGCAAGATGGAATGAATGGAAATGGAGATGAACATGACCCTATACTACTGTACATAGAAAGATTTATTCAATGAAGGAATGTTAGGATTGTCCATGTACTGGAAATTTGTGTTCCTTTTTATTTCCTAAAATACTGTGAATGGAATAGAAATCTTTGAGAGGAATGTCAAGAGTTGTCCATACACTGGCAACCCTTAATCCTCCATATTGCTCAAGAGAAAAAATGCTTCAAGAATTGCCCATGTATAGGCAACTCCTATTCCTCACCAGTCATGTTTTGTAAATAATATGAATCTTCACCTTTTTTTCCAACAACAACAAAGGGTCCCAACCACAAAGCCTCAAATTCCTTGTGTTTTCCCTTTTCCTGACACCTTGCATTCCACATTAGCACCAAATCATTTTCTTCGAACTTTCTATCTTTTTCTCTTCTATCAAATAAATACTTCATTTGTGCCTACAATTTCACATTTTGGTTTTGAGCTATTCTTCTTAACTCATCAAGCTCTGCTAGTTGTTCCATTATTTCCTCCATTGGTTTTGGAATATTTATATCTTCCTGAAGGATAAATTTGTAAACTGGTAACAAATTTTGTAAAGGCATCCTAGCTTGTGTTCCATACACCAATTCAAATGGGGATTTTCCAATTGCCTTTTTCACAATTATCCTATCAGCCCATACAACCAACCTCAATTTTGAATCCCAAGCCTTTTTATTCCCACCTAGCATCCTCCTTATGATCTTCAAAAGACTTTTGTTGCTGGACTTTGCTTGACCATTAGCTTGCAGATGGTAAGGAGTTGCATAAGAAATAGTGATACCATATGTATTGCAAAAATCATTAAACTCATCAGATTTGAAACACATCCCATTATCTGTGATCAATCTTAATGGTGTACCAAATCTAGTAATGATGTTATCCATTAAAAAGTTAATTACAACTTTACTTGTTGCTTGCTTGGTTGGGACTGCCTCCACCCATTTGGTGAAGTAATCAGTAGCTACCAGGATCCATTTATGTCCTCCACTTGATTTCTCTTGTATCTCCCTAATAAATCAATTCCCCACTGATGAAAAGGGGCATCGACCTGCAAAGGTCTGAGTGGTAAAGCTCCATGATATTTCATTTTCCCTGAGAACTTCTGACATGCTTCACATCTTCTTACATATGAAAAATAATCATTAAAGACTTTTGGCCAATAATAACTTGCCTTGAGAATTTTGTGTGTAGTTTTCTTTGTAGAATAATGGCCTCCACAGACCCCTTCGTGCATTTCTCTTAAAACACACTTGGCCTGTGACTCATCTAAACATAGCAACAACATCCTGTCCCTGTTCTTCCAAAACAAATCACCCTCCATGAACACATATTTGGATGCTTGCAGCTTCAAGGTTCTTCTCTGATTGTCACTTACTCCTTCAAGGCACTTCATGTATTTGAGGTAATACATGATGTCTATATACCAAGCAGTATGCTCAATACTTCCAATTACATTTCCTTCATCTTCTATATTGCAAATTTGATTTGCTTCAACATTTGTTTCTGCCATTAACTTGGCCAAACCCTGACCTCTCACTAATTTAGTGATTTGTATTTCCATATTGAATTCTTGAATCTTGTTAATCCATCTACATCTCTTCCCAGTTACCTCCGACTGTGTCAAGATATCCTTAACAACTGCATGAGGGACATAAGCAATCACCTTAGCTCCAACAAGATACGGTCTAAAAGATTTTATGGCTTTCACCAATGCAAACGCTTGTTTCTCCATTATATCATATTTCAATTCTGACCCCTGCAATGACTTGCTGAAAAAAGACATAGGCTACTCATGACCTTCCTCATTCTTCTGTAACATAACAATAACTATAGTGTGCATTAAGAAAATTAAAATATTTGAAAAGGTTTTGCAAAATCTAGAGATTTAAGGACTGGAGCCTCCTTGATAGCCCTTTCTATTGATATAAAAGCTTCTAATGCTTCTGTAGTCCATTCTACCTTTTGTCCCTTCCTTGGCATCTTCGATATGGGCTTAACAATTTTAGCAAAATTAGACACAAATCTCCTAACAAAATTGATCTGTCCAAAAAATGACTGGATGTCCTTGATAGTTTTAGGAATGGGAACTTTATCTATGGCTTCAACCCTCTCAAGATCTGTTCTAATTCCCTCCTTTGACACAATATGTCCTAAGAGTTTACCTTCTGTGACTGCAAAATGACATTTTTTAGGGTTTAGACTAATACCATATTCTAAAGCTTTAATAAATACCTTTTCCAAATGTTCCACATGATCTTTAGCCCTTTTTGAATAAGTAGTAAGGTCATCTTGATGTACCACCATGATAATATTAATTAAGTCTGCAAATGCTACGTCCATAGCTCTTTGAAAGGCTACACCTGCATTTGTGAGACCGAACGACATTCTCACATAAACATATGTTCCCCATGGGCTTGTAAAAGCTATCTTATAATGCTCAGATTCTTTGACTTTGACCTAGTTGTAACCAGAGAGCCCATCCATCATAGATAACAACTCACACCCTATTACTTTATGTAGTACAACCTCCATATTAGGTAGAGGATAATTATCTTTGAGAGATGACATATTTAGATTTCTGAAGTCTATGCATAATCTGATATCCCCATTCTTCTTCCTCACAGGAACTAGGTTCGAAACCCATCTTGAATTCCTGATTGGTTTGATGATACCCCCATCTCTAAGCTTCGCTAATTCCTCTTGCATTTTTGGTTCCAAAGTTGGGTCAAGATAGGTCTTTGTCTTTGCCTAAATGGCTTTGCATCTGGCTTCAACGAGATTTCATGTTGAAACAAATCTTCCCTATATGCTTTGAGATCTTCATAAGACCATGCAAACACATGTTTATATTTTCTCAATAGTGCAATCAACATTCTTCGAATTGTCGGGCTTATTTTCTTTCCAATGTATACCTTTTTGGTACTAGTTCAGTCCCTAAATTGACCTCTTCAATATCCTCCCTCTTGACTGGTGTCTGCTTCATGAGGGACCGATCATTTCCATCATATACCCTTTCCAATGCTACTAGCCCTTTGGGAAGCTTATTAGTTTTAAGTTGTAAGACCTCCTTCCCGAATACTGTTTGCTTTTTGTCTACCTCTTCTACAAATGCATTGAAGTCAATTTCTTGGGCTTCATATTGATCTATACAGTGAAGAAATTTCAAGAGGTTAGCATCATCATTAAAAACCTGCAAACTGTATATATTTTCAGGCATAGCGGGTCTTGCTTTGAACTCAATCTGAGACACTCCAGCCAATGCGATGTTATCTCTTCTCAATGCTACATTGGCTAAAAATTCTTCCATTATGTTCTTCGACCTATCAATCCACTCAATGGAGAAAGCATCAAATAACTCAATTGTGTCCCATACAACATTCCTGTATTGCTTCAACCTCTTATGTTTTGCTGCATATTTTGATTTAACTTGAGAAATGACTAGCTCTGAATCCCCTAGAACAGTTAGCAGCTTAATCTTATGTTTTACAGCCATATTCAATCCTGTTAGTAAATCTTAATACTCTGCTATATTGTTCATGCATTCAAATTCCAGAAAAAATGAATATTTAAAAGTAACTCCTTCAGGGGAAACAAACACTATTCCTACTCTGTTACCTTCTTGGCTGCAAGCTCCACCAAAGTACATTTTCCACATGCCATCGCAATTTTTTGCAGCATGTTTATCAATTGGATCACCATTGATTAACTCTGGTTGGGTTGGTTCTATCTTAAAACTTCCAAGATCCATATCACAAAAGCAATTGACTTGATCTTGAGGTACACAATCTACAATTGGGTTCATCCTTGGCTCCCTGTACAACTTAACTTCCTAGCCGTTCACTGGAATTGTTGCATAAGATAAATCAAATTGGATGTTTCCCCCAACTATTGACATCTACTTTCTTGATAATTCATCCCAAACTGAGGAGGGGTATCAATTACAGTTACATCTATATTGTAGGCTACCTGAGGATATGCAGCTAGTTTGACTTCAACATCTTTCATAACACCTACTACTGGAACATGCCTACTATCCATTGCATAGAACTTCCCTTCATTAGTATCTATCCACATGCCTAGCTATTTCATAACTCCCACTAGCATGATATTGATAGCAACACCAGAGTCTATCATGCAACTCCTCAACAATTTGTTATTTATAAGCAGCATGGTGAAAAAAGGTTCAACTTGTGGGGAATTTACTAATACATCATTTAGACACACTTCTGGGACAATCATCTTCTCTTGCTTATTAACTGTTTCAGTGGCCATCTGATTTTCAGAACTTATACTTTTCTCATTTCCACTTTATATCAATTGAATTGCACTATCCCTATACTCCTTAATTTTCATCATTTCGAGCAATGGGACAATTTTTTTTTACCTGTGATAAAGCCCAAGAGAAGTCAAAAGAATAACCTTCAACTTTGGAGTGCTAGGTACCAGATTCATCTACATAGCCTTATTATCACTCAAAAGGGCACTAGATATAGGTATATATTTGTCATTCACCAGATCCCTTATCTCTCCAAACTGTAAAATGATATTTTCCCTTTGTGCTTGCAGTTGGAAGAACTTCTTATGCATATCTTTAATTACACTCCTTGTGGTACTAGTCAAGTCTAACACCGAATCATACACACCAAAGGCTTTATTGATTTGCGACTCAATGGAGTCCATTTCACTTTTTATACTTTGTGTGGCTTCGAGCCACTTTATGCTATACTGGAATGATGCCTTCACCTCATCCACACAAATCTGTGCATCCTTTACGATTTTTTTTTTTTTGCATACAATCACACACTTCCTCGTGATCTCCGTCATCCTTTTATCATTTATTCTCTTTTCTACTTCTTTTTCTACTTCACCTCTAAGCCCAAATGCATATTCTTTAAAATAATCAATTAAAAGTTATAAGTTTTCCATACCAGAGAGAGATTTGTCTATGTTTGATCCAGGTATAGCTTCTTGTAATGCTTTGACTAAATCCTCCATTAAATCTCCACTCTTTTGGTGTGTTTCTATGATCTTTCGGGTAGATGCATGGAATACATCTCCCAATTGTAGCTTGTGGAGTGGGAAATTTTATCTAGATCTACATTTCCCTATTGCATTGGAAATTGTAGCAATTGTGATGACACAACAGGTTGGAAATTAAGTTGCATGCTAAGTAGATTCTTTAAGGAATCTTTGGAGGAGCCAGAATATTCACTAGAAGACTGTAATTTCCATAGCTTTTCCCTGTAAGTCCTCTTCCCCATTATTTTTCAGAGTTTACTGGATTTTCCTCTTCTATTTTTGCATCTCCAGATGCATCCTAATTCTTATCCTTATCTTCCTTTTCTTGCTCTTTTTCCTTCTCCATATCAACATTTTTATCACAATCGTCCTTATTCTCTTCCTTTATAGGGTTCTCTATGTTAACTAGAGGAGTGACATTTACTTCAAGTACCAAATGAGGAGTGGATGTATCTTCCTTTGTTGCTTCCTCACTGATATTTGTCTCTTCTTCCACATTTTTCTCTACTTTTGCATCTTCCTGTGTCATCTCTTCTATTCTTGGAGGGGTATTATCTTGTATATGCTCATGTTGAGCATCAATGTTCTCTTCTTCTTCAACTTTCAAAGTGGGATCCTTGTGCTTTGGGGTCATCCCTAGCCTTTGTGCTAGATTTGTAACCTTATCAACAATCTCCTTTTGAAGTCTATCATGATCATCCTTGTCACTACTCATAAAATCTCTAATATGATGAGCAACTAGTCTTCCTTGTAGCCATTTCACTTCTTTGGTTCCAAGGAGTTCTTTTAGAAAATAGAATAGTCAACGCATAGCCAAAGTATCATAATTAAATGCATATTTATTTTATTTTGTTTGCTTTAGATTCTCCATCAATTGTTGCCTTAACAACTCACAAATGTCATAGTCAACACCTTTTTCAACCATCTCATATGCCACATTAATTGCAGTGGCAAATACAAAATTATCTTTGTTAGTAAAATATAATTTATATCCAATTAGCATTGCTACATATCTCACAGTTGGATTTCTGATGGGATTTACTACTATTAAAGCCCTCTTATCATATGTTGCACTAGTGAGTTCCATTACCACTTCATTCTTAACCTATTTCAATACAAGAACAAGTCCGGTGGATCATAGACCCATAACCTCTCTAATCACCTCTTTTGTTATCATGTTAGGCATTTTGGTCCAAACAAACTTGTCATGGATTTTTATTAATGCCATTCTAACCCACTTGCTATCAAAACAAAAAATTGGAAACCATTGTTATACATCCAATTTCTTCACAGCTAGGTTTTAATACTCTAGCTTTAGGGAAAAGTTGTCTCTAGTCAATTCCTTACTCCATAGATATGCTAGAATAGTGTGATAAAATTCTTCCATCTTTCCATGAATGTAAATCCTTATGTCTTCGGTTGGAAAAACTCAATACGGAACATGTGAAAACGCACGAAGCAGGTTGTCTTCAATAGATTTTGTAGGGTACTTCTTAAATGGTTGTGGCTTCTCAGTTACTTCTATAACCCTCGATATAACCATGAATTCAAATTGTGTTTTTAACAAACTTTCTGAAAACTAGGGTAAAACTAAGATTGTAAATACCTTTTCTTCTATTTGTCGAACTAGGGTTTTAATGCATTGAATCTCAAATCATTTTGATCACCTTAAATAATTTCTTCACTACTCCTCTCCTTCTCAATGTTCATTATGAATGAATTTTCCTAAGTGGTTTCACTTATAACCCTTGGAACTTGACCTAATTTCACATCGAAAGCCTCAAACAATAAAGTTGGTAAACCTTTGTCTGTATGCACAATCAACTTCTGATGCTTCACAAACTTCCACATTGACATATTTTCTCTCGTAATCTTCACCAATAGATCAAGCATGTCGATCTTCATCTTATATCTTCGTGTTGAGGTACTGACACCATTTCTTTGGTGGGGGAAATAAGATGTTCATTAAAGCCCCCACTGAGCCAAAGCTCTCAACTTAGTTTTCAAAGGAAACATCTGCACTAGATGGTGGTGTAGATTCATCCTTGACTTATGTCTCTTCCTTCTTTCTCCAAATATTTTCCATCTCCTTCTTTGTTTCTACTGGATCAACCATTTTTGTTGTTTCATTCCTCTTTACCAAATTATCCTTCCTCATAATTATGCTTCTACAAAACTTAGCAATGTGTCTAGGCCTATTTCAATTGTAACAAATGATATTCCTTTGACAAGTATTCCTTCCATTCATTTTAGATCTGCATTGATTATATTTATGCCCAAATCCATAACATGTATAACAATAGTCTTTGAAATATTGAACTATTCTATCATTGTTATAGCCATTCATTATTTGACTTATGCATTCACTAGCTCTATGACAAATTTATTGCATGTAAAACATTGCCCACTAAAGGATGGAACATTCTAATTCATTATGCTTCTACATTCCATTGACTTATGTCCAAATTTATTGCAAGAATAAGAAAAACCATTAAAATATGGGTACCTTTGTGCATTTGGTTGTTCGAACGATGGTCTTCTAGCTTCATTCCTTTGATTCTAGATTTGTTTTCCATTGTTTTTCTTCTCTTCAATCTTCTTTTTAGTATTCGATGTATGATTTGACTTTGAACTTTCTCCTATCTCAAGCCCTAATCCACTTTGTCTTTAGAGCCTTTTTGTTTTGTAATCATCTCATCAAGCTTGGTAGCACTCATCTTGAATTTGTCTTCATGACTCCTTGATTTCTTCATATCTAATCTCAAATTCACAACTTCTTGTTCAAGCCTTGTGCATTCCTCATATTTACTTTTCACCATTGCATTCAAACATCCTTAGTTATTTTATTTTCTTCAACTTGCACTTTCAAACTAGTGATAGTTTCATATGCTTGCTTTGATTTTTCACTGACTTCCTTATGCCTTTCTCTAAACTTCTTGATTTTCTCTCTCAATTTTTTGATGCATTCATCTGCTTCTTTTACATTTTCTTTTAGATATTTGTTTTCACCTTCAATTCTCTCTAGATCTTCAAGGAAAACTTTGAGTTCTCCATCTTTGTCAAGCATACAATCTTCTTCTATGACCAACCCACCTTAGGTATGGTAATCTTACCTCTAAGGTTGGGACCCGCTACCATACCCACCTTGGTGTATGTCATTCCAAGACCATTACCCTATAATATTCTCTTGGGAAGCCCATGGTTTCATTCTTTTGGAGTAGTCACTTCTACCTTGCATCATTATGTGAAATTTATTGCTAATAACAAGGTAATCACAATCAAGGATGACCTTGATGTTATACACATGTGAAATGGAAGTTGCTGGTCAAACCTTGGTTTCTCCTACTCTTAAAAATATTATTCCTTCATTATCTTCTAATTCATTGACATCTACTCCAGTAGTTCCTATTACAAAGGCTACTCTTGAGACAGATGTCCCCAAGAAGATCACCCTAAAGTAGAGAGTCCTAAGTTTACCCTTTTTACTTCTTTTGAATCAAATACATGTCTTGGTGATGATTGGGGATCCTTGAACTTTATCAAATCATATATTGGGAAGTATAAAGTAGATCCTATCCACCTATACATTCCAACAATTTGATTCGTCTCTAATACGAAAGATGATTATCCTTCTGTTAAAAAGGATAATCATGTTTCTACTAGGGAGGATGGTGTTTGTACTTCCGCTAAGAAGGATGATTATGTTCTTTTGAATAAGTGTGATACTTACAACATGGATTACGCTCTTTACACTGATCCCCCTTCTTTTCAGGAATTACAATCACGTTATGGTCCAAATTTCAATATCTTTTCTAAATTTTGTTACAGAGGTAAAGGTTGTGGGTGTAATGAAAAATTTATTAAAGTACCCTTAGAGGCTGATCCACATGAATTTAAGATTGGACTTGGATACCACCCCACGAAGTCTGAGGTGAAAACATGGTTGAATGTCAACATGATCTCCACCGAATCTCCTCTTAAATTGATTCATCCTTGAATATGTTAAAAGTAAAGTAGACTCTAAGGAAGTTCCTCTAGATGTTTTCTCTTCAAATGAAGTGCTAGAAGAATTCTTAGGTTCCTACTCTAGTTTACCTTCTCATCACCGTAAATGATGATTCTCGTATTGTTTGAATAAACATGCATATTTTGGAGAACCCACCATGAGTGTTGATGAGAAGGCTTCTTTATCTAATATGGATAATAGTACTCCTATACCTCATCCTAAAGACCGTAGTGCTCTCCTTAAAGGGGATACTTCTGATGTTCTCATGGATCCTAAATATTTTGAGAAAGTGATTAATATTGGAAAATGTCTCTATTCAAAAGAATCTAAACAACATGCTATTTTATTACATTCTCATCGCAATATCTTCACTTGGCCATATGAGGACATGCCCAATATTGATGAATCCATGGTAGTTCACAATATCATCTTATGTCCTAATGCCAAGCCTATTAAACAAAATATCCACAAGATGAATCCCAAGGTCGCTTTATTAGTCAAGATTGAGATAGAAAAGCTTCAAAAGATAGTTTTATCTGTCCCATTGACTATTCACCTTGTATATTGAATATAGTCATCGCTAGTAAACTTGATGGCTATATTCTCATTTGTATAGAATTTTGTGATCTTAATAAGGCTTCTCTTAAGGATGATTTTCCATTACCTAATATTGATATGATTGTGAACTTGATTGTAGGCCATGCCTTATTATCCTTTATGGATGGCTTCTCAAGCTATAATCAAATTTATATTAACCTCGAAGATAAGTATAAGGCAACCTTCACTACCCTTTTGGGTACCTTTTGTTATGTAGTCATGCCATTTGGATTAAAGAATACTGGAGAAACTTACGAACGGGCAATGACTCTCATCTTTCATGATTTTATTCACAAAATACTAGAAGATTATGTCAATGACATCTTGGCTAAGTCCACAACACGCTAAGATCACATCAAAAACCTTTGTCTTCTCTTGGAGAGGCTTCAATTATATAAGATGAGACTAAATCCTCTTAAGTGCATCTTTGGTGTTGATGTCGACAAGATTTTAGGATTTATTGTCTCTCATCGAGGAATTGAGGTCGACATGAATAAGATCGATGCAATTGTTTACATGCCTCCACCTAAAAACATCTCTCAACTATGTAGTTCACAAGAGAATATTTAGGAGATTCGTAGATTTGTATCTCAATTGGTTGATTGTACCCTTCCCTTCACATGATTATTGAAGAAAGAAGTCCATTTTTTATGGGATGATGAATGTGACAAAGCTTTTGAGTCTATCAAAAGTTATTTGGCTAATCCTCCTATCTTGATGCTGGCTATGCAGGATATACCCTTTATACTTTATATTTTTGCATCACCTCATGCCTTAGCAAATTTGTTAGCTCAACATGATGATGATGGTAAAGAAAGAGCAATATATTACATTAGTCGTATTCTAGTTGATTATGAAACTCAATATTCTTCCATGGAGAAACAATATCTCGCTCTTGTTTTTGTAATGCAAAATTTATGACATTATCTTCTCCATGCCAAAATCCACGTGATTGTAAAATGTGATCTCCTTAAACATTTATTCACTAGAACTAACCTTTTGGGAAGGTTAGTGAAATGGGTAATGTTACTCTCTAAGTTTGACATTAATTTTGTAACTCAGAGAGAAATTAAAGGACGAGCTATTATCGATCAATTGGTAGAAGCTCCCTCATATCACTCCTTTCCTAATTTAGATTTATTTTCGGATGAAAATCTATTTGCATTGGATCATGAACCTATGTGGGAAATGTATTTCGATGGATCGAGATATCAAATCGTCTTTGGGGCAGGTGTAATTTTAATCTCATCCAAAGGGAAGTCGGTTCCTCTATCTTTTCAATTAGAATTTCATTGTACTAATAACATTATTGAGTACGAAGCCCTTATTGTCGGCTTGCATTCCATGATAGAATTGAATATTAAGCATATCCCCATTCATGGTGATTCTAATCTTATTGTAAATCAAACCACATGACCATATCAAGCTAAGTAAGGAAATCTATCTCAATATTGGGATTTGTTTTTATCCTTGCTTGATTGATTCTCTTCTTTTACCATAAACAGTGTTCCTAGGAGAGAAAATCACAATACAGATGCAATGGCAAGTGCAACCTCCCTTGTACCCCCATACAATGGTATAGAAGAGTACCACTTCATGGTTCATATTCTCCGCTCTCCTACTATCTCAGATCAACTTGAACCTAACAGTCTCTTGTGCGCTCATGTAGACATAGGGGAATGGTATTCTCACATCTATAATTATATGAAGATTGGAAACTTTCCCAATGATGTGACTAAAAATACTCATGTTTGGATACAAAAGCTTTCAACTTGATATGTTATCCTATCTAATATTCTTTATCGAAAATCTTATAATGGTCTTCTCCTTTGAAGTCTCACTAAGGCTAAAATAGCCCTTTCCCTTCTAGAAGTTCATTCAAGCTCTGGAGGTAGACATTTTAGTGGTAAATCCTTAGTGTGTAAATTTATTCATATGGGATATTATTGCCAAAAAATAGAGAAAGACTATTTTTCCTTTGTCAAGAAATGCCCTCAATGTCAACAACACAACAATCTCATCTAAGCTCCCACACAAGAACTTAAAAATGATACCTCTCCTTGGCCATTTGTAAAATGGGGGTTGGATATGATAAAAAAAATATCACCTCCTTCTAAGGGACATACCTTCATTATCATAGCTACTGATTATTTTACAAAGTGGGTCAAATATATTCCACTTCAATCCACTAATGTTGAAGTGATCTATGACTTTCTTTTGAACAATATCATTGCTCACTTTGGGTTGCCTTCTACCTTTGTTTTTGACAATGGTACTTCATTTAAGAATAAGGAGGTGAAGTAATTCTTGAAAAAATTTCACATTCAACATCAATTTTCTACACCTTACTATCCTCAATCTAATGGAAAAGCAAAAGCTTCTAATAAAATTCTTAAGATAATTCTTTGAAAAATAGTCAATAAACACAGTAAATACTGGCATACTCAATTGACTTATGCCTTATGGGTCTATCACAAGAGCATTCGTACGGCTACTAGCACAACCCCGTACAACCTCGTGTATGGTGCCAAGGCTATCATACCTTTAGAGTTGGAAATTCCATCTCTACGAGTTTCCATTAAAGGGTTAACTAATTATGACACTTACCGTGCTGAGCATCTAAACTAGCTTGAGTTGCTTGATGAGCATCGATTACAAGCCCTCAACCATCTTCAAGCTTATCAAAAATATATTTCTAAACATTATAATCTAAGTGTTCTTTCTCGTGCCTTCAAGGTGGGTGATCTCGTTCTCTATGAGGACTAGCGAAATGTAAATGCACTACCTAATCAAAAGGGAAATTTCAACCCTAATTGGTTAGGTCCTTACATAATTATCTCCTTGTATGGTTTTGGTGCATATGGATTGTCATCTATGGATGGTACTCCTCTAAAAGAACCGATCAATGCAATGCATCTTTGTCAATACTATGCATGAAGTCTATGTGGTATGCACATGATGCTCATCCCTCTTCAGGGACCATAGTATGTTATGATATGACATTTCTTCAATAACACATTATATTTTTAATTTGCGTTATGATGTAAACATATGTATGTAGTTGATTTATTTAATTAAGAATTATATATACATGTGTTTTATTTCTATGCTATGTATCCATACATTGTGTTGATTAATTATTTTATCCATACATTATTATCATTGTATTTAATTAAGCATACAAATAATATGTGTTTATTAAATCATGATAGTGTCTAATCTAAACATATATCTATCACATAATCATACATAAAGAAACATACAAATAAAGAACACATCATGATGTCGATCTAATATATTGTATACACACACACATATATATAAAATAATGTCATGTATATGTATCACACCATTGTGGCCAAAATATGTCGATCTAAAATTTGTATGTGAATTTATACATCCAAAAATGCTATACACTACTGATATAGTACATAAAAATGGGTCTCTAGCTCCCGGGTGCATGGCTCTTTGATCCCTCTAGTGCTGGAAATGGTGGAGGAGGTTGTTGGATGGGTGCATCTGAATGAGAGTGGTGGGATCATGACATAGACATGCTCTATGACTACAATCCTCGTATCTCCCCTCACAACTCTACTACCTACTCCCATAGCGACACGACACACTCTGTCAACGAAACCTCCCACTCTTGGGCTTGCCACAACTCATCTTTGAGTTGCTACACTTGAGGGTGTTGAAGGTTAGTGGGTGCTATCCTAGAAGCCTCTCAAGGTCATCAACCTAGCTCTGTAATATGTCACATGCCACCTCGACACTCTCAACCCATATCATGACTTGATCTCTCTCAATGAGAGCACAAAGGAGATCCACACCCCTTTGGTCCCTCTATCCAATCATAGAAATATGCTTAGTAGTTTGTTGGACTACCTCCATTGATGTTTCCTCATAGGCCATCCTCAAAAAAACTATAGGCTTGAATAATGGGGTGTGATGCCCTATTTTGCATGGTCTATACACATCGAAAACTAACCCCTGAACTTGAATGATTAGGACCACCTCTGAGATACACTAGCTGGAGAAATCGAGCCACTTCTGTGTGAACACTACAACCACAAAGATAGTAGCTGATATCAATACCATATTATTAGGATATATATATATATATATATATATGAAAGTAAAATGAAGTAATTGAAATGAAATAACATGTACCAAACTTGTACCTGGGTCCCCAACTTTCTAATGTGGGTCTAAAGGTGGAGCATCACTGTTAAAAGTGATGCTCAACCTTGTAGCCACTATTGAAGGAGGTATGACTGATTGGATGCCAAGTGGTGCCATTGAGATAATTGGAGTGCATACTGATGATGCCACGTATTACCACCGCCTTGACCTCTCCTCTGCTCTGCCTTCCACCGCCTCATCCTCCTCATCGCTACTCCTCAGTGCCTCACCCTCGAACCCTTGTGCACCAACATTGTTTGCGGGGGAACCTATTGGGAAAATTAGGGTGGGAATTTCTATGTTGACGTCATTGGTCGCCAGTGCCTCGGGTTGGTCCTCATCTAAACCATTGTTGCCATTGAGTGCGACATTGATGATAGTTGGATGGGGAAGTCTCTTGCTCTTTCCATGCTCTCATGTGACCACATATACATTAGAGCCACTGAAGGGATAGCCTACACCTGGTTGAATTATCAAGTGACTCTATGCTAGTAGTATGGTATAATAATATGATATCTTTGCCCAACTAGGAGTCAATCTCATTGCATCCTTCGTAGCTGCCTCTTGTTGGACAACCAGACCCCCATCCACCTATATGGCAGCCACCTAATATCCTCACTCTACAGAACATGAATCCTCTACCACCAAAATAACAAATAATTGTACCACTAGTAACATATTAATGGGTACACATGCGTTTGAGGAAAACTATGTGTTAGGCCTTGGGGATACCCTACTGATCGTGTGCACCAGAGATTCTCAAATACCCACACATGAAGAAGCATGTAGGTGGTGATGCTATAGTAATCATAGTGCACATATTGCCTAAGGTCATGGTATTAATGGGCCAGCATGTTCTAACCCCAAGCAAATACGGTCTTGTGTTCCTCCATCTCCCAGATGCGATGGATGAGGCCCACATGTAGGTGCAAGCCTCACCCATCTATTGTGACATGCAATACTACCATCACGATCATCACACAATGTACCAAAGGCATCACCACATGACCCTACTCAAGCCACCACATGTAAATGTGGCTAGTCGTGTCCTCTATGATCACATGCCTGAGGCAATACTATTGCATTGCTTGCACATCCTAGATCATTCGACCCTCCTTGTAGGCCACCCACTCTCCACAGATGGGTAGGTGAAGGATGCGATAGAAATCCTCTAGGGTCACTATCCCCTCCCTAGTAGGGAGATGGAAAGAGGTGTTTGCATCCCACCTCTCCATAAGCATCATTAGCATGGGTGGGTGAAAATGAATCTCTGACATGTTGTAGACCTACCATAGCTCGACTCGTTGTAGTGTGAGAAAATGTACTCCTTTACATTTTCACACTATGTTTGCATCCCCTTAATTAATTGGACTTAATTAAGCCTCTAATTGACCCAATTATGCATTTAAAATCCAAATTAATTTCATTTTCCGAAACAGGAACCTATATTAAATAAGCAAACATCAAATTACACATCTTGGAAAATGTGTGTCTTAGGTTTAGGGCCTAGGACCCATTCACCCAAGGGAGAATGGGTCCTCCTTAAGTTTAGGACCCCATTTTTTAATATTTTTGGAGGTATTTTTATGATTCAAATTCAAATTGCAATTGTCGACCTTTGATGTTTAATTGTCGGGAAATTGGAAAATTACCAATAAATACAAGGTCTTTTTATCATTTCAAATCCTATAATTTTTATGAGAGAATTCCTATAGCAAATATTATTGTCAAGATCATTTCAGAGCCAATTTATTAGTCTTCTACATCAACAATTAAGATCAAGGACATCAAGTCAAAGTTATTTGCATTCATGCATGCTTATGGAGCTAACTTTGTGATGTAGGTTTCAAACATTCAAGCATCAAATCAAGTATCTAATCAAGCTATTTCATGCCAGATCTAATCCTTGGAGAGATGTGTTAGACTTCAGTCCTCTAAGGGCAACCATTAAAGGGTTTGGTGACTTGCAACAAGCTAGTGTTCATTCATCATTCCTTCCTTTCATTATTTTCAAGGTTTAATTACCAAAATGGGGTTTGACCAAGGAAAAATCCTATTCACCAAAAACAAAAAAAATTCCTCTTTTTGTGTGTTTGCAAATTTACAAGTGAAGAAAGATTGAAGATTGATCAAAAGTGCAGTTTTACAAAGCTATCAAAGTTGTCATCAAAGTTGTCAAGACACAGAATCTTACTCGCATAATTTATTTCCAACTTTCCGACAATGAGATTTGGAGAAATTAGGAGTGTAGATCTAGGAGCAGAGGACTGTGAAATCAGATTTTGGGCCCTTGTAGCAAGATCCATTCACCCTAGGGTGAATCTTTCCTAGAAGGACACTCAACAACTTTTGGTGACAAGTGTATGGTGTCTTACCCTTCTCAAATCTACCAAAAGTTTGTTGTTTCTGATTATCATGTTATGGTTTAAATTGATGATTCAAGTTTCACATTGCATAATTGAATTCATTTAGTATTTTTAGTTTTTCTCCCAAAAGTGCATTTTACGCATATTTACTCCGTCTTGTCATAAGGAAAAACAACAAAAGATCTCTAATAGAGTTGACTCGCCTGAGGGTTGAAAGTCAATCCTACCTCTGGGGATCTCTTTTTCCTAATGAAACAAGAAAGATAGGTGCATCATATATCCAATCATCTCATTTTGATAAAAACCTATTTTTTCAATGTTTCATTTTGGTGAACTCGACATTCATGCACTATAAGCTTTCTAATTTGGAGGTCATTAAAACCCTAGATCTAGGATTTACATTAGTTTGCATTGAAATTACATTAATTTGCATTCTATTTAGGGTTGTCAAAATTGCATTAATTTACATCTCATTTAGGGTTTAAATTTGCATTTTGAATTGTTTAAAATATGAAAAATCCAAAAAATTGCATGTATATTACATTGATTTTGCATAGTAGTTGCATATTAGTGTATTTTCAATCATTTACATCATCAAATTTAGTTGAAACTGCATCAAAAAAGTGTCAGTTTGTTTATCATTTTTCACTAATTTCATTTGCATTAGGACACTTAAATTTGGAAAATTCTTTCACTGAAACCATAGTTTGCAACCTGAAATTGGAAATTGAAACATTAAGCAAGAAATTCAAACTTTGATTTTTCAGATCCTTGACTTAGGACTCATTCTCCCCAGGTTGAATAAGTCCCTATACATGTGTCTTTTCAAAATTTTGTGCATCAATTTATCTCTATTTTCTTTGTTTTCTTCTGCTGTTAAATCAGTTTCAGTTTCAGAAAATAGAAAATTATATACTTTCTCCCATTAAGTTCAATTGGCCAAATTAAGTGCATTGTTTGAAATCAAAATTGGCATTAAAAGACATCATTTTAAGGTTTTTTCATAGCATAATCAGTAAATTATCTTGTTTCAAATCTAAAAATTACAAAATATTTTTACATGCTTGCATTGTGATTTATACTTTTGGATGTTCATTGCATTTACATAGTGCCCTTTCTCCATTTTGGGTGCACTTAGGTTTGGTGAAACTTGTATGAGCTTCACAACCTAGTGTCCTATTACCAATACTCTAGTGAGATGTAGTTTGAGACTCATGCCATCTCGCGCTACAACATCCACTGTGGGTCTTGATTTTTCCAACTCTTTCACTCATAATATTGATACTAGTAAGCCCATTATGGACCATAGCCTTGATACCACTAAGCCTTTACCTTTGAACTATAATGCCAATGACTTTTGTCATTATCATTGACAAGATGGACATGATACAAAGCAATGTAAGCATCTTAAACATATTGTGCAAGACCTCAATGATTCTAATCACATCCATATTGGTGGTGTTAATGATCAAGGAAACAAGTCTGTTGCCCCACCCAACCAAAATTTGAAAATATTTACCAATCACATGCCAAATCATAATGTCTCTTTTGTGAAAGCTAGTGATGCCAAGAATGATGTGATTAATGTTGACAAAATTTAAGATATAAATAGTGACAATATGAGTGATAATGAAGAAGACTTACAAGATATGGTCAACTTCATTGACATTCAACCTCGTAAGGGCCAAACCAAAATGCCTCTTGACATTGCTTTCTCACAAAATACATAATAAAAAATGCACTCAATGGTCCTCTTTACATCACCGAAAGAAAAAATGACAAGCCTACCGATGGGATATTAATTGATCCCGTGTGTGTAGAGAATGTGATCACCAAGGAATTTTTATTTGTGCATGAACTTTATCAAGATTCTTATGAACAACCAAAAGAATGGATCAAAACACATAATGGGTTTGCTTGCCCTATGATAGGTTCGATCACTCTTCCTTTAAAAGTTGGACCAAAAAAATTGAATGTCTCATTCTCCATCATCCTATCATTGGACCAATTATGTGTGAAGCTTGGTTATCCATGGCTACACTCCATGGATGTTGTTTCGTCTGTAGTTCATAAATGCTTAAAATTTCCATTTGGCAGTGACATCTTTACTGTGCATCATAGTGTCTTTAATCCCGTGTCTTCTCGTGGGAATTTTCCATTGGATTTATTTCAACATGAACCCATGGAACCTATTAATCCTCACAAGGAATTATTTTTCAAATATTATCAAAAGTTTAAGGAAAAGCGCATAGTAGAATTATCCCTTAGAAACATGCCTCAACCCATGATTGAGCCTCCTATCATTGATGAAACCATTATTGAACCAAAAGCTCTTCCAAGTAGCCAAGACCAATCCATGAAAAATCCTCCACCTATTTCATATAAAAGACCAAGAGATAACTATATAAGTCCTATTGTTCCTCCTAAGATTAAACAAGTTTATAAAGCTAAAGCTTAAGTGGTTGAACAACCTTCCATGGTTCCTTTCGTTCCTCCCTTGCAAGAAGAAAATAAACCTATGGTTGATAAACCCACTCCTACACAATCACAACTTGAAAATCATGTAAGAAGAAATAGAAATTCTCAAGAGTGTAGACATAGATTTCACGCTATTGCTCATCAGTTAGAAGAAAAGAACAAAAAAAAAATCAAGATCAAACACCAACTCAAGCAAAGCATGATGATTCTCCACCTTTGCCACAACAACATAAAACTTCAATGGACATCATCAGTATGCATCCTATTATTATTAACTTGGATGATGATGATGAGATTGCTAAGATTGATGATGAAGTGCATAATGCGCTGAATTTATTGTTTTCCTCTTCCATGAGCTTAGATGATAACAACTGTGATGATCCTCCTATAAAGAGTGACTCACCACTTATTGAACTTGGTGATACACTACTAGTATTTTCATTGTCCCTTTAGCTATTTTTCTACCTTTCGCATATGATGAACAAGACTGGGATGCAAATGAATTGCTATAGGCTGACTCACATGTACCATACTAGTCTTGTCTTTAGTTTTATTTTCATGTTCTTTGTGATTGCATGTGTGTAATGTGATCCCCCATAAAATGCTGCTTGGTGTGTCTTTATATGTTTGTGAGCCTACTTTAGATGACCCTTGCCACTCCGTTAGTGCAAGGATACAAAGGAAGCGAACTTGTTGTAACATCCTTCTATTTGTATCTTCATTCTTCTATATGTCATACAACTTTATTTTCTTCTTTTTTTCGTCTTGTCTTGTGTTTTCCTTTTGGGGATGATGTAAGGTGTTGAGACATTTAGGTCTCTTCCATGTTGACCCAAAAGCTTTTCTTTATTTTCGCTCTCTATGTGTCATTCTTCCTTTGTGCTTGTTGTTCCATGAGTCATTTAGGGAATGATGATGATTATGAGCTTGATTATATCACTGTAGCAAAGACATATATTGACCTCAAATCCATGGATCCCTTATGTGTTATCTTAGGATTGCATATGGGGGGAAACCATCCTTTCCATGACGTAGCTCTATCTTGGAAACATATGTTTTACATAGGGATTTCTAAATAAAGCTCTCATGTATTGGCATTTATTATGTTCTACTTTAAAGTAATTGCTCACAACATGGTGTTTAACAATTTATTTAAAGTGGGGGCATACGAGTCCCCGCTCATTGTTTGCTTCAAAGTGTGGTCTTCTTACTTTGTGTGATGCATCTTCTTGGTGGTGACATTGGGTTTGATGTCCTTCAGGAGTGTGACCTTTCTTGGTGTATGGCATTCCTCTTAGTGGTAATGCTACGACTTGCATTCCCTAAGTCACAATTCTCTTGGCGACATTAAGCACGATGTTCCCAAAGGTGAGACCTTTCATGAAATAAGTGAAACCCCTTTGACTATTCTATCCTATTGTATTTAAAAACTTTTTCATGGCCACCAAGAATAACACAACTTGCTTGCTAGTGGAGCCTTTTTGTTTTTAATGAGTGTCTAGCATAATACAACTTGCTAGCCTTGTGGAACCTTTTTGTGTGGTGCCTTATCAAAGTTATCAAAAGGTATAAATTTTAGTGTGGTCGACGTATGGGAGCTTGTAGAAGTGGCAAGACTTTCCCATCAGTCACCCTTCCTTGAGGCTCACCGAGTGGACAACAAGTTTCACTAGCCCATGTGAGTATATTTTGTTTGCATAGTGGACAAAAAGTTTCCACTTGTGAACATTTTTTGGATAAACAACTAAGGCTTGATCCATACCTGTTGGAAAAATAGTTGAGGCTTGATCCACCATTTTTTTCTCTCTTTTCTTTTTGCTTCAATTTTGACATTGTATGCTTGTGTATCTTGTTTTGCTAATGTATATCATACATATATGTGTGTTCCTTTGTACTAATGTTGGTTTTCCATGGGATCTTGGCCACCTCCTTGATCTTAGTTATCCTATCCCATTGAAATTTGTACACTTGGACCCCTCTTGATGATTACTTGTCTACTTTAGTGTGAGTTTGAGTGTAGGGATCATCCTCTCAATAAAGTGGGGGCTAAATGTAGTGTCAAAAATGTACTCCTTTACATTTTCACACTATGTTTGCATCTCCTTAATTAATTGGACTTAATTAAGCCTTTAATTAACACAAATATGCATTTAAAAGCCTAATTAATTTCATTTTCCGAAAGGGGAACCTATATCAAACAGTTGCAAACATTAAATTACACATCTTGGAAAATGTGTCCTAGGTTTAGGGCCTAGGACACATTCACCCAAGGGCGGGTGGGTCCTTAAGTTTAGGACACCATTTTTAATATGTTTTTGGTGGTATTTTTATGATTTAAATTCAAATTGCAATTGTCGGCCTTTGATGTTTAATTGTTAGAAATTAGAAAATTACCTATAAATGCACAGGTTTTTTATTATTTCAAATCTTATAATTTTTATGAGAGAATTCCTATAGCAAATATTATTGTCAAGAGCATTCAAGAGAAGATTTATCAGTCTTCTACATCAACAATTAAGATCAAGGTCATCATGTCAAAGTTATTTGCATTCATTCATGTTTTTGGAGCTAACATCATGATGTAGGTTTCAAACATTCAAGCATCAAATCAAGTGTCAAATAAAGCGAATTTAGTCCTCCAAGGGAAGAAATTAAAGGGCTTGGTGAGTTGCAACAAACTAGCTTTCATTCATCATTTCTTCCTTTCATTCTTACTTCATTTCAAGGTTTAATTACCAAAACAGGGTTTGACCAAGGAAAACCCCTATTCACCAAAAACAAACAAATTTTCCTCTTTTCGTGTTTGCAGATTTATAGGTGAAGAAGGTTTGAATATTGATCAAAAGTGCAATTTTTCAAAGTTGTCAAAGTTTTCAAGACACATAATCTTGCAAAATTTATTCTGAATTTTTGACAATGAGATCCAAAGAAATTAGGAGTACAGATCTAGGAGCAGAGGACTATGAAATTAGATTTTGGACCCATGTAGCAAGACCCACTCGCCTTAGGGAAAATTTACACCAGAAGGACACTCAACAACAAATTTTGGTGATAGGTGCATGGTGTCTTACCCTTCTCAAATCTACCAAATTTTTTTTTTTTTTTTTATTGTGTTATACTTTAAATTGACAATTCAAGTTTCACATTGCATAATTGAATTCATTTAGTATTTTTAGTTTTTCTCCCAAAAGTGCATTTTAGGCATATTTACCCCATCTTGTCATAAGGAAAAACAACAAAAGATATCCAATAGGGTTGACTCACTTGAGGGTTGAAATTCAATCCTACCTTTGGGGATCTCTTTTTTGTAATGAAACAAGAAAGATAGGTGCATCATATATCCAATCATCTCATTTTGATAATAACCTATTTTTCAATGTTTCAGTAGTGCATAGTCCTTAGGAGCAATCTTGTGGCTGCAACTCCTTAGTAGTGATAGAATCATTTTGTTGCTATGCTCCTGAATCTTGGGAAACTCCTATAAAACATAAAACACCATGCCAGGACAATCCATTTCTATTCTACATCTCATTTTTTTCAATTCTACATCATTAAAATATTTTCTAACTCTATCTCTGGACTACAATGCGCCGCATAGAAATTTGCGTAGCCTGTTGGCATTTGAGGTCGAACTAGCCTACGATAGCACATAAACAGGACGCTAGTGCGTTCGACGAATGTTGTCATGCCGACTGGATGCATGCATTGCTTGAAAAACTTCTACGACTAAAAAATGAACAAAAAAGATAAGTCAAGGAGAAAATTTTCTCATACCTCATCCGGTGGGTTGCCCCTCACCACATTGATGTGCAATTGGTCGATCCTTAGAAGCCAGTAGTCTCATATGTAAGCCATTTGCTGAAAACTCTCTATAAAGTCAACAAACTCCTCATAATGAATAGTGAAAATGACCTTCCATGTGCCCACACTAGAGATATATAGGCCAATTTTTGCTCATTTTTTGCGGTGAAAATGTCCTTTCCTAGCTTCTTATTTTCACCTACCTAGTTGGGGGGAAAAATAGGAGGGGGAATATACTCACTTCATCGAATTTTTCTTCTGATTCACCGAAGATTTTCTTAAGCATTCTTCTGGCCATGGTAGCTTCTTCCGATTTCAGAACTGACCCATTTTTTAGTATTGCAAAATGAAACTTCACATTAGGTGTTGTAGTTTCTTATCAAGCTCAATTGTTGGGGGCATCATCAGTATCCACTTGCTCGACCTCTGTGGCCTCTACAATATCATTTTTCACAAAAAAAAGAAAAATTTAAAAGTTATCATTTATGTCTTCTTAGCTACTTTAGTGCAACTGATTTTTCTTAAAAATTTAGTTCACTAAAGTGGAGGCAAAATGTAGTGACGTAAAATTGTGCCCTGTGGCAATTTCACACTTGCACATCTAACTCGTTGTATTTATGACAAAAACCTATAGTTAGAATTTCATAATTTCAACTTCATAGGCAACAAAGATGAAGTACTAATAACTTGAATACTTTACTTGTACAAATTTTTGAGGACACTTGCGTGATGCGTGGACATCTCCATGATGCACTAGCATCCCCAAACTTTTCAAGATTCAAATGAGAATATTCCAGATCCTTTGTCTATGGCACGTGTTAGTGTGGCAAAAACGTGGATGTAACAACTCTTTTTGCCTATGCAACCTCACAAAACTCCACTTTTCCCTCTCATTCTCATTCATTCTTACGTTCTCTCATTTGATCTTTCTCTCTCTCTCTCATTATACTCTATCTTCTTCATTCTCTCTTGCTCTCTCTTGCTTCCAAAGCAAAGCTCTGCCAATTTCTCTCAAGCAACAATCAAGGCTCTCTTGCACGCAAGCTTATCATGCCTA
This sequence comes from Sequoia sempervirens, assembly GCA_007258455.2. NCBI lineage: Eukaryota > Viridiplantae > Streptophyta > Pinopsida > Cupressales > Cupressaceae > Sequoia > Sequoia sempervirens. The sequence continues at coordinate 495,748,125 of VDFB02270651.1, forward strand.
TCAATCCAAGAAGGGAGCCACAGGCTGTTGGTAATGCTCTCTTGTCTTCTTGTCTCATCTATTTAATACTATCTATTTCATCATGTTTTCTTTATTCGTAATAGGGGTTCTCCTCCTTTGAAGGGTTTGTTTCTATCACACGTCTTTACATTTCATGCATTTTTATCTGTCTATCTGTCTGGCTATCTGTGAAGGTGGAAACACCAAAACAAGGGTTTGATTGAGGCAAGCTTCAAAAAAACTCCCAACATTTTTCCCTCTCTATTTGTGTGCATATGTATAGATTTAATAAGCTAGAAGTTACAGATTTAAGGCCCTTATTATCGGTTTTACCAAAGACAACAACATGGAGCACATACATCCCCGTGACGTGCTATTTTCTATGGTCAAGGCTTAATCCTCTTGAGGGTAAAATCCATGATTCTTGTACTTTCTATTTTTGTATACAAATTTTTAATTCTGTTACCTGTTCCTATAATTAAATGATTTTATCATTCTTTCCATTAATAGTTTAGTGTTTATTCAATTAAGTTGTGTAAATATTTTTCATCTTGAATCTCATCACCCAAGCTTTGATACTTGAGGTAACTAAGGGCTATTTTCTCCTTAAGACCCTATCATCTTGAGGGTAGCGAATCCCCTCCTTTATAAATGGTAAGGAGCTTCCAATTTTTTTTAGAGTTTTATTGGTAAAATTTGTAAATGTGATATTGTGAAAGATAGCATAGATATTAAATATTCTACTCAAGTTTTAAAATAAGGAGCTTGCAAATGTAACATGTGTGTTGGTATAGAAATAAAAAGTTATGGTTAATGTTTTTGGCCATTATCTTTTATATTTAGTAAAACTCTTAATAAGTTATAGTTGTGTGATAAAAAAGTGATTATCATAATGATGATGTAGGTTTTAAATCTTGGTTGTGAATCATTGAGCTAACTTAATGATAAATACCATGTGCTAGTTCCTCCAAAGAAGAAATATCCTTAATGATAAATAGAATGTGTTAGGTTCACCTCTTAATAAACACAAAAATTCTATTTTCCATGCTATATTTTTACTATAAGATATTTAATATTTGATCCACCATTCCAATGCATCTCCACTTCCATCAAAATTAGGAACCCCCATTGAAACTAGGGTTTAAGAAAAAATGCAGATAACCATTTTATCAAATTCAATTGTGCCCACTTCGATCCAACCCATAAATTATGAAGTCAGTCTCAAATTAAAAAATACAATTAATAGACCCCTAATGAATTTAGATTCCTTTTCTAAAAATGTAAAAAATTCAAAAAATTACCTTGATTTGTGGCCTAGAGGGTGAACTTATGAGAATTCACAAAATTGCAATAACTCGTAAAATATTGATGATAAAATCTTTAGTTTTGGATTGTAGCTTCCTTATATGATCCTTCAACTTCAATAAATAAAATGCTGAAAATTTTGCAATCGTTTAAAAATTATAGGCAAATCTTAAAAAACCAGGGTTTCATCCACTTTTGCCCAAATTGATGCTTTGATACCACTTGATAAGATCCAAAAATATAATAATAGAAATAATATATTTTAGAAGATAGATCTCACACAACACAAGAAATTTTTGTGGGCCAATATGCTCTAATTTCCAATATATGCCAAAATAGAGTAAACCCTTGAGGTAGGGTAACACCATATAATACTCCTTATGGAAGAAGCTACTCCCCACTATATCTCTAAGAGATCCCAAATACAATATCATACTTCACACATATCTTATAATGATAATCACATTCTTTATATAGACCTCTTCCTAATAAGACAATGGAGGGGTAATCCTAATTAAGGCCTACTCAACTCCTATTATAATTAATTAGACAATTTACTCACATGACCCAATATAACTATCTTAAGGGATGTGTGCCACATTTTAGCATCTCCATCCATTTAAATACATTATAATATCATACCCCTAGGTACATAGCATAGACTTCATGACATTTAATATGTATCAACTTTGTTCCCCAATGGATAAGGCACTCAGCTACCATTCTACGTCATACGTTGATTCTTTATTCATCATTGGGTGTCCTAGAGGTCTTAACACCATAATAAGTTGGTAAGTATGTCTAGGAAAGTGTTGTGTGGTCTCACAACGCACCCCATGTTACTTAAAATAGCATAGGGACCCATTAGTTAGCAAACCCTAAAAGTGCAAGGTGGAGTGAAAAGGGTTAGTGCAATGTTGGATTGTGCATAAAATTTGAGAAGAGAGGTGTTTTGGGAAAGTAACACATTACAAAACCGATCACCACAGTTTCATGGTTGGTAGTAAGCGTAGCGAAGCCCACAAGGCCTATACTGAAGTGGTTAGGTAAAGGGAGTTTGTGTCATCGTGTGATTATTTAAGAATGAAGTGGACACGAAAATGGTTTAAAAGGTAAAAGAAGTTTCACAATGAAGGCTTTAAGTAATAATGCTTTTGCAAAAAAGGTATTGGGTGAGTATGAAGATGATGAATTAGGTAATTGAGGGTTCAAAATTTTTTGTATCATGAGAAATTTCCAATACTTCACATAACACAAGAAGTTCTCGAAAGTTACTTAATATGCAAAAACCCAAAAAATGTTAAACAAAGTGTTATTATAGTTTAAGTCATAAGCATGGTTTAGAGAAAATTGAGAAAGTGGATAAGCTAGGATGACAATAGTTCACTTTGGTAAGGTAATTGAATGCATGATATTTCAATTTTGTGCAATGTTATGTTGATGCAGGAGAATATTTACAAGTTGTGAAATGCATAGGTAGGTGTTGATACCAATAGCAAATGTTTTCCCCTATTTCAGTAGTAGATATTTTCTCTAATTTTGGTAACGAGTATTTCTCTGGATACAAGAAGTAATGTCTTCGAATGTGGGGATTTTGAAGATTGCCACCAACAGATTGGATTTTTCATTTTTGAAGACTAGAGGAGCCCGAGTACCTTTTCTATCTGATTTCTTCAGGAATCAAGGAATTTTCAGTAGGGATCAAAGCGATGGAAACATAACTTTGATCTTTTCCATGGGAGTTATGAGTTGGCATCTCCCATGTGTGACAAATGCCTTGATGCCACATGTCTTTTATTAACTAGTCTATTTCTCTCCGACCATGTGCTTTTGGTAACAAACTCATGGCTTGTGCTCTATAAAAGGCAAGGAGTTGTTAGGTTTAAGGGGTCATAATTTGTTGAAATAGTAGAGCCTAAATTGGAACATTGCCAATTTATTTCTTTACTTCATGTTTTTTTGGTTCAATTCTAGTATAAAGACTTGTATTTACTATAGAGATTGGTAATGCTAAAGCAAGAAAAAAGTCATTCCAAATTGTATATTTTGTGTCACTATAAACTGTTCATTCCTATTCAAATAATCAATTTGTTACTCCATTCTCGAATGCATTTTGAAGCTATCTCAATGGTGAATGGTTTTGTTTCTTTAAACTCTTGCATTATTTTGTATGTAGCTATGAAGAAATCTAGTGAAATACAAAATAGTTAATGCTTTAGCTTGTCTATATCTCTTCTATATGCGTGGGTAATAACTAGGAGCAATTAATTTCTTAGGATTTATCTCTTCTTACCTTGATCCTTTGAAGTTTATTTTTGAAAAGATTTGAATTAATTGAAGTTTGAAAGTGATGCAAACATTATCTGGAAGGATTATTACATCACCTGCTTTTCATTGAAAGCAATTTTGAATACCAATATACCCTATGTTAAAACAACAATTACACAACGAACCCTGAGTGAACCTAGTATGTCAAGACCTGACATTCATGAGCCTTGGGATAGCCAAATTCTTAATTGAATTTGGTGATTCTTTCAAGATAGATAGGTTTTGTTGTTCAAATAATAGGATTTTATCTGCATGTTGTTGTGTAACAACCACATCAACAAAAAGGTTTATCATGTACTCAATATTATTAAAAGGTCAATTTTAAATTATCTTTGCACACATATTTATTTAACTTTTAGAATAAGTTGTGTACAAAGATTTTATTTATGGACCAAAGAAGTGAAAATTTATAATTTGTGGGAAATTTTTGTTCAACATTCTCCACTATATAATGTAAATTGGTAGTAAGAAGCAATTAGGATTAAGCTGTTCTTGGTTTTAAATAAAATTTTTAGGGAGTAATATTCAAAATATGCTAATAGCTTATTAGGAATTCATTAGTTTTTCTAAAGTCAAAGATCTCTCCAACTATTGCCAAGGTTTAGAAATTTGTGTGGAAATGCCCATAGTTGCTCTCCACTATAATTATACTTTTTGTAATTTTCTCATTTATGTCAATAAAATATAATTTATAGTATGACAATATATAATGGTTCTTATTAATGGATGCATTATTTTCCTTTTTATAAAATATAGTTTCAACTTGTTTAATGGAATTTAATCACATCCACTAAATCACATTATGTTGTATGTCATGTTTTTTCTTGCCATACCAAGGGTTTTAAAAGTGGATTATACATCAATTGCATGCTATCAAGTGTGGTAAAAACTAAGATTATGTGAGATTTCAACTAGCTTATTATGCAAACCATCCACACATTTCCATGGCCATTAGGGAAGAGAAAATTTTGATCAACTTTATTTTTCTTCTATTTTGAGTTACCCACACCTTCTATCTATCTTTTTGAATTATTCTTATGCATTTTCTAGTGAAAAGTGCAAAAAAAACAAAACCCCCATCATTCAAAGGAACTTTTTCTCTTACACATAGAGGGGCATGTTATCCTCATTTTATTCACACAAAATTTATAATTTGTGCATTAAAATGGCAAGCAATGTCATGCATCAAGCACTTTATTGAGTCACTCTTAGTCATAAAATGATCTAGTCTCACATATTTTCCATGCATGCCATTATATTCATCCATACTTGAAATGTCATAATTGATCTAGTTCATATGGAGAGGCATGCTAGTTTAGAGGCGAGTTGTCCATCTATTTAATCAAAGTTTTGGAAGTAGTTGCATAATACAACAAATCACATAAACAATTAAATTTAGAACTTTATAAGTGTTGCGAATAAATAATTTTACAAGGAAATTCCTAAGGCTATTTAATACAATGTGTAAAATTTTTAAATCTCAACTCTTGTCCATTTGAGAGATATTAAGTTATCAAGTTTTCACTAGGTAGTTTGCAAAAACAATAAAATCAAAAGTTTTGTTGAAGCTAGAGAAAAATGAATTTGAAGAGGTCTTATAGTATTCTTACAAACAATTTTACCAAATTTCAATTAAAGATGTGAGTTTGATCAAAAGATATGAGATTTCTTTAAATTGTTGGCAATTGCAAGGTGAAACTCTCAAATGGGTATGAAATTATTTTGAATTATATGTTTTTCAATGCTTTGAAAAGGTTATAGAACTTGTGAGTTCTCCGAACACAACTTTCACAACCATATTTGTATTCCAAAAGTGACGATTGCAACTTCATAACCAATTTCGAGAGCTAATAAGTATTTATCAAAAAAACATTTTGATTTTGATAAGTTGTGGGTTGTGAAAAGCATCCAAACTATTGATGAAGTCATTTTAAAAGTTGAAAAGAGTTTGAGAAAAGCATAAGTCACAAATCACAACTCACAACTCAAAAGTTAATGGCTATGAAGTCATCTCAAGTAGCCAATGGCTGAAGGTTTGCACAGGAAGAGGTAGTATTACAACTACCCAAATAAAGACTAGCATAAAATGGATTTGTTAAAAATGTTTTAAGAAAATTTCAAGTACAGGTGTAAAGAACTCCAAAACCTTTGCCAACGTCCTTGATTGGTGAAGCAATACTAGTGCTTTTATTCCCGATACATACTTTTGTGATAAGGATGTAAAAACCATCAAAGGAAGGATTACAAAACATAGATAAGAGGATTGGTCTAACAAATGAAGTCTTGGCTACAATGGAAACGATTAAGTGTTATGCATGGGAAAATAGTTTTCAAGGAAAAGTCCAACATATTAGGAATAATGAGCTTAACTGGTTCTAGAAGGCACAATTACTAGAATCATTCAACAATTTCATTTTGAATAGCTTCCAGTACTTGTTATAGGGGTTGCTTTTGGAGTATATACTTGATGGCGAACTAACACTTGCAAAATTCTTTTCTTCTCTTTCCCTATTTGTAGTGTTGAGGTTTCCCTTATTCATTTTTTTGAACTTGATAATCTAGGTTGTTAATGCTAATGTGTCTCTAAAAAGACTAAAGGATCTCTTCCTAGAAGAAGAGAGAAAGTTACAACTAAATCCACCCCTTTAATTTGGATTTCATGCTATATACATTAACAACAAGACATAAAGGCATATAGCCCTAAACTTTCCAATTTTAATCTAGATATCTTGATTATGGAATCTTGTTGCTATTGTTGGGCCTACAAGACAGGGGACAACCTCATAAATCTCATAAATGCTTGGAGAAATACCATCCATAGTAAATAATGCAACGATTTTTGACAATATTTTATCTAGATCTCCATATGATCCAATATGTTATGAAAGAGACATCCATAACGAATTGGAATGTGATCTTCAACTTTTACTTGGTGGTGATCTCACAGAGATTGGTGAAAGAGTGAAAAATAGTGGTGGATAGAAGCAAATAGTTTCTATTACAAGGGTTATATATTTTGGGCAAATGTTTATCTATTTGTTGGTCCTCTAAGCACACTCGATGCACATGTTGGCTGCTAGGTTTTTGATACATGCATAATGGATTTTTCAGGAGGGTTTAGTAATGTATAGTTTTATCATCAAAACTAGACATGAATTTGATATTTTCTTGGTATGCCAAGTGTGGTGATATGGTGAAGGCATGCCAAATGTTTGACAAAATGTTTGTAAGAGATGCAATCTCATGGAGTGCCAAGATTGTAGGATATGCACATAATAGACTTGTTCACAAATATTTGGAGATTTTTAACCAAATGTAGTGAACAAGAGTGAAAGCATACTCAACTTTTGTTGAATAGAAGTTTTGGAATAGGTTATAGGGATTCATCAAAGAATCATGGAAGCCAAATTTTTATTAGATGTTTTCATTGTGACTTCCCTAATAAATATGCATGCAAAATGTGGAAGCATATAAAAGGCATACAAATTGTTTCAAACAACGTCTCAACGAGATTGGTCTTAGCGATATGTAAAGGGAGAGAGCGAACAATGTTTTCAATTGAAATTGTGTTGTCACCCTCTGTCATGCTAAATCTCCCAAGTGCAATATTCCTAAACTCAAGATCTTTGCTTTCAACAAATTGTTGAGCAATAAAGACCTGATCATCACTAAAGTTGATAAAGGTAATGCCACCGTCATCATGAACAAGCGAGACTACGTCTCCAAAATGCTTGAACACATTTCCGACTCTAGAAGCTACCAAATTTTATCTCGCAACCTTGTTCCAAAATTATAAATAAAGTTAAACATGCCATTTCCCTCCTATCTTTTGAGATGCAACCAAGAAACGTTTGTTACCCACCAAAGAAGTGACACCCCACATCTATGGTGTCCCAAAAATGCACAAAAAGGGAATTTCTCTAAGACCCATTGTGGACAATATCGGCTCTTCGACCTACAAATTAGCTTCCTTTCTTGCCAAGCTTATCTCTCCTCTTGTTGGAAATTCTGATTTCCACATCAAAGATTCCTCCCATTTCGTCCACTTTATCAAGGATGTCAAACTAGATAGTTCTGACCTTTTGGTGAGTTTTAATGTGGTTTCTCTCTTTACCAAGGTTCCCATCCTTGACTCCATTGAGATTGATAGACGTAAAACCAATGCCAAAATTGCTTCCCTTGTAGAATTATGCCTTAAATCCACTTTCTTTTCTTTCCAAAATGTCATCTATGAGAAAGTTGATGGTGTGTCCATGGGTTCCCCTCTCTCTCCAATCATAGCCAATATTTGCATGAAACATTTTGAAGAAACCGCCCTTTTCTCCTTCTCGCTCAAACCAAAATGGTGGAAGCACTATGTGGATGACACTAACGTTTGTTGGCCTCATGGCCTTGACAAGTTAGAAGAACTCCACGCTCACCTGAATAGCTTAGTCGCTTGTATCTCCTTTACCAAGGAGATTGAATATGAAGGGAAACTTCCTTTGCTAGACATCTTGCTCATCAAAAAATATGATGGCACCCTAGATTGTCGTGTTTTTCGTAAGGCTACTCATACTGACCTCTACCTCCATTCTTCCTTTCATCACAACCCTTGCCAAAAAGTGGAGTCCTTAAAACCCTTGCCTTGAGAGCTTATTGTATCTATGATGATGAAAACTTAAAGCAAGAGTTGGTCCATCTTCGCAAAGTCTTCATCCTAAATGGGTACAAAAGTAAACAAATCTCCAAAGCCTTTAACCATGCCAAGACAAAGTTCTTTTCTACCTCCTTTTCCTCCAAGCTAGAATTCCTCCCTGGTGCTTCTCTTCCTTATATTGAAGGCATCTCCTAAAAAATCTCTAAGATTCTTTTGAAGAAAGGGTTCCATTGCACTTTCAAACCTTTTTCAACTGTAAAACATCGTCTCCCCTCTCTTAAGGACTATAGGGACATCTTACTCGAGTTTGGAGTTTATAAGGTGGTTTGTTATTGTGGTATCTATTATATTGGTGAAACAAGTTGTTCTTTTTGCACAAGGATTAAAGAGCATAGTGCAGAAATCAAACATGATCATGTTCTCAAATCCGTACTTGCATACCATTCCACTTCTACTAAGCACCACATTTTCTTAGAAAATACTGAAGTCTTATGCAAAGAGGACAATTTTTTCAAGAGGAAGCTCAAGGAAGCCATCCATATTAACTTCCACCCCACTAACCTTAATTGTGATGAGGGTTATGGTCTAAGTATCTCTTGGAAACCCTTATTGTCTAACCTTTGCAACTAGGTTCACACCTAGCTTGTTCTTTTCTCCTTGACTCTTCGTTGAGTCCCTTGCTTGTGTGTCCTCTTTCATTTATCCCCTTCTCTCTTCGCTTAGCCTTTCTCTCCTTTCCTTTTTTCCTTTATTGTCAACCCCCCCCACCGCCCGCTACGTCTACCCCCCATCTTATCATTCTTACCCCTTTGGGATCATGTCTTCTCCTATCCTTGTCTCTTTCTGTTTCCTCTTCTCCTTCTCTCACCCTTTCCCCTTCTTCTTGCTTTGATCTCTTTTATTTCGCTTCATTTTCCTCAACCTTTCTTTTCAACTTAATTTATGTTCTCTCTCTTTCATTTGCATTCGTCTTCTTATGCATTTTCAATATATATATATATACCTTGTTTCATATATAGATACTTATTCTCATCTATTTTTATTTTTTATTTATTTTTCTTATTGTTATAATCTCTTTTTTCTTAATATTGGTGGTTCTTTTTATTATCTCTTTGCAATATTTTTATCATTCCTAATTTTTTTTGTATATGTATTTTCATACATATATAGTTATTTATTTTCTTATGCCCTTCCTTTTCTTTTATGCATTCATGGTTCTTTTTTGTTATATATAGATAAAGTTAATAAATTTGTTGTATTTATTTCTATATATTTGTCCTGTTGTATTTATATCCTTATTTCTTTTAAGTATTTGTATGATTATTTGTATAAAAACTATAGACAAATATGAGCTTTTATTTTCTTCTAATTGCATTAATTTTATATATATATATAAGTGCATTTTTGTATACTTTTTTTTAGAAATTTGGTCTTTTTTCTTTCCTATCTAATGTATGTTTTATTAATTCTCATTCATGCATATATATAGATATATGTAGTGTTATTTTCTTGTTATTTGCTCTTTTCTCTATCTTGTTCCTCAAACCTTGTGCTTCCTTCCCTTCCCTCTTCTCTCTCCCTTTTTAAACTAGTCTAAGTTTGCAATTAACCATTTTCTCCTCTTGCTCTCTTTGCTCTTTATCATCCTGATGATGGATCATAGAGTGTGATCCGAAACGTTGATGCTAAAAATTCCAACACAATCAAATCCAGAAACAATACTGAACAAATAAGGTTTATTATTTTTAAAACAATTATGTTTCAAAAAAGTAGTTAGGAGGTAGTTATGAAATAGTTACACGTGGTTATCAAGAAGAAGCCTATTTATACAAGGCTATTTGCTAATATAAAGATGGGGGGACTCTTACAAGGGGAATTTTAGAAGGGGAATTTTTAGAGAAATTTTTTCAAAGACTTTTAGGCTTACACTTTGTATAGAGGGGTTTTTGGAATTGTATAATTTTACAAAGATAATAAAGAGAGCATTTGAAATCATATGTTTTGAATGTACTTCGAAGTTATTATTACTAATTTTTCGTATGTCAAATTGGTAATCCCTTTTGTCTTTGTGGAAACCATTGATCATCTATTAAAACATTTATAAATTGCACAATTGATATAACAAAACACAATCATATCTTGGTATCTTGGTTTGCATGTGGTGAAGTGATCTATCTCTTCATGTGTTGAGATTTGTTATCCTTCTTTCATTGTCGTTGTATATCAAAACATACATTGTGGTAAAATCTATCATACAAATCTATGGAATATAGTTTCTAATTTTTTTATGAATCTTTGCTATTTTTAAATAAGTTTGTGAAATCCAAAGTTGGTATTCGTGTGCCTACTATTAAGGTTTTTGTAAGTTATTTTCTTTAGTCTTTTCTTTTTCCATTATGAACTTTCAAGTCAAAAGTACATAAAAACTATAAAAAAAACCCCATCGTACGAGGGAGTTTCCCCTCTTAGACGTAGAGGAATATTGTTAGTCCAATAACAACTTATCCAACTATTGGAACATTTGTCACTACCTGTTGGGCGAGCTACATTGAAATCTATTGTGATAAGTATGTTTACCAATAGATTTTTGGTGACTTTGTTGGGGATGCAAAGTGTCGGTATATTTTGTTCCTAAAAATGTCAGGATACATCCCCTATAATGGAAGTTGGCAACTCTACGAAAGTGAGACACCCACTATCGTTTCTTTCAAACTCGTAGTATGGAATTAAATTCATCTCATCCATGGGGAACCCACTTCAATCCATTGGCCTTGGCTCGATACACAACCTTACTCGTAGGATCACATAAGCATTTTCCAAAGTTCACTGGAGAGAACTCACAAATGCTCATAATCACTTTATAGCATTCACAGTTGCTTGTGGAATTATGGGATTTAATGAAGATGTGTTTGTGCAATTGTTTGTCGAAAGCCTCGTTGGACCTACTGCAAAATTGTTTCAAAACCTGAAAGATGGATGCATTACAAATTGAGATAGCTTGAAGGGAAGGATTCTTGCAAGATTTAAAGTTGTAATTGATGTAGGTGAGATTTTATCTTAGTTTTTCCAAATCCAAAAGAAAGAAGATGAAACTATAAGGGACTTTGTGGAATTGATTTAACAAATATTTATAACATAATTCCTCAAGAGAATCAACTAAAGGAGGACAACCAATTGTGTGCTCTCATTGTTGCATTACACCCTAAAGTTAGATTCCTCTTGAAGTGGAATAAGGTATGCAACCTAGAAATTGTACAAAAAGAAGCTATTGAGATTAAAGATGATCTTGTTTAGGTTGTTAAAAGAAAAATGCATTAAGAGATGTAGCTTGGAGGTTTCAAGAAATGAGTCAACAAAGAGATCTTCAATATTGAATCATAACTATCAACTTGAAGAGCATGCGTATATGTAGTGTGATCTTAGTGCAAAAAGGGTAAAGTTGACGCCTCTTTTAGATGATTATCTAAATCTCATAGTTCTAGGTGAAGATTTATTTCAAGATGATTCAATTCCCTCAACAATCAAATCTTAAGCTAAACAACATGGTGAAATGTACCATTTATATGTTGAGGGGACAAATATGATTCAAAAATCTCTCTTGAAGATCGAAGAGATAATACTTCTCTCACCCATGGGGGAAGTGTTGGCAATCATTGCATTTAGTTGAAAAGTGTAATAATTGATTCCTCTAGTGACAACTATTGGACAATCTTTTGCCAACACAAGCAACCAAGAGGAAAGCCAAAATGATTACTCATCAATGTCTTCTTCTTCTTCTTCCGAGATATAAGTATTAAGAAAGAACCATTTGATAGAAATAGAGATTGGAAGTTAAGTTGATGGCAAAGAATGCAAAAATACACTACCAATCGTTTCCAAATTTGCATGCAACTTGAGCATGAAGCTTTCAAATTTCGTGATGAACAAGATGGAGAAGAACCATGACAACAAAAAGCAAATTGAAAAAAATAAAGATATTAGAGAACAATTTGAAGACAAATCAACAAGCATCCTCACTTCGATAGATGTGCATCTTGCGTTTTGTGGAGCATTCAAGGTTCAAAATAATCCTCTTTTTTAAGCTTCTAGTCCCATAGATGCATTGGTATCATATAGTATGAATTAATTTTCCATTTCTTTCCATACTAGTGTCAAAGAAGAGGAATATACACATACATGGAATAGAGGATGATCTTAAGAATTGAACAAACATTAGAGAAAGTGATATAGTAGTCATGAAAGAATTAGGAGCGATATGACACTCAATCCCATAATGTTTTTATCCCAAGTTGGTGCTTGCAAATGTCTAATGATGAATTTTTATGTGGAGTCATTACTTTGCAATTTATAAAAGAAGATACTCTAGTTAATAAAATTGAAGATACAAAGTTGTCATCAATAGACCATGGAATTCCCGGGTCAATCATTGCAAAGAAAGATGAAATTATTTAATCTAAAAAAATCCTATACACACTAATATTGTTGTTCATGATTGACATTCTTAGTTTGTTTTGGAAGAAGTTGATTCACATCAAGTTTCACATGAGATACATATTTAGCCAAAACTTGGTCATTCTTGGACTCAAATGGTCATGAGTACACTTGAGGATGAAATTTCAGCACTTTTAATGCAATACATGAAAGTATAGTTGATAACATGCAGAATGATGTCATCCAATAGGCTTCAAAAGTCTATAATGTGAGTGGTTGTTTGGGCATAATGCATTACTCAAATAATTTTTAAATGCCATTATTTTTAGATCTCTTGTCACAATAGTTGCAGGTTGGCGATTGGGTTTACAAGCATTCTTCAATCATCATCCATTGTTTCACACATGCACATATTTTTCTCAACCTGTAAATTGATTCGCGTCATCGTCCTAGAGCAATTTGCGGTAGGAGTCACCTACCATGTACATAAGTTAATTACATTTTTTGTAGTGCCTTTTTTGCTTGGGTTTCCATTTGTTTTTACATTTATCCAAGCTTTGTGTTGCTCAACTCACTTTCCCTCTATCACGTCATGTTATTTTTTGACTTTGTAGCCCAATTGATTTAAGGCACTAGTCTTTGACCAAAAACTCTAGGTTCTCTCTGCATCCTCTACAATCCTTGTCCCTAGTCAAAGCCAACTATTACCCTTGTTCTAGCAACACAAAATCTAAACATTTTGTACCAAAAAGACAAGCACCACCATGCGTCAATCACCTTTATTGAGTCACCCTATGTCGTAAAATGATATTGTCACCTGCTTTCCATGAAATTTATTCCATTCATCCATCATTGCAATGTCAGAGTTGATCTGCTTCACATGGAAAAGTATGACAATTCAAAGGGGGATTGTCCATCTATGCAATCAAAGTTTTGGAGCAATTATGCAATGTGACAAATCACAAAAACAATTAATTTAAAATCCATAAGAGCTCGAATGAAATTGGTTTACACAGTCATTCCAAAGGCTATTTAATATAATGTGACAAATTTTTAGATCAAAAGTCATGTCCATTTGAAAGATATTAAACTATCAAGTTTTCACCAAGCAATTTGTGAAAATGATTAAATTGGGAGTTTCATTAAAAGCCAGAGCAAAATAAATTTGTAGAGGTCTTCATAGGGTTATTACAAACAATGTGACCAAATTTCAAGAAAATATGAGTTCGATTAAAAGACATGAAATTTCTTTAAATTGTCAACAATCACAAGGTGGAACTTTTAAATGGTTATGAAATTATTTTGAATTATGTGTTCATTGATGCTTTGAAAAGGTTATAAAACTTGTGGGTTCTCCCAACACACCTTTCACAACCATATTGGTATTCTAAAAGATAAGTCTTTGAAGGTGAAGGTTAAAAAGTTTTCAACTTTATAACCAACTTTGGAAGCCAATAAATATTTATCAAAATTACAAGTTTTTATTTTGATAAGTTGAGTTATGTGAAAAGCATCCAAAGTGCCAACAAAGCTATTTTAAAAGTTGAAAAGAGTTTGAAAAAAACATAAGTCACAACTCACAACTCACAACTCAAAAGTTAATGGTTGTGAAGTTGTCTCAAGTAGCTGATGACAAAAGGTTTGCACCACAACCTTTGCCAAAGTGCCTAATTAGTGCAACAATACTAGTGCTTTTGTTCCCAATACAAACTTTCGTGAAAGTAGGACGCATAAACCATCACAAGAAGGATTACAATGGATAGATAAGAGGATTGGTCTAATGAATGAAGTCTTGGTTACAATGGGCATAATTAAGTGCTATGCATGGGAAAATAGTTTTCAAGAAAAGGTCCAACATATAAGAAATGATGAGCTCAATTGGTTCTAAAAGGCACAATTATTGGGATTGTTCAATAGTTTCATTTTGAACAGTATTCCAATACTTGTTACAGTGGCTGCTTTTGAAGTACATACTTTTACTTGGTGGTTAACTAACACTTGCAAATGCAACTAACAAATGTGAAGTCAAACTTTGCAACCTTCACCAACATCCAATTGGGCCATGCCTTAGAACATCATATGGACATCCATCATAGCATAATGGAATGATGGCTTCTAATTCTTAATTGATGGCTATATTTTGTAGCAACTTTCACTTGAAAAGTTCTCACCTAGAAAAACAACTAGCTTCGACCTAAGAAACAAATTCTAACTCACATTCAATATTTTCATTTAAAAGGCTACAAAAATCTTGTCTCGAGCTCAAGAATCTAGCAACTCTAAAACTTGTTATTTTTAGTTCTACTTTTCATTTATTGTGAATAAATTGAAGCAACAACATAGTTTGTACAAGGTTGTTGCAAAACTCAACATAATTGATGACATTGAATTGACAAACCAAGAAAGAACACATGCTATAAAGGCTATGAGAGCCATGGAAGGAGATGCTAGAATGAGTTCTAGTTCCAAATTGAGTCTTGAACCATAGGTTTATTGGTGGCATGATACATATCATCCTCGAAAGACCAAGTATGTTAACCAAGTGCATATGAATGGGACAAATACAATCAAACACATTATGACCATGATAATTCTCCTCCAAAAATTGTACAAGGTTATAGGTTCAACATCTTTTATCCAAATCTTGTTGACAAAACAAGGGCTCTCACATGTACAATTGAGAAGGATGGGAGCAATGTTGAAATTTGCCTAATAGGATTTCATGTTGGACCTCCATATGAAGACATTGCTTTCCTTACTGTAAATAAATAATGGGTATATTTACATAAGAAAGGATTCAAGTGTACCTTTGAACAAGGGATGTTGCATATCCTTTAAGGCCATGTTATTGTTGAATGAATGATTCATGAATTAGAAGAAGATGGTGCCTGCTACAAGAAGACAAATAACTTGGTGTCTCTTTAAAGTTAAGAGTTTCAAGTTAGCGTTTTAAGAAGGTAACTCATCTCACATTGTAATTTTAAGTTATAAAATGAACCTTTATTTCCAAAAAAGTTATGTTGAACATACTCAAATAAGGTTTATTATTCTTAAAACCATTATGTTTCAAAAAAGTAGTTAGGAGGTAGTTATGAAGTAGTTGAATATGGTTATCAAGAAGAAGCCTATAAATACAAGGCTAGTTACTATTGTAAAGGGGGGGAACTCTTATGAGGGGATTTCCTAGAGAAACTTTTTAGAGGCTTTTATCCTTACACTTTGTAAAAAGGGGTTTTTTGAGTTTTACAATTTCACAAAGATTATAAAGATAGTATTTGAAATCATATGTTTTGAATGTACTTCCAATTTATTATTACTAATTTTTTGTATGTCAAATTTGTGATCCCTTTTGCCTTTGTGGAAAGCATTGGTCATATGTTGGAACATTTATAAAACACAATCATATCTTGGTGTCTTGGTTTGAATGTGTTTAAGTAATCTATGCCTTTGTGTGTTGAAATTTGTTATCCTTATTTCATCATTGTT
Organism: Sequoia sempervirens; assembly: GCA_007258455.2. Taxonomy (NCBI): domain Eukaryota; kingdom Viridiplantae; phylum Streptophyta; class Pinopsida; order Cupressales; family Cupressaceae; genus Sequoia; species Sequoia sempervirens. The sequence continues at coordinate 495,764,314 of VDFB02270651.1, forward strand.
GCATATCAAAACTATATTGTGGTAAAATTCATCATACAAATTTATAGAACATAATTTTTGATTTTGTGATGAATATTTGTTAGTTTCAAATAAGTTTGTGAAATCCAAAGTTGATATTCATGTGTCTATTGCTAAGGTTTCAATAAGTTATTTTCTTTAGTCTTTTTTTTTTAATGTACTTTCAAGTTTAAAGTACACAAAAATCTTTAAAAAAACCTATCATACAACAGAGTTGCCTCTTTCAAATGTAGAGAAAAATTGTTAGTCCAATAACAACTTTTAAAACTATTGGAACATTTGTCACTGCGTGTTGGACAAGTTGCATTGATATCTACAATGATAAATTTGTTTACCAACAAGGTGTCACTCTATTCAAGGTAATGTAGCCTCATTTGTAACAAAATTTGTTGTTGTCTTGGGGTTGAATCACCTATATTTTGCAATGAATTGAGGCAAAATTGATGTATGTGCACAACCAAACTTTGTGCATAGATAACTCTTGTGAATAATAATATAATATGCAATATCATCCACAAACATTTATTCTAATGGTGCAAATACTAATAGATATTAACATAGTGTTCTAAATGTTAGAATACTAACACAAGAAATATAATGAATTAATTAAAAATAGTCACCATAAAATAATGAAATAAAGTACAACCCTATAAAATTATTCAGCCAAAACCAAAGCTAATTTATAATGAAATAAGGAATAAGTGCCACTTCAAAGGGGTGTTTGACCAAATATCTTAGCAAAATATGGCCTTCATAAAGTTAATGATATCCATGTGCATAATCTTATGAGGTCATATGCTTGAATTTTGAATTTTCTATTCAAGTAAGATAAAGCATCATGAATGTGCTACGTAGGCTCTTCTAAAAGTCATCATGCATTTGACATGTATAGAACTAGAAGCATAACATACCTCTTCCCTCTAGCAAGGTATTGCTCTTAATCTTGCAACATAGAGATCCTTTCATATGGTATATTTCCTCTCTGTTATGAGTTTATTTTTTAGGTTCTTAAATCACATTCCAAACACTTTAGTTCCAATATAATTCAACCCCACTATCCAACCACGTTATCTCTATTTGTATAGAGCTTTTGTGATCAAATACTCTTAACAAGGGAACAAAATATCAAATGGATCCTTGATGATGTCGGTAACTCCAACTACCATGCAGAGTCAATAGTGTTAATATGTTTCCTTTCTGAACCACGCGGACAAATCCACGCGGACAATATTTGTATGAACACAAATCTAAATGAGAGGAAACACGTTTTGTCTTTTTTTCTAATGGATGTATCCGATACACCACTTCAGAAGTGGGCCGTCTATGAGTACAGTTAGTATTTAGGTAATATACGCATATCTAAGAGGGAGCATGTTGTATCTTAGTCACCTTTTCACAGACGCATGAATAAGAGCAATAAATTACAAAGATACCATTGCCTTTTAAGTTGAATGAAACATCCGAATAACACAAACAGGATTGTGGAAGTCAGTAAAGTTTCGGCATCCCTCTAAAGCACGTATATAGGTAGTTTCACGAGCTTCTTGTGTCATTCCAGTTTGTGTAGCATATTCAAGGGCCATTTCAATATCAACCTAGAATAAGATGCAACAATGACAGGTCATACTCATTTACTGAATAAAGTCTCCATATCTGTTAAAAGGAAAAATACAGAAAAGCATTTACAGTTGAATACCTGTTCAACATGTTGGGTGAGCTTATCTCTAAGAGTTGATTCTGTAATCTCCCGAGATGTTACTTTCTCAAGTATTTGATCATAGTCATCCCCAAATCTTGGTCTTTTTGGAGAACGCAATTGTACCATTTCCTTTAGCACCTCATATATAGCTCGCGATGCATCAGGTATATACCTACAGCATCCAGCAAAAATAAATGTTAATTTTAAAAAGTGACAAAAGGCACCAACTGATAATGTGAGATGCCATATTCAAGCACATACTTTGTCAGGTTTCGCTTACGCTCCTGTCGTTCACGTGCTTGTTGCTTTTTCACTATTTTTGATTTCAACTGAGCACAGCATTGTTGAATAGCAGACTGAAAGCACACCATCGATTTCAAATCAGTATCTACACTAAAATGTCAATGAAACTTTATTTGGGCTTAAGTTCCTATGCAAGTAAGAATGTATTTAAATGCCATAAATTTCACCTTGACAGCAGATGCTATTTCTTTTATATCATCTCCAATGTATTCTTTGCCTGTTCCCTTGAAAGGAATCTTTGTGCTGACAATGCTCACAAAAACTCCGATCTTATCTTGTGTCTGGTTGATCTTATAATTATTCCAACTGTTAAGATTAAGGCATTAATAAAGAGCTGCATTCTACAAGCTGACAACCATAATCTCGTACAATATTAACTTTAAAGAAAGAAAGTTGGTACCCACTTGATCCGCTTTGTTGCAGTCCTTGTGACTACATCTCCTCCTTGCTCAAACAAAAGTGGAATACGGTTTGCGAATCGAAATACATTAATACCCTGCACTCAGATTATTATGAAATGTGCTTTAGAGAATGACTGGTTGGCCTCTGTCTTCTTCTAGATCTTCAAGTTTTGCAATTGCAGAATGCAACATTTGAAAATGAGCCAAGTAAGATACAGTTCCCAAGGAGTTTCTATTGTTATCTTGAGCATTTATATTAGAACAAAAACCCTTTTTCTTCAGTTCAAGTTTAATTATGCAGGATGATTTCAGTTAGCTCCTTTTCAAGAGGAACAATTCTTAGAAATCTGGGTTTTCTTTAATGCTCATGCAACATGGATAGAAGATGGAGCCTTTGATGACCTATACAATTTTTCTCCGACCTTCATTTAAGAGTGTTGAAAATCAAAATGCTCATGTGTTAGAGCACGGCAAATTCTGCACCTTAGCATAAATTGGAGACAGTATACACCTAAAATTGTAAAGATTACGCAAACAAGGCATTTGGAAATTGGATAGCATGTTTTACATCATTGGATGCCATCATCAAGTACAAAGAAATTTCAACAGATACTATTTTAAGAATATAAAATAAGTCTGCCTCAAAAGGGCTTATTATTATTATTATTATTTATCAGTGTTTAAAAACACTATTATTAAATTGAAATAATATTATTATTTCTCCTAGATGGAGGGGACATGACAATAAGTCTATTGACCACAATCTAAAACCTAATTTTATCCATCGCAAGTAAAAATATCCCTTCAAAAAGGAGAAAATAGAAAACCTCTGCTATGAACTGAAAACAGAAAACCTTCTATTAAAGGACGCTTTAGCTTACTATGATATATCCAAGGATGAAAACAATGCTACTTTCTTAGAAATTAAAAAAAAAGATAAGTCTCCAAGATCACATGGTATTACAGCCTTATTTTATCGTTCAAATCTTTATATTGAGCTAAATGATATATATATTAATTTAAAATTTTATAACGCTTCTGTTGAGGATAGTACTGTGGGATAAGAGGCGTAGAGGTAACTAATGTTCAAAGCCAAGCAATATAGAGGAGTTACAAAATTGCAGATCTATTATTGTTAGGATATCACCAAATATAACCAAATATAACATGTAAAAGAGAAGACAGTGTTCAGAAAAGTAGCTGCAAATATACATATATCGATGATAAAGAACAAGTATCACAAACCTCTTCAAGGAGGCAACTTCCTTGAAAGAAAAAGCTCTATTACAAAACATAATTCCAAGATGATATTTGCTTTATTACAACATCAATATGTCACTTACTGAGGTACAGCCAAAACAGGATAAATACACACAATGTTATATTAACTAAATAACCATACTATGACCATTACAATGTGTAAAATAGTGAAGGGTTAGGTCATAAGGTTTCTAACCTACCCTCCCACTTTGTCAAGCCCTGCCCTCAAGACTTGAATTGGGGAAACTGTTGCTGAAATTGGTGAGGAGGTTCCCAAGTGACACGTTTTGGTGATCTGAAAAATCAGGTCCCTTTTGACATTTGGTTAAGTTATCTTCTACAATTTGTTTTTCTTCACCATGGGCCTCATAGACACATTTATGTTGCAAAAGCAAAATGAATGTGAAGTATTAAAATAATATTTATTATTTATTATTTAATGCTCAATATTGTATTTTATTGTAATTTTTTAGATAAGAGCGTTTCTTAACATTCTTCTTCAGTTTGTTTTAGAAACTTGCTATTCCTGTAAATCCTTGTAAATTATTTATTGAGCTTTTGCTCCAATTGTAAATATATCAAATTTTTTACCATTTGTGTCTTTACATGAAGATGGCACCAAAAGTTGAATTTAATGGCGTTATCAGATAGCTCTTGAAAAATCGTGCGAGTTATGAAAAACAGTGCCTCATTTCAACTCTATATACAAAAGTTATGGCCTCCTGAAGCCAAAATGACTAGCAAATTGGTGAACAATGTGATCCCCTCATGATGAACAGTGATCCCTTTGACGAATGCTAGTGGCAAGAGGCTGAAAGCCTCATTTGGGGGCAAATTTGCAACTGGAAAAGGGGCAAATGTGTTCTAAGCAGACAGAGAAGTGGTTTATGGAACACCAGGCATTCTCTCTTCCTTTATTGGTGGTTAAGCTTCCATTTCTAGATGTTTTGGATGCAAGAGGGTGTTACTATGAGCCTTCTCCACATCTAGGGAAGAGATTAGACTTTTTCATTGGCATTGTTATAGCCATTTTTTTGGAAGGCATAGCTTGGTATGCAAGTTTGTGTGAGCAAGGGAATGTTTGAGAGCTAGTCCAAAGCTCTTTTATGCATTGTTGGAGCTTGTTGTAGACATGATTGGTCATTGTAACCTCTGTACTTCTCATTTCCATAGTGGAAGGGGAATGTTGTGACCTTTTCACACATCGCCCCATTTAAAATGGGGACCCCCTAATTTTTGCTCCATTCTGGTCTTTTTGGCTTTGGTTCTTGTCTCTCTCTCTCTGTCTATCTCTTTTCTGAGGTCTGCTTTCCGGGGACGTTCCTATCTTTGAACTTAAACGAGTGAAATTTGGCCAAGTCTAAAATTAGGGTTTTGAGTCTTTTGGTCAGTTCGAGGTTGAACGAAGTGAATAAATTGAAAATAGAGACTAACATTGTTGTCAGTGTGCTTCCAGCAGGCTCTCAGCAAATTTTCATCAAATTCTAACTACTTACTATTTTTAGTAAGTATGCAATTACAGGCAATCCGTCAGCATTTTCGAAATTCCGACTGTCACACTGTGTTCAGAACACATCAAGCTGCTCGCATGCAAAATTTGAGTGAAAACAGACAACTTACTATTTTTAGCAGTTCAGCTTCCGGAGCAGATTTCAGGGCTTAGATGCAGAGTTTTTCAACGCATGTCTGCATATTCCTTCTGGGTTTTTCGCAACCTTCGCAATGGTATAACATGCAAAGTGAGATAACAACTTTCAGAATTCAGTCTTCCGAGGCTATTTTTAGGGTTTGCATGTTAGGGTTTCTTTTGCATGTCGGATGATTCCTTCTGGGTTTTTCGAGACCTACGCATGGTATGACATGCAAACGAAGATAATCACTTATTAAGGAACTTACTATTTTTAGCAGGTGCGTCCCGACAGCCGCCTCCCAGCACTTCAGAATCACAAGCTGATCGCAATGCAACAGAAACGAGAACAAACGGAGACCATTTGATATGCATGCAGAACAAATTAGGGTTTCCAGCTTCAGAGCCTGAAAAGAAGGGTTAAAAGTCAGAATTTTCGAAAACCGGTGTAAACCACCGCGATCAGCATCCTTCAAGTTATCTGCTGGTAAAATTTGAAGTTAGACGGAGCACTTACTATTTATAGTAAGTCATTTTGGAAGCAGGCTAAAAATAGCAAATTAGTTGCATGCGCCTATGTCGACAGGCAGGTCACGTGGTGAGGAGCGCGTCATTCAAATTTCAAGTCAATCGGAGCTGTGGAGATATCAAAAGCAAGCAGTTACTATTTATAGCAAATCACCTTCAGAAATGGGCTAAAAATAGCAGGCCGACTAAGAATAGCAGTGTCAACAGGGTAACGAGGTCGTGAAGATGCAGTGTTTAAAATTTCAGAACGATCTGAGCTTCGGAGATGCAAGAATTGGAGGACTTACTATTTATAGCAGGGCATGGAGAGGCTGGCAGAGGTCAGGAAAAATGGCTAAGGCATGAATTTCATCCCGCAGCACCCAGGAAATGCGCCCTCATCCTCAGCAAGTCAAGAAAAATGTTTAAGTGTTGGTAAAATCCTCCTCCACCTCCAAATGCGCCCTTCTCACAAGCTAAGAGACATAAAAAATTTCTAAGGCAAAAGTTCATCCTGCTCCTATGGCAAAATGCGCCCAACTCAAGGTGAAAGCATAAAAAATTCTAAGTATGAAATTTCGTCCACCTCCTAGGCTAAAATGCGCCCATGCTTGGAAAGTCAAGGAAAGTCAACGTTTTTCATCCTACAGCTATGGCAAAATGCGCCCACCTTGAAGCATGAGAGTTAAAAAATTTCTAAGTGTTGAAGTTATCCTCCACCACCCTCCAAATGCGCCCAAATTGCAAGTGAGTCAAAGTAGTCAACAAGTTTCATCCTGCACATATGCTCAAATGCGCCCAAATGGGGCCATGCCAAGACAAAAATAAGGTAGGCGAAGAGTCACAAGATGGCGTTGGAAAAAGTTTATCCTCCTCCCCCTCTCAAATGCGCCAATGCAACAAAAGGTCAAAGGAGTCAAAGAAATTCGTCCTCCTCTACATAAGAAATGCGCCCAAGTTCAAAGGAGTCAACAAGTCAACAAAAGCTCGTCCTCCTCCTATGAGGAAATGCGCCCAAATGAGGTCAAGTGAAGACAAAAACGGAGAAGTTGAAGAGTCATCCTTCATACAAGCCAAAATGCGCCCAAGTTGAAGATAGTAAAAGTGAATGAAGGATGGTGAACAAGGTAAAAGGTGTTGAAAATATTTTCCCAAGGCGTGGTGAAGTTGAATATCCCTCTTGAAGTGTCATATGCGCCCAAGGTGGTGAGATAAGATGTTGAGGTGGTGAACAAAATTTTTCTAAGGCAAGTTGAATATTCTTCTTCAAGTGTTAAATGCGCCCAAGGTGGTAAGTGCCAAGGAGTTAGAAAATATTGCCAAGGGTGAATAAAGTGCTAGGCGTGGTTTTAATTTTCTTCAAGTATGCTATGCGCCTAGGATGGTGAAATGAAATACAAGATGGTGTTGATGAATATTGCTAAGGCGCTGGAGTTGCAAAATAATAAAATTTTTCCTAAGGCGTTGAAGATGATGAAAGTAAAATATGATGTGCTTGCAGGAAGATCTTCTAAGTGAAATAAATTTCTCTCACAAGCAAAGTGATCAAAGTTGGATATAAAAATTTTCCAAGGCGAATTTTTTTTCATAAGGCAAAATTTTCAAAGTGATTCAAAATTTTCTCTAAGGCAAAAATATTTTCTTCCTTAGAAAATACGCCTAGAACTCAAGGTGATGAATTTTTCTTCTTAAAGCACAAGCAAGTTTTCAGAGATGAAGTCAGAAGATGATGACAATACATGATGAATTCAAATTTCTCAAGTTTGAGCAACGGAGTGTTCATGGAGATGAAGAACGGATTTAAATTGATGGAATAATATTTTTCTAAGGTTCAAAAATTTAAAATTTAAATGAACCCGTTCGTTGGGTACCCATGGATTCGACGCGTTCTGGAGAAAATTTTCTTCTAGGTATTGGACATTTGTGATGCTGGATGGATTTCTATGTCTTCGGCACTTTGCCAATGCTTTTTAGGTGAAGAATTTAATCAGTGCTCAAATTGTGAAATTTTCCTAAGGAAAAATTTAAAATCTTCTAAGGCAAATTTGAATAAAATGATTTTTGAAAGAAAGATGAATTCGAAATGAGTTGCCTAGATGATTTTAATCCAATCCTTCACAGATGAATTTTCCAGAGCTGAAGAGAAGTAAAATTCGAATTCAAGTGACAGAGCTCCAGCTGGTGAATTAAAAGATGAATTTAAATTTTCGAAAGTGAAGTTGAAATGTTGTAGTGAAAGTTGAACTTCTAGAAGGTTGAGATTCTCGGACAAGTGTCAGGAATACCAGAGAGGGAAAATTCGAATTCCTGAAGTGTAGTGGAAATTTAATGCACTGCCTATACTTAGCTCCTTCTAGAATTCAATTTTTGCTATAAGATTGAGAAGTTTCTCACTTCTTTTTCACAGCTGAGGAGAATTCGATTTGCTCTAAGTGAGTTGCAGAAGACTGGATTGCTAAGGCTTGAAGAAGTTTGAAATTTTGCTAAGTCTAAGAGTTGCTGAATGAAAGGCGTTGGAAGTTCTGGATTGCTGAAGTTTGAATTTGTTGAAGCTTGAGGAAAATCATATTGCTGAAGCTAAGAAGGACGCCTTGAAGAAAGAAATTTCAAAGAGTTTAAAAAGTGCGAACTTGCTGATTTGAAATCGAAGAAGTGTGAATTCAAAGAGCGAAGTTGTTGAAGCTTGTGAAGTGCGCACTTGCTAAGTGTGAAATACGAATTTACAGAAGTTCAAGTTGCAGATTGAAGTTGCTGAAAGTGTTGAATTTGCTAAGTGATTGAGGCTCGAATTTGTTGAAGAAAGAAGTTGAGGTTTGCAAGCGAGAAATAACATTACAACTTCTTGAAGTCAACTAGCAGCCCTGCAAAGTATTTTATTTATTTTTCTAAGTTAAATTGCTGATGAATGTTTATTGTCCTGCAGATGGCTGAGGCAAGGGCGACTGGCAAAGATAACAATGGTGCATCCAGACAGGCAGTTATAAAGAAGCTGAGCAAGACATTTATGCCAGAGTCAAAATTCATTTCGAAGTTGGGCAAGCTGACAAATACCAACTTGGGCTCTGTCAACCTAGAGACTTTCAAGAATAAAATGCTGGGGATTGATAGTCATCGACCTTCGACAACCTCGCATAACATTGTTCGAAGCGGATTATATGCAACTGCTGGTTTCCCACCAGCCATTCATTCGAGCTGATAATGGAGTGTGCCAACTATTATGAGAAGGATCACAGATCGATTATGTCACCAGATGGCCAAGTGCTCGCCAACCTCACTCCTGCTGCCATTGGTGAAGCTTTCGGGATCCCAGTACACAGAAACATGGTTTACAAATCCAGAGAACGAGCTGAGCGAATGTATGCTTCTGCATTCGAGAGATGCACGGAGACGATCAATACTCACTGGATGAGCAATCCCAAGCCTTCTCGTACGAAGCTGCCGAAGCAAATCATAGCGGAGGACTTGAAGCAGGAGTACTGTGATCTCATCATGATGCTGAGCAGAGTTGGTGGTTGCCCACAGTCATTTATTTTCGAGCCATGGATGTTCTACTACATCAACCTCGTGCTGGAAGGGAAAGACTACGTCAACTGGGCCGAGATGATCAGTGACAATTTGCATGAGCAGCTCCTGAGCCTGAGAAGGACGAAGACGTTTTATATGAGCTCTTACATCATCTATATGCTGGCTCGTATGACGAGGTATAGGGGAATTTCATACAAGGAACCTATTGGTTGTGGCTCTCACCAGTTTAAAATCCATGAAGCTTGTTCACAGTTGCACCTGGCAAGCACTACCCATTACAAGCGTGTCAATGACGCCTTCACCATGCACATCACGAGATTGCTTCAGGAGCGGTTCACCATGCACATCACGAGATTGCTTCAGGAGCGGTTGATCTTGAGGGAGGCCCAGGAATTGATTGAAAGGTATGGGTGCTGGTTTATTCAGTTTCCGAAGTTTTCTTACATAAGGCTGCAAGGTTTTTCATCATATCCATATAGGCTGCCTAAGTACCCAACGATAGAATTTTGATGTTAGAGATATCTAGGCAATTGGTTGCCTACGATAAAATTCAGAAGAAAAAGAAGAAGGGAGGAATTGACTTCCCAATTGTCATGGGCAACTCAGATGAAGTGTGTCCTTCAATACAGGCAGCTAGAGAGGCTGAGAGTGAGCTTCAATTTTATCACTTTTCATATCACACTAGCCGACAGCACTATGATCCGCATAATAACATCAAATGGGTACTGTCAGAGGAATTCAAACACAAGGCAAATATTGAGGATTATTGGGCTGATGCATCAGATGAGATTGAAGTCAGGAAAAGAATGTTCTCTCGGTTGCCAATTAACATGATTAGGGAGTGTGAAGTTGTTCCGGTTCCAGACCAGGTGAATGAGGACATGGATGTTGTCCATCCAGACTATGCAGCAGTAAGAGATACTCCGCTTCCACCCTCGGATTGGTCAGAACCAGAGGTTGCTGACTTGGACACACTTTCTATTCCGGTCCTGACATTTACCAGAGCATGGGTTGATAGGCGTGTGAGAATATTGAAGAGTAGGTCAATTGCTTTGACTTACAATTTGATGGGAGATCACAGGACACCCACCACTGGCAGGAAGAAACAAATCACACGAGGTCCAGAATCCGAAGGAAAGAGCCATCCGGCAGGAGCCTGTTAGCCGGAGCCTCCACGAGTTGCAGTTGAGTCACCCACGCCATTGGAGACACGTTCTCCAAGTATACAGGAGGTTTCCTTGTTTGCTGATCAAAGAAATGCATTGAATCAGGTGCAAGTGGTACAGGAAAATAATCAGCCTCCCGGAGGAGTCAGTTGGCCAGAGCGTCAACGCACCTAGTAGAGTTGATCAGCGGTGATGGGGGACTACCACGACCCTCAGTTTCAGCAGGAATTAGAGACGGCTTTAGATGATGATGATATAGTTTGGAGATTTCAGCCACTTGAGGGCGATGAGCCTCACCAGAATGATGTAGAAGTTGAACAAGTTCGAGAAGTAGAGGCACAAGAACAACAGCCATTTGATATACGTATACAATACGATTGGCTCAGGGATAGGATGAGAGAAGCCCCAGCGAAAGAGATTGATCCAGCAGTTGAGATGGAAGAATTTTTAACAAGATCTACCTCCACAGAAGAAGCAAGGAAGTTTTTGAAGATATCCGCGAGGAGGATGGTTCCCGTACTCTTCACATGGCGGTCTCCGGTTGATTGTGACCGAGATGAAGCAGTACCAGAAAATTATGTGGTCACAACATTGGAGTTAGGACGCCCCACAGGTGCATAGATTGTAGAGGAGTGTGATAACTCCTACCTCGCCCTCAAGGACAGATTATTCAAAAAGGAAGGAAAGTATAAGAATTGAAAAGAGAGCATAAGGCTTTGATTGGATATGTGCAGCAGTTGTCTCGTCCTCGTGGGCAGGAAATTCCAGTGATAGAGCTTCCACCTGAGATACCCAGAGAGTCAATCAGTGGCTTGTTGGAGTTAGGAAAGATGGCACAGGAGGCAGACAAGTGGGTCACAGGAGTTCGTGTTGAGACAGAAAAGTTTATGGAGGACCTTGCTTTTGCTTTTCAGCAGGCTTCAGTATTTTGGCACGAATGGAGGCAGTTGATCATGCTTGGGGAGATGCTTCTGTTTATCAGAGCAAAGTAATTCAGCGTCTTGAGGCATTGAGGCATGTTCCTTTGCGGTTGCTGATTGATGGAGGGGTCATTCAGGAGAATGACAGGTATGATTTTTCTAGATGGTATTCTTCAGCGATCACGGGACGTGGTTTCTTCGACGCAGCACAGGCGGATTCAGCCAGGATACGGAAGGCTATGGCCAATATCATTGATGGAGTTCAAAACACTTTTGAGGCCATATTTGCTAGGCGGTTGAATCCAGATGAGGTGAATATTGATAATTTGAGGGGTAGGCTGGTGCCTTTCTTTTCAGAGGTGAAGACCTTCACACAGGATGACTTTGAGAACACCTCCACTTTCTCCAGTTTGATTCAGAGCACGCAGGATTCCTTAGCTGCTTGGAGAAAATCTTGTGCACGGCATGAGACGTCGGTCACGGTGCTAGAGTTCCAGCTAGATTGTGTTCCACCCATTTCAGTTCAGGAAGTTGAGGCTGTACTTGGCAGGTTCGTTGAGTTTGCAGCCAGAGAGAAGGAGAATGGGAATGCACTACTGGACGAGGATCTTCTAGAGGACTGATTGTGGGCATTTATTGCCTTACTATTTTTGGGAGTGAGTGGGAATCTTTGGTCATTTATTACACCACTCCCCATTCTGGCAGTTTTTAGGGTTAGGGCTGAGGTGGCTTAATCTTAGCCACTCTTTTGATTGTAATCTTAGTCGTCCATTGGACTGGGCTACCTATAAAAGAGGGAGTCCCCCTCATTTGTACCTCATTAGACATTAGCATTAGATTTGGAGATCAGACTAGAGAGTAGAGCAGAGTAGACATTTTGCTTGATAGTTTAGCATAGTGTGGAGAAGAAGGAAAGTTTTCCCTTTGAAAACTTTTGTGGAGATTGTTGTGTAAAACTTTCATGATAATAGATCTTTTCATTGATGGTGGAATTCGTCTTTGTCATGGATTGCTAGCAAGGTCTCTTCATCCTTTCGGATCCAAGTAGCATAAAGTAGCGTAGTTTTCATTTCATGCAAGTAGTTTACTTTGGATGTGTGGTGTTTTATTGAGGTAGCTTCATTTCATTCCATACCACTAGCAGCTTGTCGATGATAAGTTCGCCTTGCGTGGTCCACTGGAGATTATCTTGAGTTTAACTTCGATTGTGATTTGTATACTTATATGCGTCGTTCTGATGGTGTATGTATGCTAAATTATAATTTGAACATCTTTTGCTATCCCTTTGAAGATTGCACCAATTTTACTGAAGCTGTCCGACGTGAGGCTAGGTGAAATTCGGTTGAAGTCTATTGAAATCAAGCTCCACATATCTTGCATTTAGGATAGAATATAAGCTTCTTAGGCCTTACACTCATTTACTTTCCGCACATTTCTGATTAGCTTTAGGAAAACGAACTTATTGCCAAATCACACGCACAAAATCCCGTTCAAATCATCTACCTACTGTTAACTGCAAGAAGCCTGAACAATTGTGTAAGTCCCCTCGTAAGAACACAGCAATACACATCAAACCAACTGAGGGTATTCCAAGTATTTCGGAACCTTGGAGTTGAACGTGTGATCTATCTCACAATCTTAGCACACGGAATACTTTGATCAAGAGAGAACGGAGTAGCCTTCGGACAACTTTGTTCTTCGGCTGATTGGTGAGGTCACAAAAATCACATCAACAGGGAAGTAATTGTTTTTGACCAGGAGTTGGTTTTCTCTAAATGAATATGCGAGTTTCTAGATTTTGTGTGTTTGTTTACTAATTTTCTGCATTGTTGATGTTTTATATCTCTGTTCAAGTGTAAAACACATGTTGAAGTTGTAGCTCATTCATTGTTAATTGGATTAACTGGAAGTTATACTGTGTTTGAAATATTGGATGGATTGGATCTGTTGTTGTTGAATCATTGTGAGGAATATCTTCCCAGTTTATGGATAATATTGGTATCATAGCAGGTTCTCTTTGTGTGTAGATTTTCAATTGTTTATTGATTTTTTGGATTATGCCCTCAATTCGAGCAAGTGGAAGTAGCTACTTATTGTTGTTTGAGACTAAGATTAATTCAAAAGTAGTTGAAAAGAGTGAGGATTACAGGTATGATGGAAAAATATGGAGAAGCAATGTTTCAAAGGTTGGAAGCAGATGTTGCAAGGATTTCCCATGTGTAAGAGAAAATTGGTAGGCTTGAGAGCTAAGTTGCCAGTTCTAGTAAAGATCCTGGTTCAGATTCATGGATTCAGCTAAATCTTTTTTGGGGCTGAGTTCGTTTTGGGTTTGTCCATACAAAAAACATGTAAATATATAATATAATAAATAATAAAATCAAAGTTGCATGGACACGGATATGGATACAAATACAGATATGGTATCAGATATGGATACATCCATTTTTTAAGAACCTCAATATGGATACGGCTGGATACAACATTCATAAAAAACACACATAAATATATTAAACACAATTTTCTAAGTTATTAATGGAGGTTTTCATTACTTTGAAAGCAAATAAGTAAATATAAATTAAAATAATATTAAAATTTCAATAAAGAATAAACAATTAAATATCTATGAATAAATTTTAATAATTTAATTAAAAATAACATAATATAATACAACATTTAAACAACATAATATAAAATAAAATTATAAACAATTAACTTTATCAAATCTATAAAAAATTAAGACACCAAAAAAATAGTAGAGTTGCACTACAACCAAGAAGACCCAAAAAAATGGTTCATTGACATAGAAAAGCGTTTCATTTGTCTTCCTCATTTGGTGGTCTTTTTTATACAAAACAAAACAAAATGTTACACAATTGAAGTTTTTTAAGATTAAGTTTAGGAGGATTCGCGCCAGATTTTTTGAAAATCAAATCACACATATCTAGCACGATTGGATAATCAGAGTTTTTTGGGCACGTGTGGGTATGATATCCAATGTGTATCTGTGTTGTATCATATCCGTATTTGTATCAAGTGTGGGATACGCATGCTAGGGGAGGGACGAGGGTGTATCCAACTACTTTGAATAAAATCATTAATTTAATAAATATTTATAAAATATATAGATAATACAGTATACCCCAGCGTCCCCCACTAAATCCCAAGCATTCCCAGAACGGGGACATCCCTAGGACGTTGAGACGACATTCCCAAGTCCCCAGCGACGCCACCAATTTTGCCACTCACCGTCGAGGACACAGGGATGTCTCGACATTCTTGAGACGTTGAAAGGGATGCTTGTGCGTCCCTCGAGCGTCCAAGGACGCCCAAGCGTCCCCCACGTTGGCAACTTCAAGCACATGTTTAAAAAAAAAATAACACATTTTTTTATTATTTCTTTGGTTCTATTCGAACTCTAAGGGTATGTGGGGCCCATCTATGGTCTTCCATGCCTTCAAAAGGCCCTCCAAGCTTCATTTGTATTCACATTTTCATTTCTAATTATTTGCTACAGCAAGAAGAGTGAAGAGCTGAAGAGTGATTGGAGGAGTGAAAGGAGTCATTGCAAGTGAAAGAGGAGTGACAAGGAGCAAGAAGAAGAAGAGGAGGAAGATTCTTCACCTTGTTGAAGAGATTTTTCAAGCAAAAGGTAGGGTTTTTAACTGATTTTTTATTTTATTTTCTGATTTTCAATGTTTTGTCATTTCTTGTTGTTTCATTTTCTAAATTAATTTTGATTTTGTTTTACAATTTAAAATTTGTTAAAAAATTTAAAATATAGAGTTTTATTTTTTTAATTTTAAAGTAGGGCATAGGCTGAAACTATGTGTTTATTGATTTTCTTTTTACATTTTGTGAAATGCAGTGTCAAAATGAGCTCCCACTGTCATGAAATGAGTGAGGATGGGATGGAAAATCATTCTCATAGTGCAAGCCAATCAGAATATAAACCTGGGCATGAGGATGAGCCCAGTGAGGGAGGTGAGCATGGGTCAAATCTGGAAGGGCAAACTAGTTCCATAGCTAGTGCACGACTTGCTACTAATTGCCCCTCCCAGCTTTTGGTAGAGTGAGCTAGGGGTCCTTATGATCCCGAATCTCCTCTGAGACAGTTTGCAACAAAAATAACAACCCCAACGCCATCAGGTGGTGGCACGAGGAAATGGAAATGCAACATTTGTGGTACAAAATGGTTTGGGAGCATCACTAGAGTTAATGCACACTTCCTCTTTTGGCCAGGAAAAGGTGTGGGAGCATATGAATTTTTAAAGGAGGCTAAAAATCTGCATTACAAAATTGAGTTCAACAAGCTTTGGGGTGTTCCAGATGGCATGGGAATTCCAATGCCTA
Organism: Sequoia sempervirens; assembly: GCA_007258455.2. Taxonomy (NCBI): domain Eukaryota; kingdom Viridiplantae; phylum Streptophyta; class Pinopsida; order Cupressales; family Cupressaceae; genus Sequoia; species Sequoia sempervirens. Next base: position 495,780,090 of record VDFB02270651.1, read on the forward strand.
CTACCTTGTCTAGTAGGCAACATGTTCAAACCATTCAGCAGATTCAGGGGCAGCAAATGCAGAGGTAGCCACATATTTCTACTCCTACATCGCATTAGACAACAGGAACATTGTCAGGGTCAACCTCAAGACCTTCATCCACTTATGGGAAAGACAAGATGCAAATTCAAAGTAACCCCATAGCTGATTTGTTTAATGTGCACTTGAGGGATCAAATAGATGATTCCATTGGCGGGTTCTTTTTTGCCAATGGCATCCCATTCCATGTAGCTTGATCTCCTTATTATAAGGAGATGATGTCGATGGTGGTGAAGGGAGGAGCATCATATGTGCCACTAGGTGAGCACAAATTGAGGACCACGGTCTTGGATAACAACTATGCCAAGATCAGTTCAATGATGGAGATGATGAGGACATGTTGGGAGGAGTTTGGATGCAGCATAGTTATGGATGGGTGGATGGATATTAGGCATCATCCACTCATCAATATCATAGTTACATGCTCAAAGGGCCCATTCTTTCTCAGGGTGGTTGATTGTTCAAGGCATCGAAAAGATGTTGATTTTCATTTTGACATCCTTCGGACAATTATTGAGAAGATTGGGCCACAAAATGTGGTCCAAGTAGTGACAGATGCAACACATGTGTGTAAAGCTGCAAGGAAGCTTATTGAGGCAGCATACAGACATTTTGGTGAACTCCATGTTGTGTGCATGCCCTGAACAATGCACTCAAGGACATGGGGAAGATTGAGTGGATTAGAGGAGTGGTCAGCGATGCAAGAGATGTGCAGATGTATATTTGCAACCACCACACTTCACATGCACTCTTCAGGAGCTTCGTGAAGGAGTTCTTGAAACCAGTTGAGACCAGATATGCATCCTATTTCATTCTTTTGGAGAGAATGCTTGAGTTGCAAGAGCCACTACAACTCATGGTTATGATGCAAGAATGGAATTGATGGGATGGGGCCAGGAGATAGTGAAGAGTGATGCAAAATAAATTGTCTCTATGATCACTCCAGTTTTCCATGTCATCAGATATGGGGATGGGGATGCACCTAACCTTGGAGAGGTGTATGAGTGCATTGATTCTATGCTTGGCCAAATGAGGGCAGTTGTGTGAGAGAAGGGCCCCACTTTAACATTCTACAATGAGCACATTTAGCCTATTATTCAGCGCAGATGGGACAGCCTAAACACTCCCTTGCACATGGCTGCTTATGCATTGAATCCGAAATGGTACATGCCTAGGCCTGGTAGAGTTACACCTATTCAGGATGATGAGGTGAAGGAAGGGTTCTTCAGGTGCATTGATAGGATGTATGATGCTAAAACTGCTGGCAAGATTCGCACTGAGTAGACAAAATTTGCTACTCTTAGGGGTTATAAGGTTGCGGCAAAGGCAGACATAAGAACTATGGCACAGGAGGATCCAATTTTGTGGTGGACTTTTCATGCACCAAAATCGACGACTACCACACTAGCCATTCGTTTGCTGTCTCAAGTTTCTAGTTCTTCAGCTTCTGAGAGGAACTGGTCTACTTATAGCTTCATCCACTCTCTTAAGAGAAACAGACTTACCTCTAAGAGAGCAGAGAAGCTAGTGGCTATAAATAGTGCCTTGTGTATCACTTACCGCGGGACATGTGTCTACAAGGAGAGCCTAGCAACACAATGGGATGTAGAGCCAGAGGAGCCATCACAGATTGATGAGGATGAGGATGCTTTAGATGTAGAGCTGGTTGGTGTTCCTTTGGCAAATCTTGACCTTGGGGAGTCTAGTAGTTCCATTGATGAGGTGTTTGCCGACCTCCTTGTTAATGCGTGTTTTATGACTCACCAAGCACTCTAGAATAAAGAATCCAAAGATACTCTATCCTCTCTTGAAAAACTGCATCATATGCTAAGATTGCCAAAAAGATCATACAACAATTCCAATGTTTCGTAAGTTGGGGTGTGGATAAGCTCTGTGGATGATGTGATTTTGCCAGTTAACACAAAGGGATTTACTCTAGTAAACTACTTAGGAAGCACGGACTCAAATGCAGAATTATATTTCTTTTTTTTTGAATTCTTTGATTTTGAATTAAAAAAAAAGTGAAAAGGAGCAAGGGTTTAGGAATCCTATACTACTACGAAATCAAGAGACGGTAAGGATTAAGTGAAACCAAAAGACAATACTTTGTTTCGCCACGCTAAATGACAACTACACAAAGCAAGTGCAATCTTTTGGGGATTTGTGCCTAGGAACTTTTCACTATGAACAACACCATCAATAGAACAATATTATTCGAAGTAAATATTTAAAGCATCCACATTAAAAGCTTAGTCTAACTTCACTCATTGAATGAAATCATTCATCCAAAGAAAGTATGAGCACGGTTTCACAAATCTTTACTATCAATCTATCATTCATTAATATGTATTTTAATCTACTCAATGAGGAAGAGAAGTATGCAACCATGCAACCAATTGACAATGAAAGAATTCAAAGCATCTCATGCATCATGAACTTTTTATCAAAATAGTCTTTTGCAACAATTTCATAAACTCTCTCTCTCTTATTTCTAATCTCTGCTATTTCTTCAATATTCTATTATCTTCTCCTATGTCCTTATTATGAAAATGAGAGAATGAGAGGGGGTGTAATGTCCCCAATTTAGCCCTATGCCTTTCATTTGGATTTAGCCTATTTTCGGAAATCCATAGGCTACTCAAATATGCAAATTTAGGGTTTCCACTTTCAGTAAGTCTTACTTCTAGCTCAGTTCAACTTTCTGTTGGTTTTGAGGTGAACTTACTATTTTTGGCATTGGCTATTTTTAGTAAGTCTAATTTTGGTAGTGGCATCATCAACAGTTTAGTTCAGGTCATCATGCTATTTTTGGCAATCCATCAGTTCCAGTATTGGCGTTGGTTTTGGTTATCTCCTTGGATTGAGTTTTATACTTAGTCAATTTCATGTTTTTAAGTTGTACCCCACGCCTAGACTTGATGACTTCAAGTTGTTTTAAAGAGGGGACATTAAGGGGTCAAGTTGAGCATTTAATGATTTAATAAATGCTTTATTGTTGCATTTTGAAATGGACACCAAAAAGGGAAGATGAATAATATTTTATTATTTCAAAATAAAGTGAAAGGTTGAAGTGGCGTCCCTTTTGGAAGTTGAAGTGATTCGACTTCTTGGAATTCAGAGTGTTTCATTTGCCATTTGAAGCTTATTTATTGAGGCCTTGCTCATTCATTCTCATCTTTGGAAAATAATGTAAAGTTATGCTGCTAGTTTGAAATCCAGAATCCGGCTAAGGGAAAGCTTAGCAAGTTTACTCCATTCTTCGGGCCTGAAACTATGGTTCCCTAGATGGTCTATTGGGAGTGTGCTTCATCCAGAAGTACATATTGAGCATTATTGTGGAGTTTTGGTGAGATATTTCCAGTTTTCATGTTGCTGCTTCTTATTTAGTTGAAGGAGATTTTTATATACAGCTTTTTGTGTGATTCAATTTTGATTCTAGGTGTTGGTCCTATCAATTCCTTGACTATTGGCAACCCCTTTTGGAGAGTTTCAGAATTTTTAATGAAGTGCAGAATTTTATCTAAAGAAATCACCCCCTTTGGAGGTCATACCATTTGCAGAGGGCTTTGGAGTTGGAACAAAAATTATCTAATGAGTTTTAATGCAGATTTTGTATGGTGAATTGGGCGCCTACATTCTAAAGAGCCATTGCATTTCGTTTCAAACAATTCAAAGGTATATTGATAAAGTTGTGAGCATTTGTTTGGTTTTTTCTAATTGCTGATAGACATTTCCAGATTGCAGATTTATATATCAGATTGCTATAGTTTTCTGATTTTGGCTTCTAGCATCATTATTTGAGAGGTTTTTCATTGAAGAAACCATCCTTTAATTGTATATTGTAATGATGGTAAAAACATTTGAAAATTACATTTATTTTTATTGTAAAATTGAAAACAGTAGTATTGTTTCAGTTCTTTAATTTGCTGCATTTTCTTGTAATTAATTCACATCATTGTAACCCCTGGATGGTTTATCGCCAATGTGGATAAAGAACATTCTGGAAGCTTATCTCTTATTTGCAGCTATTTCTATTCATTGTAAAGCTAGTTAGTAGTACTAACAGCTATTTCATTTTACTACTGCAATTTATACTTGATTACACTCCCACAATTGAGTGGTTGAGTTCTAGAATAAACATCTTTCTTGTTTGTAAATTCCCCCCACAAAATAAGTGGTTGTGTGGACTGTTTTCCCCCCATGAAATAAGTGGAAGAGAGGATTTAATGGCTGACTTGCCGCCTTAATAATGTAATAATTTCACCCACTGAATAAGTGAAGTATTCCCACTGCTTGTGGATGCCTGTATCAGCAGATGAATTGTACTTTCAGTTCAGTTTATACCTAATGATCCTCTGACCATATGCTATCACCTCGTCCACATTGGGATCTTGGTGAACATTCTTGGTTAGAGTTACTTTCCATTCTGATTTGCATTTGGAGCTAATGCTAATCAGTGGTTTGATGCTGGTTTGTGTGTCTAATTTTGGGGAAAAAAGTAAGGGGAATATTTCAGGGGGGTTTATATAGAGTTTCAGAAATACAATAAACAGTCCAAATTAATCTGGAATCAATGGTAGAGAATAAAAATGAGCAACCCTAATTAGGGTTTTCTGAAACACAGCCAGTGATCAATGAGCTAACAGGCAGTGAACTAAAGTGAAGAGCTATTCTTGAGGAGGCGCATCCCTATCCTCTTTGGTAGCATTATACCAGATGAATTTGGAAACTATTGTGTCAACCTCCTCAATCGTGACAAGTGGCAGTGCGTAGACCTTGAATTCCAGCAAATCCAAATCATTCGAACACTCAGCAAAAGTTTCCTCCCATTTTGATTCCTGCCGATGGAAGTTACGAAGGATGAATAGGAAGTCAGCTACCTTAGTCAAATTTTGTTTGAGGATAGGCCCAGTAGTGAAGAAGATTTCTTGAATTTTGTGTTTCAAGTTTTCAAACTGCAGGTTGTTTGCTTGCACGATGTCCCTCTCCAGCGCATCTGCAGCCACAACTAGAATCTTCTCTCAAACTTCTTTTGTCTTTTTCTCAACTCAGATAGTGTCTTCCTTTATCTTCTCTAGGATCTCTCTCTGTGTGACCAATGCCAAGTACCAGCTACTGAAGTCATAAGTTGCGCCTAGTGCAATCACTTCTCTATTGACCAACTCTTGCTTTGGCACTCCTTTGAGCACTTTGAGACATGGAATGATCCTATCTCGAATATCCTGAGCATTATCCCATGTTTCTGTCAATGTTGCAATTCTCGAGAGCAAAGAAGAAGTTTGCTCGTACGCCAATGCCAATTTTTTTGCAAATATAGCTACCTCTTCTCTGTTGCTGATCAACCATTCCTTAGTCTCCTTGGCTATATTCTTCTCCTCTTCGAGAGTCTCCTGAGAAGTATTCAACAATGGAGGAGCTGTTGCGCTAGTCTAATCAAGAGGCTTAGTTAGATGCTGAATATATTCCTTAAGTCGTTCAACCTCTCGTTTATACTCTTTTTTCTTTGCTACCTCCTTCTCTAGCCTTGCTTTGATAGTGGCAACAAAATTATCCAATTCTTCCACCTATTGTCCTTTTGTGGTAGGGCCCAAATTGATAGTGGTAATGGCATATTCTTGGGGAGTATTTTCCTCCCTCGACTTGTCAACTGTCTGTACAACAACTTGGATTGTATGATGCCTGACATCATCTTTCTAAATGGTGGAGAATGTTTTGGCAAGCTTTCTTGCACTAACTGCTTCTAATTTGGCCAAGAAATTGGCCATGTCATCTTCTTCTTCTGGAACCTCTTCTAGTCCCTTCATCTTCAATTTTTCTTTCAACCAACCGGGGATAGTTGATTGCTCAGTATCTTGCTCTTCCTGAATGTCCCGCGTGTCTGGAATTTCTTGAATTCCTTTCAGGGCTGAAATCATTCCTTCTTCAAACTCACTGTCAAAAATGTCAACCTCATTGTTTGATTCCAAAATCTCGGTACCTATGGGTGATGGAGGCTCATCATTTTCTAGTTGAACAGGGATAGGAGAGGGAATCCTTATATCTCCCAGAGATTCATCAATGTCTAAAATTTCATTCACATTCGCAGAGACAATAGAATGAAGAGGCTCTGGTCTCTGTTGCTTCCTGGTAGGTTCCTTGTTTGCAATTTCTTTTCCCTTTGTCTCCTTCCTTTTCTTAGGATTAGAGCTCTCGATTAGCTCGTCTCCTTGGGATGCTCCAGCGTTCGAAGAGTAGGATTCTGCTTCGCCCATCAGAGTGTATGTCAAAGGTATACCCTTCTGCCGTAGTTCCTTAATCTGCTGATCTGCCCACCATTGTGAATACTTGATGACAGGTCTCATGAAGGTGGCCAAGCCAGAGATTTCCGGTTCTGACCAGCGCATGGGAGGAAGAGGCTGACTTCCGTCAAAACCTAGTTGCGTAAATTCACCATCATCTTCAAGTTGGTCTGGCACACGAAAGAGTTATGTCGTTCTGATTAAGCTGACAAGCAATTTGGACCACAATCTTTTCCTAACATCAAATTCATCTACAACATTGGCCTAGTAATCCTCCAGGTCTACTTTGTGTTTATATTTCTTTCCGTTCACAGTTCCGATGTGGTGATGAGGATCAAAATTGGCTCTAGATCAGTACGATGTGAACGAATACCACTGCATTTCTAGTCTGGCACTTTCAGCTGCCCATGCAAACGAGCAGTATTCTTCCATGTTCCCGATGAAGAATGGGAAAGTGATGGCTACTTTGCTCTTCACCCTCTGAAAATTCTGATAAGTTTCTAGTTGCCTAAGAACCTCCAGTAGAATCATTCTGTGGGTGGGGTAGATGGGAAGCTTGAATGGATTCCCAGTGAATCACTGGATTCTGATATAAGTGAATCTCGGAAACTGGATGTACCAAGATCCATATTTACTGATGAGGCTCTTTGCTTCATGTGTCAGCCTTTGATGCGTCCCTCCCTGCAGTATCCTCGTGATGTACATCAGGAATGCATCGTGTGCTCTTCTGAAGTGGGACTTGGCAGACAGCTGCAATTGAGGGTAACATTCATACACTTTGAATTCATTTTCTCCATTTCCCACAACACCTTTGCATATTAATCCGGAATACCTATAGGCTCTTGCCAATAGATAAATGACATAAGAACTCATATAAAATGACTTAGTCCTCTCCAGGTTAATCAATTGCTCATGGATGTTATCACTGATCATCCTCGACCAGTTAAACATTCCGACTCCGGAGGTGATTTCCTCGATGAAGAAGTACATCCATGTTTCAAAGGGGGTGCCTTGAGGACTATCCATTATTCTGTTCAGGAGCAAGATGATATCACCGTAATCCTCCTTAAAGTCTATCCAGTGCAATTTCTTAGGCATTTTCTTCACGGAAGCTCTTCGCTTTTCCAACCATGTTTTGTTGATATGAGTTGCACATTGATCTGCCTGTTCCTTGAAGATTCTTCCAGCTTCTTCCTTTGTTTTAAATGAAGTTCGATTATAATCAGGGATGCCAAATGCCTCCTAGATAGCTGGTTCTCCAAGATGTGCCAAAATCCTTCCATCAAGAGCGACAATTTGTCTTTCCTGTGGGTTGTAATGCCTTGCACATTTGACCATTAATTCGGCACACTCGATTGTTGGAGGAAATCCAGGAGCTTGGACAATTCCATTCCACATCATCCGGTGGGAAATGGTTGTGGGCAGAAGTCCATTCAATCCATACATTCTCTTTCTGAATTCCTCAAAATCAACATGTTTGAGGTCTATATCTGTGATGTTCTTCCATTTGGAATTTATCTTTGACTCCTGTTGAACTCCCTTGCGAATTTCATTGGTGCTTTCTTTGACGATTCTTCGGGGGTGGTCATCAACCTGCGAGAAAGAAAATACAGTAAACTTTCAATTATGATTTCTTTAAAATTTTCCTATGAAAATTCCAACTTTCAGCTTGTTGAGGGTTAAATTCAATGAAAAAGCAAGCTGAGTAACAACACTTAGTAAAATTTTCGAAGATAAAATGAAGACAGAAGTAAAAATAATTCATCAAACTTCGGAATTATACTCTGTGGCTGGCAATTTAACTTTAAACTTCGAAAATCTGGTCTTTATTGCTGAAAAAGCAAGCAATCCTTTGAAAATTTCGACCTTCAGCTCAAAGTTTCGTTCTCTTTCACCTTGAAAAATCAATTACTCAACTCTCAAAATTTCTATCTCTCAAAAAAATCTCTCTCATGGAGAATTCTATCTCTCGAAAAAATTTCTAACTCTTGAAAAATTCTCTATCTCTAGGAATGGAGAGAGCTAAACCTCTTCTCAAATCGAAATTATGAGTTGATAATGACTTGAAAATACCTTATAAGGTTGAAAAATTCGATCCATTTAGCAGTTTCTCAAGTTCATTGAATGTAGACTCCTGTTTATCGAGGTAAGTTTCTAAATTTTTAGCTCTTCATCTTTATCTTCATCCACAATTTTGAAGTTTATCCCTTTGAAGCTCGAATTTTCCAAGTGTTGGAATAATTAAAGGTTCTAATATGTGATTTTTTTAATTTTCTCAACCTTTAATTCTTTATTTTATCCATGTATCATTTTAATTTGGGCAATTTTGGTTCAATCTCATGGATTTTTATTTCTTTCTCCTTGAAAATTTGGACTTTCGAATTCCTTTGCCATATTTTCTCCATGACGGACTTCAAAATGGTATCTCCATATGTTGGATAGAATCTTTCCATGCTCTCCATAGTTCAAGTCGGACTCCACAATTTTCTTTCCACTTTGCTCATCATACTATGGCGGACTTTCCACTTATTTTTCCATTCTCCCTTTCCCAAGCACCTCATGCCTTAGACAATTTTATGTTTCCTTTAGCAAGGTCGGACTTTCAGGATTTCCTTCCATTGTTCATCTTGGCATGGCGGACTTCACAAAATTCTTTTCATATGCTTTTAATGGTCTAGGTGGACTTCATAGTTATTTTTCCTTCCATCACCAAGTGTTGGCGGACTTTATAGGCTTCCTGACATGTTCTAGGCGGACTTGCAAAATGTTTTTCCACTTCCTCATTCTTGTGGCAGACTTTCTATACTCTTTGCTATTCCCTTTTCTAAGGTGGGCGGACTTGGTAACATTTTTGCCATTCTCAGGGGCGGACTTGGTGAGCTTTCTTCCACAATGTCTAGGAGGACTTTGAAGAATTCTTTCCACATGCAAGGGCAGACTTCCTTGCTCTCTTGCCATTTCCTTTTCCAAGATGGGCGGACTTGGCAAGGTTCTTGCCATGTAGTTGCAAGTCAGACTTTGAAGAATTCTTTCCTCATGTAATGGCGGACTTTCTCCTCTCCTTTCCATTGCTGGGCGGACTTTGAGAATCTTTAGACATTACCTTTAAGCGCCCCTCTTCATGCTTACATTATTTCAGCCAAGAATCTCATGCTTTTTACTCGCCTTTTCATTGATTTTTTCATGATCTTTGCACAGATTTTCAAGATTTTTGCATGCTTTTTCAATCTAAAGATGGAAATGTTGACTCCTCTATTGATGGGACCTTGGCACTTTCCAAAAATAGAAAGTTTCTAAAAATAGAAAAAGCGAAAAAGCAACTTTCTAAAAATAGTAAATCCTAGAATGGTCCAAAAGTGCCAAAAATGAAAAAAACAAAAAAGTCAAAAAGCAAAAACCCTAAAAAGTAGGAAGTGTCAGAATTGAGTGAAAACACAGGCGATCTTCGCCTCCCGGGTCTCCTGAGCACTTCTACGATGCTTAAGCATAGTTTCAGGCTTAAATTTTCAACTTGGCTCAAGTGATGATTCCAGACTCTAACTTGAAGCTCACGGAGTGAATGAGCTTATGAAATTGAAATTCAAAACTAGACCCTAAAAACAAACCACCGAGGGTCCCCATTTATAATGGGGCGATGTGTGATAAGGTCACAACACTCCCGAGGGATTATTAGAGGCCTCCTTCACTACATTTTGTCATTTCGACATTTTGATTTTGTACTTGTTTTGATATCATGCTACTCATTGTAATCATCTTTATGATCAGATATTTTTGATATCATATAATAGAAATCTTCCATTTGCCGATTCAACAATTTAAACTTTTATGTAGTATTGAGTATTCTAATTTCTAATTAGTATTCGATATTGAAAACTTCAATGTTCAATGTTCAAGTATTTACTATTTAGTATTTCAATTTGGCATTTGCAATTTTGCTATTTTACTTCTTAATAGTCTTATACATCTTTTCATAACTAGCATTTTAAGTACCATATGTATAGTATATAGTATATACAGCCCCCCTCACAGCCGTCCCCCTGTCGTCCCCAAATTGAGGCCCCTTTGTCCCCCCGTCTCGGAAATCCATCCCCAACGATGGTGCAGCTATGATTGCAAGGAAGTAGATAGCTTTTGGGTGGCGATTTCAATGCCATCTTAGATTTGTCGAAGAAAAGTGGAGGGCTCTGAAAGGAGAATATGGTAATGGTAGATTTCTGCAATTTTGTGGTTAGAAGCGAGTTATGTGATATCGCTACAAAGAATGGTGGCTATACTTGGACCAGGGAGGCGGATTCACCAACATTGCTAAAAGGCTAGATCATTTCTTATGCTTTGCGGAATGGTTAGATAATCAAGTTGGCATAGAGTCGAATAGACTTTTGTTGTCCCTATCAGATCACTATCTAGTGTTAGTGGAGTTCAAGGCCTTTTCAAGGTCAAGTATTAGTTATTTTAAATTTGAATGAACATGGCTTAGAAGGCTCGATCTCATCGATTTAATAGAAAAATGGTGGCTCAAAGCTCCTAGTGATAATGACACCCCAAGCTTCATCTTTTGCAAGAGGTTAGCATATGTCAAATCTAGATTGGAGGAGAAGAAAGAGTTGAGAAGGAAATGGCCTCTCTCAACTAAAAGATTATCCAATATGGCATGTTTCAAGCGGATTTCGAAAGAGAAAGAATTGTTGGTGGAACATGGGGAACTTTTGGCTTAGGAGGAAGACTTTTGGAAAGCCAAAGCAAGGGAGAGCTAGTTGGAAGCTAGGGATCTAAATACCATTTTTTTTCATAATTCAGTAAAGGTCAAAAGGATGGGAAATACGATCAACAAGGTTGCACTTAACGATGGGAGGACGATCCAAGAAGGAAAGGAGATTGAGGTAGTGGTCGTCAACTTCTTTAAAGATCTTCTGGCGCCTACGGATGGGAAGGATGCCCTCAATGACATGGACATTTTGAGGTGTGTTGAGCCACTGGTATATGAAGAAGACAATGTTTTGTTGTACGAACCCTTTTTGAAAGCAAAAATAAAGATTGTTGCATTTGAATTGCACCCTGATAAGGCACTCGGGCCAGAGGGGTTTTTTGCTGTTTTCTATTAGAAGTGTTGGCATATCATGGGCAGAGAGGTGTGGCATGTAGTGGAAGAATTCAAGAAGAAGAATAAGTTTTTCAAAGACCTAAACAATATTGCTCTTGTTTTGATACCAAAGAAGGCCGAATGCATCTCATTATCAGACTACATACTGATTTCATTATGTAACACCATCTATAAGGTAATTTCAGAAGCTTTGGCCAATAGACTTAAGAAGATACTTGAGAAGATAATCTTAGAGAATCAAAACAACTTTACTCCGAGGAGAGAGATCGTGGACAATGAAACGATCCATTCAATAACAAACTCAAAGCAAAGTTGCATGATGATCAAACTAGATGTTAGAAAAGCCTATGATAGGGTGGATTGGTGCTTTTTGTTGCATGTGCTGGAAAGGTTGGGTTTCTGTAAGGAATGGTTAAGCCATATTTTTGCGTGTATATCTTGAGTCAGAATGTCTGTTGTTGTCAATGGATCTTTAAGTGGCTTTTCTGAGATATCCCAAGGATTACATCAAGGGGATCCATTGTCACCATTTTTGTTCATTCTGATAGTTGAAGCTTTAAGCGGTCTAATTAAACACAAGCAAAGGTCTAGTCTATGTAAGGGGGTAATGGTTGCCAGAGGTGTGGAGCCAGTTAACCATGCCCAATTTGCGGACAATACAATGGTTTTCGGTGAGGCTAGCTTCCAAGAGGTTGAAGAAATGAAAAGGACTTTGGAGCTTTACAATAATTGCTTGGGTTAAGTAATCAACAGACAAAAATCCAAAATATACTTCTTCAACACAAAGAAGAGATGGCAAACTCGGATTGTGGTTGTGCTTGGATGTGCAATTGAATCAATCCCCGCTAAGCATCTTGGGGCTCCAGTCTTTAGGGGGGCAGTTCGCACAAAACTATGGGAAGACATAATCAAGAAGAACAAAAAGGAAGTCGAGGCTTGGGAAGGTAAGTGGTTATCGCTAGCCAGTAGAATTACCATACTCAAAGCAGTTCTTGGAGTAGTCCCTATTTATGTCATGTCATGCATGTCGCTATCTAGGAAGGCAATGATCCAACTAGAAGGCTCCTGGAAGAATTTTTTGTGGGAGGGCGCCAACCCAGAGAAACATATCCCATTGGTTCTATGGGATAAAATAACTTGACTAGTGGAGTGCGAGAGGGTCTTGATGAAGGAACTTTGCCTTCAAAATAAGGCCCTTGGGGCCAAGTTGGTGTGGAAGATGTTCAAGTATCCCGAGAAGTTGTGCAGAATCATGCAAAGCAAATATTTAGATAGTGAGGACCCAAGCTAGATACTAACACTAGCAATTAGCTATAGTGGTGGACCCAATTTGGATACTTTCTAGCAAATAGGCTATTTGGCGTTTCATGTGGGAATGTAAACCTATTTTGTTGAGCAAATTACATGGTGTGTTGACAATGGGCGCAAGGTACAATTTTGGTCTAATTCCTGGGAAGGATTCCCACCCTTGGAGGATGAAAGAGAATTCAAAGATTTCAAACATATTTTAATCAGGGAGAGAGGCATATTTGGCGTTTCATGTGGGAATGTAAACCTATTTTGTTGAGCAAATTACATGGTGTGTTGACAATGGGCGCAAGGTACAATTTTGGTCTAATTCCTGGGAAGGATTCCCACCCTTGGAGGATGAAAGAGAATTCAAAGATTTCAAACATATTTTAATCAGGGAGAGAGGCACCAAACTAGCAAACTATATCATCAAGATGAATGAGGATGGGTTGGCGGTATGGGTGGACATTAGCCATGTCCAAGTAGAGGATAGGATAAAAGGAAGATTCAAGGATTCTCTCAGCTCAAGAAGGTTATTTATAAATTTGCGGGAAGACAAAATTGTCTGGTGTGGTGTGAAACCAGACGGCTACTCCAAGAAATTGGGATACCAAATATTCAAAGCAGCTAGAGTTGGTGAATCCATTGACAATGGCCAAAGCTATTGTGTTGGGGGCATCATGTCCTTCCAAAGGTGGGGCATTCTTGTGGTTTGTTATTTATAGGGAAATACTGACAAGAGAAAAATTGAAAAAGATCAGACTTTTTGGCCCAAGTAGATGTGTCTAATTCAAACGTGAGTAAGAAACCATTGACTATCTGCTCCTTTGGTGTTCCTTTGCCTCGCATTGCAAGTATTGGACACAGGGCCAACTTAATTGTTGTGGACTGAGAAACAGGAGTATAGACAATTTTTTGAGTTGGTTGGTGCTGAGCAGAAAAGTTTGTGGTATGGGATTTAGTTTATTGTTTCGTCCTTAGTCATTTGGCACATTTGGAGAGAGAGCAACTGTAGAATTTTCAATGAGAAGGTGAATGATATTAGCATAGTAAACAAGAAATTAGAGAGAGGTGTGGTGGAGCTAATGAACATCAAGTGTGTTCCTAAGGGTGGAGTCCAATTCACCACATGGGATGATGAAATGAATAAAAAATGGTCAAGGCTAAAGGTTTTGGTTAGGGCTGGGAATGATGGCAACAAGGTGGTTGGCCCCTTTGAGCGGGAGGTTAAAGTTAAACTTTGACAGGGCTGTAAAGGGCAACTTGGGTGCCACCAAATACAGGTGCATTTTGAGAGATGCTCATGGCAAAATGATCTAGGCCATACCAGGTTATCTAGGGGTTGCCACCAATAATGAAGCTAAATTGGAAGCTTTAAACCATGGTCTGGTGGAATGCCAGAAGAGGGGCTACAGGGGCTTAGATGTGGAAGGGAATTCGATGATCTATGTGAATGCAATCAGGAAGAGAGCATCCCCAAATTGGAAATTATTGAGAGGAGTTCTCGGGGCTTGGGAGGTTTTGGAAAAGATGGATTTCACAATCAAGCATGTATGTCGGGAGGCAAATAAGGTGGCAGACAAACTGGCTAATGGTGTGTTTGATGGGGTTGATGAAGTAGTAGACTATCATCCAGAGAGATGGGACAGTCTGGGGTAGATTCTTCAAGAGGAATTGGGTAGTGACTGTAGCACTTCATCTTCTCGAGATCGGCCCTCTCCCTTTCCTACTAGATAGAGGTGTTGCGTCGACATTGGTTGTCTCCAATACTAGAGATTGGGGTACTTTCAATATTTAGACAAGATTGTGTGGATCTTTGGGTTCAGGAGAATCACGCATTGAAAACAAGAACTTGAAAGCCGATGGATCTGAGCTTGCTGAAGGCACTATATAACATTGCCCGGGCAAGGGGTTCAACAAAAGTAAAAAAGTCTCTAGTGTGGGTTTGTCTGGTGAGTGGTTGTCTACTCCAACTATGGTGGGGTTGTTTGGCTTCCAATGTAGGTGTTTGTAGGAGTCGAAGGAGCAATAGGTGGGGAGGTTATTCAAGCTGAGCGAGGAAGTTGCACGGGAAGCGATGACCAAGGTGGTGGGATTGGACTCTTGGTCGAGTGAACATTTGCACGATGGGGTTGTCTACAACCTATTCTTTCAACGGCGGTACATATTATGGGTGCTCAGCTGGCAAGGATACACTTTGCTCGTTGTTTGATTCCTTCGGCGAGCGTGGAGATTGTGATGGAGGAGATTCAAAAGATCTTGGTTATGCTTGCCAATGGTTTCCTGGCAGGTATTTTTGATGCCAGCGCTATTGCTAGGGAAGGGGCTGCAAAAAAGGGCTTTCTATTGTATAAGAAGGGCATCGAGGATAACAATATGGATGCCTTCCAAAAGTACCTGAGCCTTAATGGTGATTTGTTATCTCCCCCTCAAATTGTGAGGTGTATTGAATGTGTTGATGGGATAATGTTTATCCTGCACAAGTATTTGTAAATTTTCTTTAAGTTAATCAAAGGGAGCTACCCCCATGGTAGCACTTACCTATTAGAACATAAAAAAATAAAAATAATATAATATACAATGTATATAAAATTATTATATATTAATATAATATATGCATAGTTCCACGAAGTTTCCTGACAAGGGGGCGCAGAGATGTGGGGACGGGTTTTGAGGATGGGGGGACCAAGGGCCTAAGTTTGGGGATGGCGGGGGGATGATGGTTGGGTGGCGGAAGGGCGCTGAAATACATATAGTACTTGAGAAAATAGTTATTAAAAGATGTATAAGTATAAGAATTATACATCTCGGAGACAACTAGGAGTCCCCTAGACGTCTTGAGGACACCCTAGCGTCCTCAAAGTCCTAGCGACGTCTTGGAGACAACAATGCTAGTGGTGGGATGGTGGTGCTAGTGGTGGGTTGGTGGGGTGATGTTCCCCCCAAGTCCCCAAGTCTTTGAGACGGGGACGTCTAAGAAACATGGGGTTTTTTGGGGGGACATGTCCCCGTGGAACACTAAATATATATTAGATTATTATTTATTAAGATATTATAATATATTATCTCACAGTTACACCACCATTGGGGATGGGGGGATGCTGGAACGGGGGGATAGGTTTATGGGACGGGGGGATGGTGGTGGGGGGGATGGGGGTGTATATACTATATACTATACATATGGTACTTAAAATGCTAGTTATGAAAAGATGTATAAGACTATTAAGAAGTAAAATAGCAAAATTACAAATACCAAATTGAAATACTAAATAGTAAATACTTGAACATTGAACATTGAACAATGAACATTGACGTTTTCAATATCGAATTACTAACTAGAAATTAGAATACTCAATACTACATAAAATTTTAAATTGTTGAATTGGCAAATGGAAGATTTCTATTATATGATATCAAAAATATTTGATCATAAAGATGATTACAATGAGTAGCATAATGTCAAAACAAGTACAAAATCAAAATGTCGAAATGACAAAATGTAGTGAAGGAGGCCTCTAATCATCCCTCGGGAGGTCGGCAAACTCCTCATCACTAGAACTACTAGACTCCCCAAGGTCAAGATCCGCCAAAGGAACACCAACCAGCCCTACATCTGAAGCATCCTCATCCTCATCAATATGTGATGGCTCCTCTGGCTCTACATCCCATCGTGCTGCTAGGCTCTCCTTGTACACACGTGTCCTGCGTTCAGTGATACGCAAGGCACTATGTACAGCCACTAGCTTCTTTGCTCTCTTACAAGTTTGTTCCTCTTAAGAGTGGATGAAGAAGTAGACCAGTTTCTCTTAGAAGCTGAAGAACTAGAAACTTGAGATAGCAAACGAATGGCTAGTGTGATAGTCGCTGATTTCGGTCCATCACAAGTCCACCACACAATTAGATCCTCTTATGCCATAGTTCTTATGTCCGCCTTTGCTGCAGCCTTATAACCCCTAAGAGTAGCAAATTTCATCCACTCAATGCGAATCTTGCCAGCAATTTCATCATACATCTTATCAATGCACCTGAAACCCCTTCCTTCACCTCATCATCTTGAATTGGTGTAACTCTACCAAGCCTAGGCATGTACCACTTCGGATTCAATGCATAAGCAACCATGTGCAAGGGAGTGTTTCGACTGTCCCATCTACGATGAATAATAGGTTGAATGTGCTCATTGTAGAATGCTAAAGTGGGGTCCTCTCGCACAACTTCCCTCATCTGGCCAAGCATAGAATCTGTAACAGCCTATCCAGACTACAATTTTAAAAATTCAACCATTTATCGTTTCAGCCGAAGAATAACTAGCTTGTTTAAATTCTAGGGTTTCCAAAACATTTTCAATTGACTCAATATAATCTCCAACTAACCTCTAAGTTTTCAGTTTCAGCTGAATTGTAACACCTAACTGTTCACCAACTGTTTCACGAAAGAACATAACCAAATAACTATCAAACTAGGGTTTCATCAAGCAAAAATAACGACCTGAAAAGTAACCGCTAGGGCATCATAAACTTTCATACATAATGAAGTAAAGAAATTAACTGTCTATCTTTTCCATTCAAACTAGCTTTGAGCATTACATTTATTACACAACAGTAAATGAAGCAATAAAATGATCATTTATTTGTACCTGAATTAGCAGAAGGAAGTAACCCATTATGCAATCATCATTTAAGCTGAAATGTTGATCTTCATTACTTGAGGAAAGAGAAATATCATCAAGGGCTTTACCGCCCAACCAAGACCTACTAGTCTCCCGAGTTTCTTCAACTGAAGAACCCGCCCTTCACGAGGGTAATCAACATGGATCAATTTATCATCATGTCTCTGAGCCTGGTGTCCATGAACCTATACTGTTGGTCGATCCCTCTTCTGTAGGTTCCTCCTAACCAGAAGGATCATTCTGACCAGAGTATATCTGGATCATGACAGCTGACTATTGCCTAACTGGCATCGTACCTTGGCCAAGGATTTTAATAGTTTCTGGCACTCCTGTGCCGATGTCTCTGGCACTACTGTGCCGACATCTCTAGCACTTTTGTGCTGTCAGCACTCTCACCCTTGCTCAACATGATAATCCTTGATTAAAGTTTTAAATCTCATTAACATATTCCAATAATCTTTCTTCTTATTAAGGGTAACTGTATTCTTATTCCTCGCACCAAGAGGATACTCCACTCATAACATATTCCCTCTAATAATGATTAACTGCTATTCTCAAATTCATGAGGAGAGATTAAGGTGTCTTACCCGACCATAAGGATGTCAATTCGTGGTTATATCTTAACCTTCATGTTCCTTGCATATTTTAACAAATTCACTCAGCAAAGAGGATTACAAGCCTCACTTAGATATCCCCTAATAGACTCAGGGAGCAATAACGAGCACCAAACTAGCATCAAAATTAGGAAGGGGAAAACCAGTTAAACCAAATAGATCAAGCTCTTAGATGAGGTTCAAACTGTACTCAGATTCTGAGTCTTTTCCCTTATTTAAGGCTAAGCTAGTACCATTACGCATCCATATTTTAGAGGAGAGAGAGAGAAAAAGCTGGTTTGCTAAGTACTCTTCCAAACTCTTATCATTTAGTGACAGATTAAAGATCACGGTATAAGGTGGCATACTTTAACCAGATCAAACTAAAAGAAGTGGGGTAGTTTGTAAAGGTAGAGGATAGAACACACGAGATTTCCGAGAGGACCTGGCTACTCACAGCTTCAAGCGATTAGCATTCCAATAAATGGAACTTACGGATTGGAACAAGAGCACTTATAGAATAGGGTTCAGGAAGAAGATGAAGACTCGATCTAGTTTATACTTCTGAAGCATTAATTGAGAATAACATGAGTTCCAGTTCGTGGCAAGGTATCTTCTATTTACATTTTGCTTCCAAATCTAAGAGACTCAGATAGAGGAAGTGACTATTCAAGGTAACAGAACTAAACCAAAAGACAAAACTCACGATAGCCCCTAAGGCATCAATAATAATAGAAATTCAAAATAGAGTATCGAGTTATCACTAGAAAATGAAATTCTGGTTACAGCTGTCCGAGTCAGAACCTTAACCCAATACAAAAGTGATAAGAATTTTCTACTCATGAAAACAGAGTTCTAGTTTCCCACAAAAGGAGATGATGAATCGCTTCCTAAATTCAAAATAAGAATATAAACAGGTCCACACCGATACTTGCTCACACAAAAGGATTCCATCTATTTTGATTCTACTACATTTAGACGAACTTAATTTCTATTAGATATAACTTTTCAATTGAAGTTTATATTAATAGCACTGTACGGGTTCCAAATGAAATAACAAGCTAGTAAATTCTTACGTGCCTGGCTATGAATCTGGAACTTAGCGAATGTTGAGAACCATTCTCCACCAGTCGTCTGCTTAATGGCCTCCTACGGCTTGTCCAAGGATGACTCAGGATGTAGCTAAAAGAGAGGCGATTTCAAATTTTCCACAAAGTCTGGCTCAAAAGAAGATCACGCACTTAGATAAATTGTTGACTGCCGAAGGTGAATTTGGAAACTTGATCACTGGAAAAGATTATGGTTGGAACTTCTCCATAAAGCATCTGGTTGAGGAGTATTAAAATCCGAGTGAAAACAAATCCCTAAAAGGAACTAATTTAATATAGCTACAGAGGACTCGAGTGAAGCCACAGGAAAATACTCAACCAACTACATAGAAAAATGAGGAAAACCGCCCGCCCGCCGTTAACATAAAGAATGGAAATCCATTTTATTTCCTTCCGGTAGCTCTGTCACCCTGGCGGTTTCAAGAATTTTTCTTCTACCCCAATCTTGGGCGTTTCACACAAGAGAGATGGTGCTAACGCCAGTTCTGATTCCATTCCATTCCATTCATTCATTTTTGAAGAAAAGTCACTCAATGGTTTTAAATTTCAAATCGATGGCATTAATTTATATCTTTTATTATTAATTAATATTTAATAACCTCTTGCAAGAATATATATATATATATATGTGAATTGGTCGCTCAATCTCCAAGAGGATATTATTAATGAATATTTTAAATTATATTTATTATTTTACTTAACTATTTAATCACCATTTGAAATCTCCTTAATAGGTGATTTATGATTTATATTTTAATTGATTTTCTTAATCAATAATTATATTAATCTAATCATGGCCAAGGTAACGACATCGACACAACTGTCTTACACCAACTCTAGATTGATGATAAAATTGATCCATAATTAACCACATCCTCTCCTTGACGATATTTCCCTTTCTCTCTTGGTGTCAACGATCCTGCATCCACTGACAAGGATTAGGGTTAGATCGTTCTCAACGGCTAAATAATATGGATTTGAATTAAATATCATGATCTCTTTCAATTTCACATGAACAATAATTTCACTTGCAAAATAAAGAGTTCGTTAACATTTCAGTTACGATAAAAGAACGACTATTGCATTCTCAATGTCATAATCACTTGAAAGCAGTTATGTGCAACTGACATTACATTTGAAATACATAACCAAACATACAGTCTTAATGTGAGGGATGTAACAGAATCAATGCACTCATACACCTCTCCAAGGTTAGGTGCATTCCCATCCCAATATCTAATGACCTAGAAAACTGGAGTGATGATAGAAACTATGTATTTTCCATCACTCTTCACTATCTCCTTCACCCTCCTCCCCTGCTCTGTCCTGGCCCCATCCCACCGATTCCATTCTTGCATCATAACCATGAGTTGTAGTGGCTCTTGCAACTCAAGCATTCTCTCCAAAAGAATGAAATAGGATACATATCTGGACTCAACTGGTTTCAAGAACTCCCCCTTCATGAAGCTCCTAAAGAGTGCATGTGAAGTGTCGTGGTTGTAGCTATACATCTACACATCTCTTGCTTTGCTAACCACTCCTCTAATCCACTCCATCTTCCCCATGTCCTTGAGTGCATTGTTCATGGCATGCACACAACATGGAGTCCACCAAATATGTCTGTGTTGCCTCAATAAGATTCCCTACAACTCTGCACACATGTGTTGCATCTGTCACTACTTGGGCCACATTTTGTGAATGTGGCCCAATCTCCTCAATAGTTGTCTGAAGGATGTCAAACTAAAAAATCAGCATCTTTTTGATGCCCTGAATAATCGACCGCCTTGAGAAAGAATTGGCCCTCTGAACATGTAACTATGATATTGGCCTAATGTTCGTCCACCCATCCATAACTATGCTGCATCCAAACTCCTCCCAACATTCCCTCATCGTCTCCTTCATTGAACTGATCTTGGCATAGTTGTTATCCGAGATCGTGGTCCTCAATTTGTGCTCACCTGGTGGCACATATGATGCTCCTCCCTTTACCACCATCGACATAATCTCCTTATAATAACGAGATCAAGTTACATGAAATGGGATGCCATTGGCAAAAAAGAACCTGCTAATGGAATCATCTATCTGATCCCTTAGGTGCATATTAAACAAATCAGCTATGGGGTTACTTTGACTTTGCATCTTGCGTTTCCCATAAGTGGATGAAGGTCCTGAGGCTGACCTTAACAATGTTCCTACTCTCTGATGCGATGTAGGAGTAGAAATATGCAGCTGCCTCTGCATTTGCTGCCCTTGAATCTGCTGAATAGTCTAAACATATTACCTACCAGGCAAGGTAGTAGGCATTGGAATTCCCATGTCATTTGGAACACCCCAAAGCTTGTTTAACTCAATTCTGTAATACAGATTTTTAGCCTCCTTCAAAGATTCACATGCTCCCACACTTTTCCTGGCCAAAAGAGGAAGTGTGCATTAACTTCGGTGATGCTCCCAAACCATTTTGTACCACAAATGTTGCATTTCCATTTCCTCGTGCCACCACCTGATGGTGTTGGGGCTGTTATTCTTGTTGCAAACTGTCTCAGAGGAGATTTGGGATCATAAGGACCCCTAGCCCACTCTACCAAAAGTTGGGAGGGGCAATCAGTAGCAAGTGGTGCACTAGCTATGGAACCAGTTTGCCCTTCCAGATTTGACCCATGCTCACCCCCCTCATAGGGCTCATCCTCATGCCCAGGTTCATATTTTGATTGGCTTGCACTATAAAAATGAGTTTCCATCTCATCCTCACTCATTTCATGACTGTGTGAGCTCATTTTGACCTTGCATTTCACAAAATGAAAAAAAAAAATCAATAAACACATAGTTTCAGCCTATGCCCTACTTTAAAATTAAAATAATAAGAAATGAAATAAGAAAATGAAACAACAAGAAATGAAAAAACATTGAAAATCAGAAAATAAAATAAAAAATCAGTTAAAAACCCTACCTTTTTCTTGAAAAATCTCTTCAACAAGGTGAAGAATCTTCATCTTCTTCTTTTTGATCCTTGTCACTCCTCTTTCACTTGCAATCACTCCTTTCACTTCTCCAATCACTCTTTTCTCAGCTCTTCACTCTTCTTCTTCTTGCTGTAGCAAACAATTAGAAATGAAAATGTGAATACAAATGAAGCTTGCAAGGCCTTTTGAAGGCATGGAAGACTATAGATGGGTCCCACATACCCTCAGGGTTTGAATAGAACCAAAGAAATAATAAAAAAATGTGTTTTTTTTTTTCAAAACATTTGCTTGAAGTTGCCGCCATGGGAGACGCTTGGGCGTCCCCGAGATGCTCGAGGGATGCACAGGCGTACCCCTCAGCGTCCCGAGAACACCGAGACATCCCCGCGTCCCTGACGGCAAGTGGCAAAATTGGTGGTGCCACTAGGGACTTGGGAACACTGTCCCCATGTCTGGAGGACGTCCCCATTTCTGGAATGCTCGGGATTTAGGGGGGAGGCGTCCCCGTGGTACACTGCTTGCAATGAATGTATTTTTCCAAATACCTCCCATAGATCCCTCTTTTCCTCTATCCTTATTGGACCATAAATATTGAAAATGAAAAAGAAGTCCAATAAAGATATACTCACGTTGCCCACTATTGAATGTTGATGCTTTTCGATATCTGAGACATCCACTTTTGACTAGTTTTAGAGAATCCCCAATCCACTCGTTGTACCAATAGGACCCCCGAAAGCCCCCTTCCAATTCTTACAATGCCGCAAGAACAAAGAGGCCTCTGAATTTCCCAACTTTCCTGAACCAATACAATATTGACCAATAATTTGTCAAGGTGACGCTTGGACGCACGCTGCTTGTTAGGGGCATTTAAGCCCCTAACATTCCATGTAATGATCTTCATTGCCCTCTAAGGGAGGAGTTTCCTCCCTTGGATCTTACCATATATTCTTTGATGTTAGTCATGCCTTTTTCCATGGCTTCCTCTCTTTTTTGCTTGTTAATCTTCCATCCCAACATCAAACACACCATTTACTGCGTTTTGCCATCGAGAAGATCGAAAGGAATCTTTTGGTGAATTTCAAAGGCAAATTTGAAGCACAGATAGGCTTTTTGTTTTTGTTTAAATCATTTTACTTTATTTTGTTTGCAAAAAGTTGCATCTAAGTTTTTTTAAAAAATCATCATATGCTAAAAAGGAGTAGGATTTTTGCATTAAAATTCCAAAAACTAAGATTCATCACTATTTTTTGTTAATTTTTTCTGATTTTTTCATTATTTTCATTGTTTTTCATATCTAGCTTTTTTTTTTTAATTTTCATCCTTTTTGTTTTTGAAAAGAATGTTTACAATGTTTAGGTTAAATTAAATTTTACTAATTTAAACTCATTTATATTGATTTAAACCAAATTTAGGCTGATTTTTTATGATTTATGTATAATTTAGGTAATTTTTTTGCATTAAAAAATTAATATGTTGTGCTTTCGCTTTGTATGTGTAGGCTAAATACACAATATGATGGCAAATAGAGAAGCTTCTGGTTCAAGTTTAGCCTCAAGCTTCACCCCATCGATGCTCATGCCATTGTTGATTTCAAGTACTTGTCCTACAAGAGCAAGAAACCCTACTTGGAAGTATGTTGTGCAAGGACCAATGCCTGGATCAGTTATTTGCATTCGATGTGAGAAGCTACATCATGGAGACATAAATCGCCTCAAATAACATCTTGCAAGAATTACTCATTGTGATGCTAGGCTTTGTCCTACGACCACAAAGGAGATAAAAAGAGAGATGAATGCCCAACTCGCAGTTGCTAAAGAAAAAAAATTGCAAAGGGAGAGGACAAGGGCAGCCATAGTAGCAAGCATAACTGGTGGTCATGGTCATCAACAAGTAGAATTAGATGAGGAAACATGTCCTGACATTGTGGGCTCTCTTCGTGGTCCACGCATTTGAGGCACATCGGCCTCCAAGCCTTCCACTTCCTCTATTTCAAGTAGAGTGCCAACGCCTACACCTGCACGCACGCCACACAAATTTTTATGCCTAGAAACACTCCTGGAGCACAATCATCATTGGAAGCTACAAGGTGGAATAGAGAGGTGCATGAAATTGCCGACATGGCATGCGCTAATTTTTGGTACTTCAACAACATTCCTTTCAATGTGGTGAGTAGTCCTTATTGGGATAATTTGTTTACTGTATCGACAATTGCAGTAAAAGGCTACAAGGCACCTTCTCGCATAGACTTGAGTGGGAGGTTAGTTAATGTAAATTTTATGCTAAGTTATAAGTTAAAAAAAATTGTTGAATTTTGGTCTAAATTTATGTTCTTTAATCTAAATTAATTTATGTTGAATTCAAACTATTTTTTGTTTAAAAATTAAAATTGTTTAGAGCAAAAGAAAGAATGGAAAAAATATGGCTGAACCGTTCTTTCAAATGGGTGGACAGATGGAAAAAACCACACCATCCTTAATTTTTTGATTGCTTCAAAAGGTGAAGTTTTTCTGAAATCGTTGGATGCCTCCAACAAAGTAAAAAATGTAGAAACATTGTCTCTAATGTTAGAGGAAGTTGTCATGGAGGTGGGCATAGAAAATTTGGTGCAAATCATCACTGCTAATGCAGCGACATATGTGGCAGTTGGGAGATTGCTCCAAGAAAAACATAGGACAATTTTTTGGTCACCTTGTGCAGCACATTGCATGACCTTCTTTTGGAGGACATAGGCAAACTTGATTAGGTGACACCAGTTGTAGATGACGCAAAGAGCATCACAAAATTTATTTACAATCACCTTTGGGTTCTTAATTTGATGAAAGATCACACCCAAGGGAAAGAGTTGGTAAGATAAGGTATTACAAGGTTTGCAACAGTTTTCCTAATGTTGCAAAGCATTATTGGTTCATTGATTGCTTTAAAACAAATAATGTTTGTCACCTTGTGCAGCACATTGCTAGGAGATTCTTGATTTTGAAAAACAGGCATTGGAGGATGTGGGTGTAGCAAGAGATGTAGGGTTGGATGACATTGGTGAGGATGAGGAGTCATTGCCATCTACTTCCAAGATGGAG
Organism: Sequoia sempervirens; assembly: GCA_007258455.2. Classification (NCBI taxonomy): domain Eukaryota; kingdom Viridiplantae; phylum Streptophyta; class Pinopsida; order Cupressales; family Cupressaceae; genus Sequoia; species Sequoia sempervirens. Next base: position 495,805,239 of record VDFB02270651.1, read on the forward strand.
GTCAAACCTCAACCACTGCCTTCCATGCCAACCAAGGAGCCACAACCTACTCCAAGGACTAGAACATCTATGTCTCTCCTAGTTTTCAATAGATTAGGGAAGAGGAAGGTGTAAAATGTTGTATTTACTTTTAATTTCACTATTTTCATTTTCAACTATCTATTGTATTAGGCTTTCAGCTATCAGGATTCTACAAGAAAATGCGATTTTGTACTCAATTTGCACTCAAATCAATCAAATTTAATAGAGATTGTACTCATTTATGGACTCATTAGATACATCTTGTCATTGAATTTTGCAAAAATTAAAAAAAAAAGTGTTTCTAAATAAATTTAAGCAATTGTTTAAGTTGCCAAGTCAATTTTTTTGGGTCTAGCAAGTTTTTGCTTTAGTTCGAGTTTTCCAACTATGATCCTACCAAATATCAAATAGAATAGTGCAGCGACAACGGAACATTGTGCGCATGTTTTCTATTTGCAAGGAAATTCCCTAAGGGTGCTGCAAACTAGCTACTATATCACATGCACTTGGACCACCATTTCAGGATGGTTGCCCATTACTAACTGGGACCTTTTTCTTTGTCAAAGGCTAATGTTAAGAGTTCCAAATTCTTAGAAATGAAGGTGCTCAGTTACAAGAATGGACAAGGTTGTATACAAATAGCAAGCAAAGGAAGTTTGCAAGAGGTGGCAATAGCATACATGGGTATTGTCCCACATTTGGTGGGGGAAAGTAAAAATGAATGTTCAATAACAATGCATTTTGATTGGAAATTGTCTTTGTGAAGAATGGTAGCACTAGTTCGCAGTTAGATGATTGTTGCCAATTTGTTGGTAGTTGTTGTAATGTCTCCTTTTTGAAATGGGATTGTAATAATAATAAATAATCATAAATTAAAATGTAAAATATAGAATTCAAGTTTAATTTTATCAAAGGTCAATGGGCATGTGAAGAATCATGACTATTGAAGGGAAAAAGATATAAAAGAGACACCAAACAAGGAGAAGTAAGCACCATATGAATAACACATCTTTTATTATCTGATTATTACTCCTTTGAAGCATGGAACTATGGTTCATCTAACCTAAGGATGAAACCCCTCATGACAGAAATTAAAGGACAAAATCCCTTTTATTTTCCTTGCTAAGTTTGTGGACAAAAACCCTTAACACACAGATTAAGAAAATATTACCAGAGGTATTAAATTGTTGTAGACTTGAAAAGAATTGACAATGCTACAGAAAATAATACCTAATATAAGTTTGGGAAGATCTCTAAGTATCCAAAGCAATTTATTAATTTTGTGCTAAGGATTGCAACTAAAGGAATTTAAAAGGGGGCATTACAATTGGTATCAGAGTTGTGATCTTGCCAACCTGCAAAGTAAAAAGAACATGTTGAATGCATTCTAGTCACATAGACGTGAAAGTCTACTAGGAAGATAGAGATGAAAGGTTCTATAAAGGCCCAATACAATATTTTTCAGCCAAGGTTCTTACAAAAAGGACATAGATTTTGTTCACGAGTTATTGATAAAAATACAGGACAAAGAAAGGTACAAATTTGAGGCCCCCAAAATCTTTGACCAATATCAAAGGTTGCCAAATAATTTCAAAGCTACAGTTCCCTTTGATGAGTACTTGGAGGCACTTGGGAACCATTATCTTGACAAAAGAGGTGATGAAACACACACACTTATATCGAGAGGGGGGTGAATCAATATAAGACAATCTTTTATCAATTTAAATTTTAATAATCACAATGAAGCAATCACAAAATCCCACACACATAAGAGACATAGGATTTTATGTGGAAACCCTTACAAGAGAAAACCACAGAAAAATATTGCCTGTATAAAACCTTCGTACAAATTTTGTAGGCACCAACCCATTGGAGACTCCAATCCTCACCACTGAGCACCAATCCAACAAGAGACACCAATCTCTTCTAATAAGAGGCACCAACCTCTCGATCTCCTCAATTAGGAGGGTCCAACCTCAAAATGAATATTATGTTTGTCTTCTTGAGTATTTCTGCTGCAATATGCTTCACAAATCTGCCTTAATGTTTTCTCACATCCACTCATAACATCATTCAAATCTGCTAAAACCTCTTTCAAAAATCTGCCATGTGTTTGCTCTGATGTCTTCCACAAATGGGCTCAAATCGCTCTCATAAATCTGTTCAAATACTTCTCACAAATCTGCTTGAATAAACTCTTATTTCTGCTCTTCAAATATATATTATTCCATGAAAAATTGATTCCATTTTTCTCCTTCCTTGCACAATGATTTCTTGATATTGGTGCGGCACAGGACTTTATTGATTTAACCTCCAATAATTTAGCCATCTCCTAAATTTTGGACTTGCCCTTTGACATCAATGACAACATCTTCAATAATCTAGTCTATACATTTTTGACATCAATGACAAACTATCCATGCTCCTTTGACATCAATGACAATATTTCCAACAAGAGGCCTATATGAATACACAAGAAAATGGCTAAGGAGATCAAGGAACAAGACCCAAAAGAATCAATTTTCATAGAAGAAACGAAGTCCAAATTCAAATTAGAATCAGAACCACAAGAAGTTGGTAAACCCAAGGAAAGAGGGCCAGAACTAGAGCTACAAGAAAATGAACAGACCAATGAGAAAGAACAAGAGGAACCTAAAAAGAAAGTAGAAGATAAAGCGTCTTTGGTGGAAGAAGATGTTTTATTAGTTTCTAATGATGGCATGTGTCATCAAAATATTGATGAAGGGAAGGCAAATGGGGTTCCACTTGTTAAATGAGAATATGCACCAAATCATGCACTATCTTTCAGACTTCCACATGATCAGTCATTGATTGGTTTTCAGAAGAGCATTGACGATGAATTTGCATTTGAGGACATTTTGATTAGCCCAAATTCAAAAGTTTTGAGTTCTGAAAATGAAGATGTTGAGGATATCTCAACAAACTTTTTTTCGGTGAATGAGGATGAGCATTTTGTTCACAGCCTAAGGTATGAGAATATTTCAGATTTGGTGCTTTCTATGTCATTACAAAACTCTTGTCACCATGGAAAACGTGCAAAGAGGGGTGATAGAGTAAGGGATACAACTTGCAGTATAGGGCATGTGGACTCTTTGTTTCAAGTTCCAAACTATTTTGGCATGTGGAGTCCAAGTGATCCCTTGAGAATCAAAGTAGATAAAGGCATTTAAGATTCAAAGGAAAACATTAACCAAAACCTTCCTAAACTGGATCAAGAAAGTTGGCAATGTTTCAATTCTATAGAATGGAAAAATGACAAGTCTAAAACTAAGCAAGGGCATTTGGAAAAAAAATGAGGAGTTTCAGATGTGTTTAGAAACACAAAGACAAGAACTCACAGATATAAGAGTTCTATTATAAAAAATAAGTGAAGCTTTGCAAGACAATACAAATCATCAAGCAAAATTGTTTGAAGACAAGAAGGACAAAGTTGTTCAATAAGACTTAGCAAAAGATAGGCAGTTAACAAAATACACTGCATCATTGTAGAGATTCATAATATTTCCAAGATTGATTTGGGAGCCCCGTATCTTGAAAGAGATTCAATCAAATGAAGAAGAAATTCTAAGAGCATCCTGGTTTGTGATTGCTTGAGGACAAGCAATCTTGGGAATGGTGAACAGTAATATCTCCTTTTTGAAATGGGATTGTAATAATAATAAATTAAAATATTAAAAATAAATTATAAAATATAACATAACTATAAGAGACACCAAACAAGGAGAGGTAGGTGCCATATGAAGAACACATCTTTTATCATCTAAGCATTACTCCTTTGGAGCATGGAACTGCGGTTCATCTAACGTGAGGATGAAAATCCTCATGGCAGAAATTAAAGGACAAAAACCCTTTTATTTTCCTTGCTGAGTTTGTGGATGGAAACCACTGACTCAGGCAGATTAAGAAATTATTTACCAAAGGTATTAAATTGTTGTAGACTTGAAGAAAATTGACAATACTACAGGAAAATAATATCTGATATGTCTGGGCAGATCTCTGAATATCCAAAGAAATTTAATAAATTTAATTTTGACAGTAATTATTAAATCAACATATTAAAAATCAGGAATTCTTATTGATAATCAGTTGTGCAAGTTTATATTCTGTGTGGTAGGGTTGAAACTAAAGGAATTAAAAAGGGGAATTACAGTAGCAATTATTTGGTGGTTGCTTGCTACTTGTTGGCAGTTTGTGGCAGTTTATCGGTCAGTTGATGCTGGTGGTTATTAGCAATACCTTGATTACTGAAAAAAGCAATCAAATCTTTAGTATTTTGCCCATTAAAACACAGCACAAATTTGACAGTCATTTACATGTCAAAGTGGTCTGCAACATATGTCAAACCCTCCATGCAAAATTTAAATGATCATCACTCAATTCCTCTCCTAGGCACACATTGTTGCAAAATTTTACAGACTGCAGAACTACAAAACACTAGTAAAGCACAAATTGTTGCAGCAGCTTGCATGCTACAGAAGTATACATTGTTGCAGTCACTATTGAGAAGGACCAAGCCCACCATGGAGCTCGACAAGAAGTGAAGAAGTAATTTTAGCATTCTTATTTTGAGAAAAGGGTGTGGAGATACCACCTTAACCTTTTACGTTATGCAATTTACTTGACTTGTCACTTAAGTTAACTTTGGGTTTATGTTTTATTGTCGGTAAATAAAGTTGGGACATACTTATTAGATAGTTAGTCCTTATAACTACCTCACAAAGTTACAAACGCAGGGATCTTTCACATTGTAACAACTTTGGACCACTAACAGGAGAACTAAGGTTAAGAAGCTACAGTTTTGTATAGAGTAACATTTTGAGAAATGTATGTGAGCACATTGAAGGTTTCTATGCCTTGAAGGATCAGTTTCTTTCACTTTGGTCTTACAGATTCTCTACACCATTTCTGTTGGTCAAGTAAGTGGTTGATTGGTTTAAAGGTCATCTTCATCCATGGTTCTCTGTATTGTTGCCGGTGAAGCATTGTTGTATGCAAGCTCAACATTTAAGAAGTCTATTGTTATTCCTCCAAAAGTGTTAAATAATTTTTGCATTTTTAGTTTATATTTGTTAAAATGATGATTTTGCTATTGTAAATATTTATGAAATCTGTAAATGTCATCATGTACATTGGTCCCTGGGTTGTTAAACAGTGCCTCCCCTGTGAATAGAGGAGGAAATTAGTGCTACATGCCGCCCCTAATCAATTTGTGAAGGAAAATTTTAGAGCAAACACGATATCATAGAAATTCACAACAAGAATGAGAAAATGGCAACCATCATATTAAGGCTGAGTCTGAGATCTATGGGCAAAATACTATAAGTGGTAGATCTCCTTACATCTCATAATTTAGAGGTATTCGAAAAGGCATATATCTATCAATGATAACAAGTTTCCACAATCCATATTGATAGTTGCTTGGCAGATTTCTGGATTTCTGGATTTTGGTATATATCTAGTTTTGTTCATAGAGCTAGCCATAGTTACCAAGTTCAAAAGAATGATTCATTCAGGAGGTCAAAAAACATTCAGAAATCAAAAATATTTTTTAAAATTCAGTAAAATTTCTACAGCAATTTAAAGGTCCAGACCGAAATCAGACAAATCCAGCTGGTCTAAAAATTCCAGAATGAACTGGATTTGGTAACTATGGAGCTTGCCATTTATCATTGTTGAAAACAACAAAGTAGAACCAAACAAAACAAGAATGTCAATATCTCATGGAATCCTCTTATGTAGACAAGCACAAATGTTCCCTTTTTAGTGTAACGGACTGTCAAACCATGGTTAGCTAGAGGTTTTATAAGAATGACAGATGTAGGGCATAGGAAAAGTAGCACCATAAACAAGATATATTTGTCTATGATTCCTTGGTACCTAGTAGACACCAAAATACCTAAAATATGCATTTTTTTACCATAATAATCTCAATCTAAGGGAATGAAATTTATCAAGCAATGGCAACTACAACCTCAAGCACATACTGTTTAATGATGGAAATGTCACCTGCTTGACATCTTTGCCGCCGAGACTGATTCCTGCCTCCACAATAAATGGATGACCTTCAAATACTTGTGGGCTGGAAATAAGAACCAAAGAGTCACAGTCTGCAAATTTCTAGAGACTTGAAACATACATGCAGAACTAATAATAAATTTATTCATAAGTATTTTGATATATATATTTTGCATGGCATGCAGTTAACCCATCTGGAATCATAATCTCAGTCAATGTGCTATAGTATCCGATATGACAAATGTAGAATAAAGAATAAAGTGCAAAGGATGCTCTCAGAATTTCTACCAGATTTTGATTTATTGGTTTGGCAATTGCAGAGGCCAACAATTTGAAAAATATCAAGACATTCAACAGAGATATTTACCTTCCCTCATATGTTGCAACCATGTCTGGGTGCAGCTCTTTTATGATCCCTAGACGAAGGTTGTATTCCCCTGCAGGACTAAGACACTATAAATAGTGAAAAAAATGACAAAGATCAGTTCTTCAACATGACAGGGAAAATGATAGAAAGTTAATGATCAATCCATGTTATGTAAAAAAGGCACACAAACTCACCTCACCACTAGGATCATCAAATTTAGCTTGGCGAAACAACTGATGAATACGAACTATTTGCTGATCTGAAAGAGATTTCACAGGCATCTTGGGTGTAAAGTCAGGACCCATCTCACCTGTCAAAGACTAGATAGATCAATTATCCAAAAATACAGAAGGAAAGCAGTATTCAACAGCCAAAATTGACAAGATGCTTTGGAATATAGTGTAAATATATTACTAATATTCTAATTTTGCTCAAAGGGTAAGAATAATGCGAATAGTCAGGAATTCCCATGAAAATGTAGATATAATATAAAATGCAGTTAACAGCTTCGCAATGCAGATGCCTCAGAAATCAATATGGTGGATACCAACAAATTGTTGAGAGTAAATAGTCTCTGCAAAGGATATACCATACAGTAAAGACTTTGTTTCGATCACAGGTGTGACCAACAAAAGAATTATACATCACGAGTACTAAAACACAAGCTGAACATAACTACAGATGTATACATGAAATGAATGCATATATTCCTTAGGCATAGCTGCACTAAATGCTAATCTATCCTAGACTAGAAATAACAGTTACAATTCATAGAAACAAGTTCTCTACCTAGGGTTTGAAGGTGTGGTAATCCAGGAAACATCTTCTAGACCCTCATTAACTCATTGAGATGGCTGTAGAAACTTTCATTATGAATGTAATATTTGCCAACTTATAAACTGCACCAAATGCTTAATATCTAAGTTGCCGAATCGGAATCGGAATCAGAATCGGATATGTGAATATGGTACGCCGGTAAGGCAATTTTTTTGGAAGGGGTTGGGTACGTTTGGGTACGGCGATGCAAAAAACATATAAAAATTATAAATATATATATATTAAAAATTAAATATATATCTATATATAATTAAATATATATTATAAATTAAAAAATAAATCACTTATTCTAATAATGTTGTATAAGTTTACAAGTTTTTAATGTATAATTTTTAAATTTAATATTATTTTTTAATTTTTAATTTTATTATTAAATTATAAAAATATAAAATTTAATAAGGAATATATTAATATACTATATAATAGTTTAAATTTTCAAGCTATTTAATAATATTAATTAATTAATATCAAATATATATCAAATATATACTAAATTAAAATATTAGAAAACAAAATTAAAATATTAAAAACAAAAAAAACGTTTATACATATATTTATAGAACTATCACCGTATTAAATAAATCCTTCTGCCGGTTCAGCCCATTATAGATTGGTATACTGGGCACCTTCTATCCTCTTGCATCTCTCATAGGTAGGGGCGCGCATATGGAGGCGGTTGAACTAACCATTCGAGTTAAGGAGATGGAGTAATGAGTGGTAGGATCAGGAATAGACAACGAATTTTTCTTGTGCATAATTTCCTTCAAATTTTTCTCGCAATTTTTTCCTATGGATTTTTCCTTGTAGAGGGTTTCGTAGACACAAAACTTAAAAAAATTGCATTCACAGTGAACTAAATTTGAATGAAAATCAGCACCCGAAAATAGTCAAACCCTACTTGATTCTGCAACGATTCCAGTGAGTACCCGATTCAGAAACGACTCGTACTCGGAAACAGAGGGTATATTTAGATGATTTGGTAACTTAGCTTAATATTAATAACTATGTTGCAGGGTTCTTCAAGACCCATGCCTGCACCCACTCCAGAATGCTCTGAGAGCAAGCGCAGCAATGGGAACACCACGGGAGCATCCTAGACACGGAACACAAGGCACTCCCAAGCACTCCCACAGGCGTCAATGCATCACGGGCAAAAAATTTCGATAAAAGAAAACAATTTTTAATGTAAAATCAAAACAAAAAACCCTACGAAGCACCATATACCTAATGGCTAATTTCACCCATCTCTTTGTGAATGCAACTTCATTTCATCCAAACACGCCCTTGCTAAGCCATTTTTGCATTTCGACAAGTAGCTGGTTTTTTTGAAGGAGATCGATCACAAACTGCCAAAGGGGTGAAGATAATTTGCACAAAGCAGATTTAGTCATCTAGGGTAAGAATTTTAATAATTCTATTATTATTTTAACAAAACAAATAAGTTTTTAATGAATTATCTTAAGTTTTTTAATGATTTTTGCAAGTTCTTTTATAAAAAAAAAATCTTTTTTGGAAAAAAGAAATAAGTTTTGATAGTTTTTTATAATGTTTTATGGTGTTTCTTTTTAACTTTAATTCATTTATACATATTGTAGGGTTGCATTTATATTATTTTATTTTAATTTAAAATTTAATAATTTCTTATAACAACAAATTCAAATTGCAATCTATTTGTAATGGCCACTTGTTCATGTTCAATGAGTATTGAAACAAACAAACAATTTAAATATGATCAAGCATCTCCTTTATGGAAATATGTTATAGTGGTTAGTCAACTTCCAAGAGGTGGGGCTTTTGTTTGGGATTGTAGTGAGTGCAATGTCCAATTTAAGAGCTCATATAGTCAAGTGAAAGCTCACTTTTGTGCTATAAGTGGACGTGGCATTAGAATATGTGAACTGCAAAATAAGAAGGGGTTCCCAAAAGAAAAAAATATGGCATTCATTAAAGAACAAGAAGTTGATGTTGTGAGTGAAAGAGAAAAACTAAAATCTCATTCTTTAGCAAGGAAAAATTCAATGAAGACATCAACAAATTCAGTAATGGTCTCCCAACATCCTTTCTTGGAGACACCCTCTATCCAAGAAGAAGATCCCACTCCTTATTCTCGCAAAAGAGGCCCATTGATTAAAGCATTTCAAAATGAAACAAGAGATGTTGCAGAGGGAAAAATTGCACATTGCATTTATGCCAATGGTCTTCCTTTCAACATGGTGAGATCATCATATTGGCGGGAAATGGTGACGGCAATCAAAAGTTCAACTTTTGGCTTCACAAGTCCTAGGGGTATGAAAAGGTGTTCACCATTGTATTGGCAAAAGATTTATTTTTTTGTTTGTAGAGACATCACTCAAACCAATTAGGGAATCTTCGATTGAAACAGGAGTGTCTATTATTTCAAATGGATGGAGAGATTGCAAAAGCCAACCTTTAATAAATATTATTGTAGTGTCCCCCAAAGGGGCAATGTTTTTGAAGGCGATTGATTGTGAGGGGCAAATCAAGGATGCAAAAATTCATTTCTAAAATCCTCATCGAGTCCATAGAGATGGAGGGTCCTCAAATGTTGTCCAAGTCATTATGCACAATGTAAAAAATTCTAGGGCTGCAGATGCTTTAGTTGAGGAAAGTTATGCACACATTTTTTGGACACCATGTATCATACACTCCCTTAACTTGGCAATGCAAGCAATTGGCACTCAAATAGAGTGGGTGAAAGCTATATAGACTGACAGTGAGGAGATCCAAAAGTTTGTGACAAACCATCATATGTCATAAGGCATTTTCAAGAATTTCTCGAATTTGGAATTGTTAAAGGTAAATTTAATTTAATTATATAAATTATTTTTAAATTTAGCTTATGCCATGTTTACTTATATTTTAATGTGTTATTAACTTAATTTTTACACAACATTAGGTTGTTGAGACCTAATTCACATCACACATGATCGTTTCGAGATAACTTGTGAAGGTGTGAGAGACATTGCACGTCGTGGACATTAGCCAACAATGGAGTATTTGGAAGCAATCAAATTAAGAGAGGCCCAAAAGGTCAAATCATTGATCCTAGATGACAATTAGTGGGCTCGCGTGGACTATGTCTTGAGTTTCACTGAGCTTGTCATGAGTTTGATCACATTTGCTGATACAGATCAGCCATGTTTGGGGGGAATATATGATGGCATTGACTCCATGATAGAAAAAATAAAGGTCATACAATTACAAAAGGAAAATAACCTTGAAGAAACATTTTTCTAAAGTGTGTAAAAATTCATTCATCACCGCTAGAACAAGATGATGAACACACCATTGCATCTCCTTGCATATGCATTCTCCCCCAAATACTATAGCACAAAGATACTTTCTTCGCTAGGGAGAATCGCACCATATAGAGGTAGTGAAGTTGCTAATGGATACAAGTTGGCATTCTGAATAATCTTCTCAGATCCATAAGTGGTGGATAATGTTAGGAAAGAGTTTGGTAGGTTCATATCAAGACGAGATCATAGCATTTGTGCTCTTTGAGACCAATACAAAGAAGATGGTTGTACATGGTGGTACCTCCATGACCAAGATTACTTGTTCCTCCAACCTTTTGCAATCAAAATTCTATCACAAGTAAGCAATTTTTATTTTTTATTTTTTATATTTGTAGACTTTAGTACTTACCATTATTTAATCTCTTTTGCAAGTTTTTATTTTTAAGTTGTGTCGGTTTTCTCCCCAATTTCAATAGGTTGCAAGTTCTTCGATTGAATGGAATTGGAGTACATATTCCTTTATCCACTCAAAGAAGTGTAACAAGTTGGCTGCAAAAAAAGTAGAAGACTTGGTTTATATCCATTCCAACTTGTGTCTCCTATCACATAAGCAAAATGACTACAAGGAAGGGACAACAAAGCATTACCCTTGAGTGCACTAACTTGGATGCATCTATTGTAGAGATTTATAGAGTCAATATAGATGATGAGGCTCTTACACATGATATGCCTTGTGTGAGTTGCACTCCATTTACATGTGGTTTGAATGATGTTGAACCAAATAATGCCTTTGATCTAGATCCTTTTGATGAAGATTGAAGACAATTATACAAAAAAATTTAATTTTATAATTGTAGTGATTTTCATTCCTAGACATATATAATGTTGGTTTGTTTTTGTGCTATAGGATCCAACTGATTCCTAGAAACAATCTAAATGAATAGCCAATTCTTATGCTCAACTTTCTCAAGGGTTGGCCAACAAACAGGGAAAAGATTTCAACAATTTTCTCCTCTACACTTTAGGCTCTACAGAACCTAGGAGGGTGGTCCTATGCTATATCAACTAATATTTCACACAAATTGATCCCAGATATTGCTTTAAAATAGATATACTCTCTTCTTTATGACCAATATTTATAGATAAACAACGGAAGGGGCTAATCTCTTGGATTTTAATGCAATTATGTGTCTGAGAGTATGTAAATAACATTATAATAAATATTACTTGAAAGGGAAATTTGGTTTGTAAATTTGGTGATCATGAAGAACATAACCAGAACTTTTGCTCGAACTGGTGCCTTAGACCTAGGCCACGAAAGTCAAGGGAAATGCAATTGAGAACTTGCACAACAATATTCATTCTAACTCTAAAGCTTAGTGATAATGCCTTACACTATCACCCCTTCATAACTCTGCAATCAATTCTACTTATCAATCCTTGTATGCACCTAAAACATTCAACATCTCTCACAAAGCAAATTAATTTACTGCTTGATTAAAAGCCACAAAAGAAACATTCATTCACGGGAAAAACTACAAAGATGAACATAAAAAGATCCTTGATGATTTTTTATTCATAAATGTTAAAGATAGATGCAATTAGGAGGCAATTGCTTGCAAAAATGCCATATGTATTTGATACTATGAGCTAGTACTGTCATACAAAATTTACAGTTACATTGACATCCTTTCTTGCTATAACCTAGACTAGACATATACAGACTGAAATTACAAAAGTGCCCTAATTACAAAATTTTCAAGTTCCTTTTCAAAATGGCCTTGAATTCCCTTTTATAAAAACAAGGGAGAAAACAAGCTTCAAGCCATGGACAGATGTCACATTTTCATTTAGCAATCCTATCCTTTAAAGATTTGACAAAACAAGTTACAACTACCCCATGGGGAAAGACAAATATTCTATTACAAGGCAACATAGTTGCATATGTTATTGAACTTGTTGATCCCAAAATGGTGGAAGAAGAACGGTAGAAGTACAAGTACTTTGTTGAGCCTTTCCATCACCTTCAGCAACTTCAAAAACCCCCGAGGAGAAAGCTGATTGGGCCATATAAGACAAAATAGGCCCCAACACTGCAAAAAGGGCAAGAGGAGCACGGGAGATACTAAACATACTTATCAACACACGAACTATACTCCTCTTCTATGGGCTAGTTGCAGTCCAAGAGCTTTTGCACCTTATTGTTGTGTGCATTATATCTTGCATTTGTTATGGCTCTTGTTTCCTTAGCAAAATTGTCCAGGTTAGTCTCTAACTTAAACAGATCATCAATTGAATTGTTTAGGAGAGCTAACTCTAGCTTGCCATCTTTGTAGATATATGATGACAATGATGGAATGATGCCTGCAAAATCAGCCTTCCAAACATCCAAAGGCTTGATTGATCCTAAAGCATACATTGTCTTAGGCATTATTCCTTTCTCCATGCCTTCAAACATTTTCAATTTTGATTTAAACTACATGTCTAATTTTGTCTGAAAGACATAAACCTCCCTAATAATTCAATTTGTTCATGAATTTGTGCCAAATTCTTGGGGGCACTTCCATCAAAAGATGTCATCTTTATCAATTCCTTTATTGAAGTGGCCCTGAGGATTCACTTGCTCAACACATCTTGGAAGCTGGTTTGTATTTGCTTATGCTTAGCATAAGACTTGCGTAATCCATCAAAGGCACTCCAAGCTCCCTCAATCTTGTGTAATACACATGACAATCTATGACCTAATGGGTCATCAATAATATCAGTAAGTACATTTTTAGCCTCCTCCTTGGTCTTCCTCTCATTTTCCTTGGTTTGCTTCAGCTGTTCTTTCAATTCTTTAATCCTTAGAAACATAGTTTCTCTATCTTGAGCTGAGAATTCTACTGATGTGGGTGGAGGAGGTGGTGGAGCTGCAATTTGAGGAGGTGGAAGCCTAGCAACAACTTTATTGTATTTGTCTTGTAGTTTTACATACTTAGCATGTAAGTCTTCATATGCTTCCCCTTGTCTCTTGCCAATCTCTACACTGAACATAGCTATATGCACCACCAATTGTGTTGCCTGTGGTGCTGAAGTATCTGAAGTTCTGTTTATGATCACATTTATTGTAATCTCTTCTATTGATCTGGCCACGCTAGGCTTGTTTGTAGCAAGGGCCATTGCCCATATAGCCAATGTTTGCAATCTTGGACTGAACCCTAAGCCAAAGTATGCTTTCTCTACTTGCTAATCAGATGTAAAGGCCCCTTCATCTTGATTTCTGATTGTGTCAATGGCCGAGGCAAGATCCCATTAAGGTAAAAAAAGAATACCACGTTCTTTTACCAATCTCCTTCCTCTCCATGGGGTTTGTATATTTTGCAAATTGACTCACATAGGAGGGATTGATCTTTATTCTTTTCTCTTCTATTTGGACCATTGCTTTTTCCTTTCCATAACCTCCTCATTAGTTTTGAGGTTTCTTATTACATCATCAGAAGCATGGAAATGATGGTAGAACTAAGATCTACCTCTTTCTATTCTCATCTTGCTGATATACCCTTCAGGATCACAATTCCTAATAGGGTCCACTTTCATCCCATAAGCTTGCAAATTTGTAGGGAATATTTCTAGTCCCTCTTTGGTAGTGACAATGGAATGGGAGAACCTTATGCATCCTAGGATCAATGATCCCTTCTTAATCAACCTAAAATGAACTTTGTTAGCTTCATTGAGCTAGACTTCCATAAATACCATCCTATCTATTACATACATTGGGAGGCAATGGGGTTGCATTGGTGTACCATACACCTTAAAAATTATGCAATTGGCATGCAGATACCAATCTCCTTAGGTGTGATCAATATTCAATTTGGGATTAAACTGTAGTGGCCTCGAGAATTTAATAATATTCTCAAAAATTCTGCTTTTTGGCTTGAAGCCAAGATTCTCCAACACATCTAGCACAAAAGTATTCTCAAAAAACAAGTAATTTGATGTGTTGCAATAGGAGTCCCATATATGTGTCCACATTTGGATAGGTAGCCTTCTCCCTTCTAAATCAGGAGTTTTCAAATCCATGGGCTTTTGTCACACCTTAGCCCCACCATACAGAATCATATGCATGAGCAGTGAATACCACTTGAAATGAAGACCAACCTTAGGGTCTTTTAAGGCTGTGAGCTGCTTGTGGATCCCCTCAGCTACGAAAGCGGAATAATCAAAACTCCTATTGATATCTTTGTGCTCAATGCCAACTGCCAACATCATCATATAAATGGGCATTTTTATCTTGTAATCCCTCCCCAAGGACTTGACATAAGGAAAAGTATGTGTGGATGAAGTAGTCCTAAACAATGTCAAAGCCAAATGGCTCTACTTCATTCTTAGCAAATCTGACCAATCCTCAGTCAACATCCCTCCTTTTGTGTTGTTGGAGCCACAATACCCTGAATTTGTGCTTATCCTTTTCCCATTTTTTTGCGAAGGGAACCGAAATCAATTGTAACACTAGCAGACACATTTAGGTCAAATGTGTCAATGATCTATTGCCTTGAAATTTCCAACAAAGGGGCACCTTTTTGGCATCTAATCGTCCTATCCTTTTCATCATAACCCTATTCCAGGGCTTTGACCAAATCCACATTCACAAAAACATTCAAAACCACCATCTTTCCCAAATCAGAAGTCCATAGGTATAGGGATGACAACATCACCTATCTGTTTGGCCAAGTCATGCAATTTGTCTGTCAATACTCCCGTGCCCTGAGCATGCTTAGCTCTTTTGGTAGATCCAAGTAATTGCTTCATTAAATCGTCCTCCATGAACCTCTTAGGTCCTTTTGCCTGAACATTGGATTCACTCATTTTCTAGGGATTTTAACTTAACTAGGGTTTGTGCTTAATCATTGTAATTCCTAGGGTTTTTCTCTCTCCTTTCGAAAATTCAAACAAACAACCCTCAAAACACTCTACTACAAAATCCTTTTGACAATTCAGAGAGCTTTGTTCTTCAAAATTTTTTAATACACATGCAATTGTGACGAGAAACAAAATAATTCTAAGTTTATTACCCTCGAAAAAGTAGTAATTGAGCTTTAATGCGCCAAAAACACATCGAAATTGTGTGAAAAATAAGCGCATGAAAAGCACAATTCATCTATTCTAGGGTTTTTGCGAGTACTCTGAGGGTTTTTTGCGAGTTTTCTAAAAAAATGGCAATTTTTTTTCATCTTGAGCTCAGAGTAAAAGTAGAGAGTACTCGCCCAAGCAAAAAATGGGAGAGTACTCGGCCACTCAACGATTAATTGCAGAGTATGTAATCTATGGTTAGAAAAATCAAATAAGGGAGCTTTGTTGTAGCAAGACCATGAGAACCCATGCGTGCTAACAGGATTGACCTCCAAGTATTTAAGCTCTCTTTCCGAAGGAGCCCTACTCTGATACCAATTGAAGAGCACACAGAAAATACTAAGAGGTGAGGGGGGGGTGAATCAATATTTTAAACTTTTAAACACATGAAACCATATGAAACAACAAATAGAACAGTAAGAGCAAACACCAACAAGGAGAACACCAATTTCATGCGGAAAACCCTTTTGGGTAAAAAACCACGACAGAGCAATAGCTTTCATTAACAACAAATGGGCACCAACCCAGATTACAAAAGTAAGCACCAACTCTTTAAGCATTCTAACTACACACCATTTCTGCACTTTGACTTCAAAACCAATCTGCATATCAACAGAAGAGCTCATGCATATACATAAACACTGTTGTAATTTTGAAAACTCCCTATGCACAAACTTAACTTTTCTCAAATAACGCCTTAATCCTTTCTCTGTTTTTAACATTTTTCAAACTTCCTAATATTCAAAAACAAATTCAAGACTTCTTCAAAACAAGCTCACACAGAGCTAACATAATCTTCAACACTTAACTCAAACTCCAATAAAACAGGAAGCACTTCACAAAGTCATACACGTCTTCCTTTTCAAATTTTGCACCATGAATTTGTATTCTCTTTGGACTCAATCTCAAATTTTGTGGCAATACGAGGTATGGTCTTTCGCTACAGGAAGTTTTCCAGCAGTAATATGAGACTCAGCGCACAAGGTATTATAGAGATTTAAATCACAATCTTCTGTATTCAGGGATCACTGTGGAGTTCACATCCACTCATTGGACGTAGCACAAAGTCACCTGTCAACCCCCAACTCTCATGCAAGACAATTTATCACTACTAATCATGAGCTTCAAAAACATAATTATCAAATGTTTTGACCAATAGAATGCCCACGGAATATGTAATAGCCGATTCGCTTGGAAAAATGGTTATGCAGCATCACTGAAGGTCCAAGCTTACTGATTTGCAATATATATATCACAATTACTCAATCAAATTAGCTGAAGCACCACCAAATTCCGTTAACACCAAATTAGCATATATCGGCTCGTTCAACACAACTTTCATAGAAATTTGACTCCAAAAATGCAGAGCATTTTTTTCACACACAACACCCGAAAACCATATATACACATATATGCTCACACAATTAAAGCATTAAACATGTCGCGCCATCCACAAAACTGAATCGAACACACCTCAAATACAACACGACTCCACCTTCAAGACAATGCAAAAACTACCGAGGCATTAACCAATTCAAAATTGATTTGCATGACTTTAACCCAAGTATATCAAATACGACAAAATATTTTTTGTTTATTCAGAAACCACAACCTCAAGCTTTTCAAATTTGGTCCTGTTGATGCGTGTTTTATGACACAACAAACATTCTAGAATGAAGTGTCAAACACGCTATATCCCCTCTTGAAAAACTACCTCATATGCTAAGATTGCAAGTAAGATCATACGGTAATTCAAATGTTTAAGATGAGTGCGGATAAGCTCTGTGGTTTTGATGTGATTTGTTGGGGGCACAATTGGGATTTAACTTTGGTAGGCTACTTATGAAAGTGGAGACATAAATGCAGTATCATTTTGGATTTTCTGACATTTCAAAAAAAGTGAAAAAGAGTAAGGGTTTTCAGAGATCCTATGCTACTCCTAAGAAATCAAGAGACGACAAAAATTGAATGAAACCAAATAAACAATACTCTGCTTCGCCACGTTAGACGACAACTACACAAAGCAAGTGCAATCTTCTGGGAATGTGCTTATGATTTTCACGTAATGAATAACTACCATCAAATCGAACAATAATTATCCAAACAGAAGTTAAGCATCCACGATAAAGCTCAGTCTAACTTTACACATTGGGTGAAAAGCATCCACTCAAAGAAAGTATGAGCTAGGTTTCACTAATCTTCGTTATCAATCTGTCATTCTTTTAACATACATTTAAATTCTAATTCAAATTTACTGAACAAGAAAGAGAATATGCGACCATGCAACCATTTGACAATCAAGGATTCAAGGCACCTCATGCATGATGAACTTTATTATCAAAATAGTGTTTTCACAACAATCTCATAAAAACTCTCTTTATTTTCTACAATCTAATTATCTTCAATCTCTAATTCTCTAATGCCTTCTAATGAATTCTAATTCCTCCTAATATGATAAAATGAGAGAGAATGGGGGGGGTTTATATAGCATTTCTGAATTACAATGAATGGCCGAGATTGAAATGAGATCAATGGCCCAGATTAAACAGAACTAAACCCTAATTAGGGTTTCCAAAATATCAACCAGTTAACTGGAGAGAACTTTAGACATCTGGAGTTGCATCCTTATCCACTTGTGCGACATTGCATTCGGTGAATCTGGACATGATCAAGCTGACCTCCTCCATGGCAATGTCCGGCAGCGCGTTGACGTCGTATTCCAGCAAGTCCAAGCTCTCAGCACATTCAACAAAAGTAGTCGCCCATTCTGGTTCCTGTAGCAAGAAAGTGTTTCTGACGATCATGAAGTTGAATGCCCTGGTGAAGTTTTCTTTCATGATTGGCCCAGACACGGTGGAGAAAATTCTCTACACTTGTCCTTTTAAATTTTTTGGCCGCAAGTGTTTCTTTCGAACAATGTCTTTGTCGAGCATATCTGCAGCCATCTTGTAAATTTTACCCTGAATTTCCTTTGCCCGTTCTTCAACTTTAGTGCAATCCTGCCTTACCCTTTCCAGGACTCCTCTTCGTGAAACCAGAGCATAGTACCAGCCCCTGAAATCATATGCAGCTCTGGCTTCAATAACCCTGTCATCAATCAACCTTTGTTTCGAGATGCTTTTTAGTTCTCGAATACATGGGATAATCTTATTTTGAATATCTTCGAGGCCACCCCATGATTCCACTAAGTCTGCAACTTGTGATAACATAAAGGAAGCCTGTTCGTACACATGTGCCAACTTTTCTGCAAACGCTACCGCCTCTTCTTTCCTTCCAGCCATCCAGTCTTTAGCCTCTATTGCTGTAGTCAACTCTTCTTCGAAATTTGCAACCGGCTCTTGTGAAGAATTTGGAGGTAGAAGCGCTGCTTGGTCACCTTCATTTAGTGGCTTGGTCAAGTGCTAGATATAATCTTTTAGGCGCTCAATCTCTTTTTTATATTCTTTTTTCTTAGCCACTTCTTTTTCCAGCCTGGACTTGATGGTGGCAATAGAATTGTCTAAGTCCTCAACTTCTTGCTCCTTCGTTGTTGGACCCATAGTTGGAAAACTCGCCAATTGCAAGTACTCGGCAAGCCCGAAAAACTCGGCTCGGCAAAAACTCGGCAAAAAACTCGGGAAATTAAAATATTGCTTAAACTTCACTAAAAATGCATTTTTTTTGCAAAATTCAAAGATAAGATGCATCCAATGAGTCAATAAATGAGTACATATAAGAAACAAGCAGTATTTGATTGATATGAGAGAAAATTGGATACAAAATGGCACCCTCATGTGGAATGCTGAGTGCTCAATGCGCTGATATGATAATAGTCTGAAACAAAATGAAAATAGCAAATTGTTTTTGTAAAACTGAAAGTAAATACTACATAAACATTAATATATTTCAGTTTTTACAATTTCACATGAATCACATCTTCCTCTTCCCATGTCTAGATCTCAGTAAGGGACCGGAAGAGGGTCTAATCATAGGAGTCTGCTCCTGCTGTGCCTGTGGCTCCTCAACCTCCATCCTAGATGTAGATCCTCCTGCAGCTGCTGGTGGTGGCACTGGCAATGACTCCTCCTCAGGGTCATCCTCAAGGTCGTCCAATGAGAATGCAAATCCACCCTCCTCCATTGCCTGTCGCTCTAAATCATAAATCTCATCCTCAGTAAACAATGGAGGCTGCTCCCCTCGCCCTATCCAATCACTGTATGGATCTATCTCATCCAAATCAATTGGATCATCATATGATATTTCTTCTACCTTTCTTGTGCGCAATCGAAGATTATATTGCACATAAACAAGGTCATTGAGGCGTTTTTGGGCGAGTTTGTTCCTCTTTTTTGTGTGGATAGCCTCAAACAAACTCCAATTGCGCTCACAATTGGAAGAACTACAAGGCTGGCTCAAGACACGGAGGGCAAATTTTTGAAGATTTGGGGTTTTTCCACCCCAATGTGTCCACCAAACATCTACAAAAAAAACAAAAAAAGAGTTAGAAAATTGTAACTTGTAACTTGTAACTTGTAATTATTAATTTTTCATTTTTGTAACTTGTAAATTTCAAATTTTATACCTGGTGGCAGCCTAGATACTGCTCTCTTTGCCAGGTCTGAAGAGAAGAGTGCACCCCTTTTCTCTCTATAACTCTGCAATTCATTAACAATGCAATCTGCCTCATCAGGTGTGGATGTCATCCGCTGAATGCAAGTAGTGAGGCCCTCCATAACCTCTCCAGTAGGATCTGAATAGGTGCCTGAGTGGATGAAACGGGGGTTCAAGAAGTACCCTGCTGCATGGATAGGTTGGTGGAGTTGATTGTTCCACCTCCTATCGATAATCTCCCATATGGGATCAAATTTGAGGCTATCCCCCTTATAATAACTTTTAATAGCCTCCTTGGCCCTATCCATGGCCTCATAAAGATACGCCATTGGGGTTTGATCCCCATCCACCAAGCGAAGCACTCTAACCAAGGGCTCTGACACCTACAATAAAAATTTAAAAATGCAAAAAAGGATTAGAGTTACAATTTAGTAATTTACAAATTTACAATGAAAGACATTAACTTCAAGAAATATATTTAATTTGAATTTAGATTCAAACTCAAAGTTTTGAAGTTACCTTCACAATCTCTGTTGCTCTTTGTGCAAAGAGGGGCTCGAAGACAATGTTTTGAACTCTTTCTCCTTCTGGCTTCTTTGAATAAGGTGAGTCTACCCATGCTTGACTCACAAACATTTGTTTCAAAGCTGTCAAAGCACCAAGAATGCTTTGCAACGTTAAGAAAACCGTTGCAAACCTTGTCACACCAGGTCTCACCAATTCTCTCCCTTTGGTGTGCTCCCTCATCAAGCTGAGAACCCAAGGGTGATTGTAGATGTATTTAGTGATCCTCCTTCCATCCTCTACAATCGGTGTGACCCAATCTAATTTGCCTATGTCCTCCAAAAGAAGGTCAAGGACATGGGCAGCACATGGTGTCCAAAAAATTGTGTAGTGTTTATCTTGGAGGATTCTTCCTGCTGCCACGTATGCTGCTGCATTGTCAGTTATGATTTGCACCACATTTTCAAGCCCAACCTCCATGCACACTTGCTCCAACATTCTAGCCAAATTTTCTGCATTTTTTACTATGCTGGAGGCATCCACGGATTTCAAGAACACCACCTCATTTTTGCAAGAAACCAAAAAATTAATGATGGTACGGTTTTTTCCATCCGTCCACCCATCAGAAAGTATAGTGCAACCATGTTTTTTCCATTCTTCTTTTTGTTCTTCTATTGCTGCCCTTGCCCTTTCAGTTGCATTAGAAAGCAACCTACAAGTACAAAGTGAAATTAAGTACACAGTTTTAATTTCTAAACAAAAAAATAGCTTAAATTAATCATAAAATAAACTTAAAAAACATAAATTAAACTTAAAGAATATAAACTAACCTCCCACTCAAGTCTTTACGCGAAGGTGCCTTGTAGCCTTTCCCTGCAACTGTCAATGCGGTCACCAAATTTTGCCAGTAAGGTGAGCTTGCCACATTGAAAGGGATGTTGTTGAAGTACCAAAAATCGGCACAAGCAATATCTGCATGCTCACGCACCTCCTTATTCCACCCAGTTGCCTCTAAAGAAGGTTGTGCACCAGGTGTGTTTCTAGGCACAAAAAAATCACCAATGTGTGAACTCGTGGTTGCGCCTGTAGGTGTTGATCTTGACCCTGGTACTCTACTAGAGGTACTCGAATGGATGGAGGTGGTGGCGGGTTGCAGCGATTGCCTTCGCACACGTGGACCACGAAGAGATCCCACTATGTTGGCTGCTATATCATCATCATCTGATAGTGACTCAAGGTTGACTGGAGCACCTTGAGAAGAAGCTATGGCAGCTTGCATTGCCGCTTTTGCCTTTTCTCTTTGCACCTTTTTTTCTTCTGCAGCAGAAAGTATTGCATTCATTTGTCTTTTTATTTCGTCATTGGTGTTTAGGCACTCCTTAGCATCACGTCTAGGGATGCCTGCAAGGTGGTATTTGAGGCGATTGATGCCTCCACTGTATACATTTTTACACCGAATGCAATACACTGTTCCAGGTTCTGGTCCTTCATATGCATATTTCCAAGCAGGATCTCTAGCTCCTGCTGGACGAGTGCCTACATATTCCCCACTCGTAGGCATGGATGGGGCTGAAGTAGGGGTAGAAGCGGATTGAGAAGCCATTATCAATTAACCTACAAGTACACACACAAAAGTGAAAGCACAACTTGTTAGTTTTTTGATAAAAATTTTTAAAACAAGCTAAATTAGATTAAATCAACATAGATTAATTTAAATTAGTAATCTAAGATTCTAAACATATAGATTAAATCAATATATATTACTAATCTAAGATTCTAATCATTTTCATCAAAAAAATTGGATTAAAAGAAGAAATTAATAAACTAGGGTTACAAAAAAATGTAAAAAATAGAAAATTACTTTAAATTAGAAACAAATTAAGCTAATATATGATTTTAAATATGTTTTCAACAAACAAGAAGAATCAAATTAAAAAAAACAAACTAGGGTTTGAAAAAAAATCAAAAAAATGAAAAATCAGCAAAATATGAGAAAAAATCAGAAAAAAAAGTGTCACAAATTCTTGTTTGGATGAATCTAAATCTTCTTTTCAACAATATAAATGTATTTAAATCTATTTTGCAATTCATTCATGATGTTTTTTAAACATACAATCAACAAAAATGAAGAAAAATAAATAAAAAAGAAAGAACAAGCAAAAACAGAAAACCTACGTGGAAATCCAATTTGCCTTTGAAATCTGATGAAATCTTCCTTCAAATCTCGTCTCCTCAACGTAAAATCACTAAAAAATGGTGCAAAATGCTCTAAACTCCGTTTTTGTTCAGCCAAGACTGAAAGAAACTCAAAAAAACCAAATGCAATGACTTTTTGGGTGCCAGCGGACCTCATAGCCTGATCGCGCGAGTTTTTTTTAAAAACTCGCCGATTTTTTGTGAAAAACTCGCCAAAAAGTCGGCGAGTTTTTTTGGCGAGTTCTTCTCACAATTACTCGTTTCAAAAAAAAACTCGCGAGTTTTTGGCGAGTTTTCCAACTCTGGTTGGACCCATGTCAATGGTCGTGATGGCATATTCATTCGGGGCAATCTCATCTTGGAACTTGTCGGTTGTAGGTACTGCAACTTGTACTATGCGATTGCTAGCCTCATCCCTTTGGATGGTAGAGAATTTCTTGGCCTTCTTTCTTGGGGCAGTTTGCTCTAGCCTGGCCAAGAAATCTGTGGCATCATCTTCTTCAGGAACCTCTACTGGCACCTTTCTCTTTAATCTTTCTTTTAGCCAATCTGGGATGGTTGGCTGCTCAATTCCGTCCTCCTGTTGATCTTGGACATCCTGATATCTTGAATATTTTAATCCTCGTGGACATCTTGAATTTTCGGTATGCTTTGAATCTCTTGCATATCTCGAACTTCTTGCACCAATTGGATTTCTGGCATACCATGAATTTCTTGGACGGATGGGTCCTCTTGGATTCCTTTGAGGGCGGAAATCATTCCTTCCTTGAATTCTCCATCCATAATATCTGTATCATTGTTTGATTCTAGGATCTCTGTGCTTGCTGGAGAAGGTTGAGCATCATCTTCTACTTGTATTGGCTCCACATTTCCGACTGGGGAAGGAATCCTGACATTTTCAAAAGACTCTTTATCCATGCCGAGTATTTCTTCTATATTTTTGGAAGTGGCCGACTGAAGGGGTCTGGATTTGTGCTTCTTTCGAGAAGACCCTTCATCTATTATTTTATCCTTGTCCTGTTTTGCAGATTTATCAATTTCTTTCCTCTTTCTCAAGTTGGCGGCATCTGTTGGTCCATCTCCACGAGATGCACCGGCATTCGAAGAACATGATTCTATATCACCCATTAATTCATAGGTGAATTGCACATTTCTCTGCCTTAGAGTTTCTACCTGCCGATCTATCCACCATTGAGAATATTTGAAAACAGGCCGCATGAATGTTGCCAGGTCACCCATCTCAGGCTCAGACCATCTCATAGGGGGGAGTGGCTTGTTCTCATCGAAGCCTGGCTGCAAATAAACTCCGCCATCCTGTAGTTGATTGGGTACTTTGAAAAGTTTTGTTGCCCTTATCATACTTAGTGGCAACCTTGTCCACAGCCTTTTCCTTACATCATACTCATCTGCTGCATTAGCCCAGAAATCTTCTAAGTCTACCCGGTGCTTGTATTTCTCTCCGTCCACAGTTCTGATGTGATGGAGTGGATCGAAGTTATTCCTGGACTTGTATGATATGAACGGATATTGTTGTATCTCCAATCAAGCACTCTCCGCTGCTTGCGCCGTTGGACATGACTCCTCCATATTGCCGATGAAAAATGGAAAGGTGACAGCCGCTTTTTGTTTTGGCCTTTGGATATTCTGATATGTTTCCAGTTGCCTTAGAACTTCCAACAAAACCATTTTGTTGGTCGGATAGATGGGCAGTCTATAAGGACGTCCTGAGAATCCTTGAATCCTGATGTAAGTAAACTTGGGAAATTGAATGAACCAGGATCCATATCAGCTGATCAGACTCTTGGCCTCACGGGAGAGTCTCTGATGCGTCCCACCTTGGAGAAATCAAGTGATGTACATAAGGAAGGCATCATGTGCTCGTCTGAAATGTGACTTCTCTTTTAGTTGCAACTGCGAATAACAATCATAGGCCTTGAGCTGTCCTTCGCCGCTGCCAATCACACCCTTGCAAACCAAGCCAGAATACTTGTAATACCTCGCAAGCAAATATATGACGTACGAGCTCATGTGAAAGGTCTTGGTTTCCTCCAGGTTGACCAACTGCTCATGGAGGCTATCACTGATCATTCTAGACTAGTTAAACATCTTGACTCCGGTAATTATTTCATCAATGAAATAATACATCCAGTTTTCGAAAGGCGCACCATGCGGATTGCCTACTATTCTATTCAGCAGCAAGACTATGTCACCATATTCTTCTTTGAAATGTGTTCTGACCAATTTCTTTGGCATCTTCCCTGCAGTAGGTTTGGGCTTCAGCAACCAAGTCTTGTTTATGTTTGATGCACAAAGGTCTTGTTGGCTCTAGTACAGCTTAAGTGCATCCTCTTTGGTGCGGTAGGACGTTCGGTTGTAAACTGGAATTCCGAAAGTTTCTTGAATGGCCGACTCGGACAAGTATGCGAGAACTCTTCCATCAGGAGCTTCTATTTGCCTTTCTCGTGCATTATAGTGCAATGCACATTCCACCATAAGTTCCGGACACTCTTTTGCCGATGGAAATGCAGCCGCATGCACAATTTCGTTGCACATCACTCTTCTCGCAATTGGTGTAGGCAGACGTCCATCGCTTCTGTACATTCTTTCCCTGAAGTCATCGAGATCAACGTGGCCGAGATTGGTGTCCACGATGTGCTCCCACTTGGACTTGATCTTTGACTGCAGCTGTGCACCCTTGTTGGCAAACTTCATCTTTACCTTCTCGAAAATAAATCTGCAAGAAAGAGCAACGAGAATATTTAGAATTCGAAATTTAAATCACTTTGAAAGATATTCCAGCTAGTTGTCAAATTAGACTTCGTGAAAAATCAAGCTAGAAAGAAAATAAATGATGAAGCTTTTATGCCAAAATGAAGTGGACAAAGTAGATCTGCCTGTTCTCCGGAAGAAAAAGAAATGATGACGATCACAATGCTGGCTAGGATGAATTTATTTCCTTCACTTTGCTGCAAATTTTCTCAACTCTCTTGCCTTAGACAAATTTCTTCTCACAACTTTTCTTCTCAAAATTGAATGATTGCAAAATGAGAAGTGAAATCAATTATAGAGATGAGAAAATCGACCCATTTAGCAAATTTCCATTGTTTCCTTTAAATCAAGTTCAAACTTAGCTTTTACTTTGCTTCCGAGTGGCAAGTTTTATCCTCAACGATCGTATTTGGGAAAGTTTCCAAATTCAATGCCAGTTCAATAAAGCTCTTTTGTCTTTTTTCCAATTTCGATTTTTTAAAACTTATCTCTTTGGGGTGTTGGAAAATAAATAATTAAAATAATTAGAATAATTATTTTATGTGTCATTTCCAACCCGTTAATTTTTTATGGCAAATTATTTTGTCTAAGGCAATTTTGATTTTCGAAATTTTTCTTGCCAATGCCTTAGGCAAATTTTCTTCTTCCAATTTTCTTTGCCACACTTTCTCTTCCAAATTTATTTCGCCATAATTTCAATCGTCCGATTTTATTTGGCCATGATTTTCTTTCATCCAATTTCTCTGGCAAAATTTATTTCATCTTCCTAGAACGTTTGGCCAAATTTTCTTAGACATATAAATGTTGGACTTAGAAGAACTTTCTTTAACAATTTTTCTCAATTTTCTCCTAGTATGGCGAAATTTTCAAGGCCAAACATATATTTTTAATTTTTCAAAGCCCATACTTAGGCAAAATTTCACAATTTTTACTCTTCTCTAGACATGGCGGATTTTGCTAAATTTAATGCCATCTTCATTATGTCCAAGGGCGGACATGTCTTATGTTTGTGCAATTCACATTTTATTTTTATTTTTTATTTTTATTGTGCCATTCACATTTGGATAGGGGCGGACTTGGCAAATGTCTTGGCCTTTAAGCTGGGCGGACTTTATCTCTTTCCTTGCCATCCTATGGCAGACTTCCTTCATATCCTTGCTACTTCACTTTTTGCTGAGGGCGGACTTCAGCTTTTATCTTGCCATACAAGGGCGGAGTTCATCAAATTTCATGCCATTGCATCTCTTGCTAAGGGCGGACTTTGCCTCTTGTCTTGCCATGCTAGGGCGGACTTGGGCTCTTTCTTTGCCATTCAACTTTATGTCCAAGGGCGGACTTTGCCTCTTGTCTTGCCATGCTAGGGCGGACTTGGGCTCTTTCTTTGCCATTCAACTTTATGTCCAAGGGCGGACTTCATGCATCTCCTTGCCACTCATTCATTTTGTCCAAGGCGGACTTCACATGCTCTTATGCCATTAAATCTCAAGCTGGGCGGACTTCATCAAATGTTGAGCCATTCTTCCATGTGGCTGGGCGGACTTGGCATTCATCATTGCCACTTCATATGGCGGACTTCATCAGATTTCAAGCTATTTCCATAAGGCTGGGCGGACTTTGCTCTATGGCTTGCCATTCTAGGCGGACTTTGCCTTCAGCCTGGCCATCTCTTTCTGGCTGAAGCTCTTTCGACATTGACTTTACTTATTTCTCCATGAATCTCAGTCCTCTTTCATGCCTTAACCATGATCAATTTGCCATGATTGTTCAGATTTTCATTAATTTTCCAGATTTCTCCATGGATTTCTCAGATTTTTATATGAATTTCTCAGATTTTCACTATTTCCTGTGATTTTCAAGTGATTTTTTCCAGATTTTTAACTTTTTTCTGTGATTTTCCAGAATTTCACCATGAATTCAAAAAATTTCAAATTGATTTTCTGAGAGTTTCGTTGATCTTTTCAAACTTCTGAGTGGATTTTTGAAACTCGAGCCCTTTCCAAATATAGAAACTTTCTAAAAATTGAAATTTTCCAAAAATAGCAACTTTCTAAAAATAGACCCTAAAAAATAGGGATCTCAGAATTGCTCAAAAGTGCCAAAAAGTAGGTTCTAAAAAATAGGGGGCCTGGGGTGAAAACCCTAAAAAGTAGGAGATGTCGGAATTGACTGAAACAACAGTCGATCTTCGTCTCCCGGATCTCCTAAGCATGATGGTGATGTTTGCACAATGATCCAGGCTCAAACTCTTTACTCGACTCGGGTGACCATTCAAAACTTAAACCCCAAAAACCCCAAACGGAGACCAGACGAAAACCAGGACGCAACGACAAAAAGCAAACAACAAGGGTCCCCATTTGCAATGGGGCGAGGTGTGAATTAGGTCACAACAGGTCCTTGTCACACCCACTTTTACACACTGCCCGCGTCAAAGTTGATGGTCACTAATAATAGATAGCACGATAGAGAGAATGATAACAACACATTTTTAATAAGCACGTCTCTACATCATAAAGCCCGTTCCGCCAAAAAAAATAGCGAAGACAGAGAAATAATAATAAAGAATGCGCACAGCTCCTACATAATACAAACTGCGCTAGGAATAGGAGACGAAGAAATTGTTAAATGGCCACGAAGGCCTTCAATAAGCGCATTCAATGAATCGAAAGCCATTGACAAAAACCGTCGCCATGAATAGGAAAGTCAGATACACGTTCATGAGCTGCCTTACACACAAGTTGTCGCCCATATCAAATTTGTAGAGATATGGCATGAACCTCCTTTGACAAGTCCAATCTAGTGTGGCACTTTAGAAACTCATTTGCTGACATAAAAAGATCAATCACACATAATCACCATTTCAAATAAGTTGAAAAAACTAATGAATAATCAGCAACTTTACAAGCTAAGAGGTACACTGGTATTTCATTCCAATTTCATTTTCATAACAGAATGAACTCAGCAAGACAAGCAACATCACCCGCAAGTTCACTCTTTGACATCAATGACAAAAAAAATGTTCAACAGGTGAGAGACCCAATTTGGAGGATTTCTTGGTGATTTCATACAGAAACCACAGTTGTGCTTAATGGTGGAGGTTTATATTCCAGTTTTGACAGAGGTTATTGCATATCAATCTTGAGGAGGCCGATTGAAGGAAAGATTTGTGAGATTGTTTGCTGTTTGAGTTATCTTTAGTTGGCCATACTATCCTTGTAGCTGGTCGTACCATTCTAGGTGTGGCGTTGGGTTTTTGGAGCTTCAAACTAAGTTTTATAATTATTTGTTTGGCTTGAGGGTGGCACCTAGGCCTCTTATTGAGTTGTATTTCAGTTTCATCAGCAATGGAGATCATTTCTAGTTGTAGCGTCCCATTTTTGGAGGTTCCAGCTTGCTGGTTGTGTCTACAGCAGCTTGTCAAAGACTCCAATTTTTCTAGGTATGTTGGACTTAGATATGTTATGATATTTTATGAACTCAATCACCTTTGTAATTGAGAAAAAAAGTTAAAAACCTATTTTCTGATCGGAATATAAATCTGAAATTTTATGCTCATTGTAATTCCAAAAATTGTAATTTCCTGAATTGTTTTCATTGCTGCAAGTTACTTTATTATCTGCATTTTATTTATCATCTCAAAACCATCACAAAACTATTGCAAATTACATTTCAAACACATCTGAAAACAAAAAATACAAGGGCAGATTGAGGGTGTATGTTACAATCCCCTGTGAAGGATTTGCCTCTGCAATCATCACCTCTTCTTGGCCTGCAAAACCAAAACCTATCAAAAGAACATACACACAAAGCAACAGCAGGATATGTTTACAGCCATAGCATGCATAGACTATTGCAACCTGTCCAACACAAGCAACATGTTAAAAGAGTGAATCATCATGTTTATTTCACACTTTTCCAAATGGGAGATAAGTTAGTTATATTCCCAAGAGGGTCACAGGAAATTGCTCATAGAGTCAAGTGGTAGCATAAAGGAGAAAAGGAGAATGCAAGGCCTATTGGCGAAGATGAAGAGATTGCTGTTGGAAGAGAGATGCAGAAGTGGATACAAACTGTTCTCCTCATCATGTCATGTACAATGAAAACCCAAAAACAAAAAAAAGTCAAACTGAAATAAGACACATGCCCAACCCAGATTAGACTTACGGTCTTGCACCTCTATTACGACTTATCGGCTATCAATTCATTACTGTTCATGTACTTTCACAAGCCCTTTCTCATAGAAGGAACACCTTCAGCATAACCGATTTGGCATCTAGAAAATATCACTTTGTAGATGCCAGTAAAGTTGAGATTGATCATTTCAGTCATTAAGTAAATAAATTATGATAGACAAATCAGTTCAAAGATACAATTTTGTGATGCCAAATTTGATTGCCACCATTAAAACAACATAATTAGTTGCAAACTGGAGATTAGCTTCATGTATAAGTATTAAGAAGTACCTACGCTAACCTAGAATTATTTATCTACCGAATTCATCCACAATTACTTCAAGTAATTGACAAAACTCACCTTACAAAAGGCATCGGAGCAACAATCATAGATGCAAAGGTGACAAAGATGACTTTACTATAGCCAGAACCCCTGCATATTCATTAATGATGGTTTTCACATAATATTAAGAAGAATTGCCTTATCTACCAACAGAACATTTTGAATACATTCAGATCAAATATAACCTTTGAAGTTTCATTGCCATTAGAAAATGTTCTGGCCACCACATTGATACAAATACTGTTTTCTTCTCTCTCATAATTATGTTCTTAAGGAAGTCTATCAAAGAGTGTATATGATTGAATGAGGATATTTTATTTTCTTTCAGGAGGCCGCCTCTCTCAATGAATGAAGCATATTCCAAAGTATATTCAGCTAGTGGTTTGCACTTGTGGTAAAGATATATACTATCTAAACTAATGTCAAGAGTTGTTGAGAATCTAGACTTTCAGCAAAGCCCATA
The DNA here is from genome assembly GCA_007258455.2 of Sequoia sempervirens. Classification (NCBI taxonomy): domain Eukaryota; kingdom Viridiplantae; phylum Streptophyta; class Pinopsida; order Cupressales; family Cupressaceae; genus Sequoia; species Sequoia sempervirens. Next base: position 495,835,906 of record VDFB02270651.1, read on the forward strand.
ATCATCAATGTATACAATTTTGATGACAAGGAACCATATTATGTCAAGCATTCAACATAGACAAAACTTATTTTGTCTTTCAAGGTATATTTGTTAATTTTATGTCAGCGTCTGCATTATTTTCAGCAGGTAATTTGCTGATTTGAGTTCAACTTAATAGCTGATCTGGACCAACTTTAGTTTGAGCTTATTGCAAGCCATGTTAAATCTGGGTTCACGAATGCAGGATGGATGAGTTTTGGGTCATTACTTTAAGGTGAATTGTATTACAGTCAGATTTCTCCTCTTGTCTAATAGCATGAATTTCATTTTCAATATCACAGAAGAGTGCAATGTCCTTATCTTTCTATTATCCTCTGTAGAATTTATGTTTTTCCACATGCACTCTACATTCATTGCTGTCTGCAATGTCATTATTTTCTTATGATGATACCATGATGTAATCAGATCCTAATAACAAATGCATGATTTCACTGGCCTCAATATAATGACATGAACCGGCATGCAGTTGAAGAATTATTCCAATATTTTATTTTCCAAAAAATTAGTATGTACACAATCATAACGTATAGTCCATATCACTCCATTTGATAACTCAAAATAAAATCATATCCAAGGACCAAAACCACCTCGCCACACAGAAACAATGAAAAGCATGCCCATAATGCTCAAAAGATACATACCAATTAAGCGTTCTGCATAAGGTTTTCCAATACTAATAAATTCATGCTGAAGAAACTGCAGAAGATTCTGCTTTGATGTCTCTGCAATAAGCCGTTTGATGAGTAGCAGATCAACAGCAGAGGGATGGTAGTTTGTCTCAGCAGGCGCTACAGGCATCACATCTGTCCTTCGTGCAAATCGTATGGTAACATTTTTGCTACATGTCAAATCAACATAAAACAATCTCATACAAAGATATTTATATTAATTTTGAAGATTCACAGCTACAAAAGCAAAGTAAAGGATGTCTAACCAAAAAAATCACAATTTCATAGACAAAATTAATGTTAAGGAACATAAAATATATCCCTCCAAAGGTTTTGAGTAAAGAAAATCTTACTCTGGTGTTCCTGAAGTGTATCGAAAGAGAAACTGAGCATATGGTGTAATTACAGCCATTTGACGCATGTAATGTATAATCTTCGACTGCACATATCAATAAAAAAAGCCCTAAGGGATATCATTTAAAAGTGTTTTCCTAGATGAACAACAAACAAATGATTTATTATGCACCCTAGCATACCACTTACACGATGAGTTGTCCAGTTGCCTTCAATTGTAACCTGAATTTCAGCCCCATGCCACCTATCTATGTTGTCTCGTTTTTCATGGAGATGGATATGAGGAATATTTCTATGCAATGACATATTCTTTTTACATCAGTGCAAAATCAAAATGATTAACAAATTGTCCCTACATGAATGAAAACTCTACATTCTTCTGAAGAAATGCCTCTGCAGAGCCCAATTTCTAAAGATCCATACTTGTGAATATCAATATCAAGCCGACAAAATGAAATATAATTCTGGCCCCTCGTCGCTGACAAAATGTCAATTGGAAGTCCAGTACTCATCTTGGACCAGATCAATGCCTGCAAAGAAAGATAGAATGCAATTCTAAGACCTCAAACTGATGTAATCAGACATGGATAACACCATGATAAATGCTAAAATATATAATTTAAACCTTCTTAAAATCTCATGTCAAAGCTAAACCTTTTCACAATGAATTGCCAAAAAACAAGCCAATAACTAATATTTAGTTTATATTTCTCACCCTATATTGCCTCATAATTGAAGAATCAAGCATCAATCTTCTGAATTGATCAACAAAACTCAGGCTCCTTAATGACCAGAAATCTGTTATTCTTATTTGTATGCCAGGTTATTATCAATTACAGATTATAATATCCTAAAGAATACGTTCTAAATATGCCAGTAGGAATACCTATTTATCATTTTCCGTTATGTTCTTGATTAGATTACATGCTAACCTACGCTTATTCAATTATAGGGGATGCAATTCATAACAATTCATATTTCTCCCTTGCCTTCCAAAGACTGCTGTTTGGTCTTCTTTGTTTTGTGTTTATACTATTATGGTATATAGCCTTACAATGTATATTTTATTGAATCATTTATCTCAGGTATTAAAGTACATTATCTTTGCTATCTCTTATAATAAGGGCATTCTTAATATTTTTCCCCTTTAAATATAGTGGTAACCGGATCTTAGCAAAACTTATTTAAATGTAAATTCTACACGTACAATAGTGCATTTGACTAACTTTGAAAGAAGTGTCAATATAAGGGAATGACGAAAATGCTCACCATTTTTGCACCTAGTCCGAACTTTCCACGTGTTTGTTTGAGCCCATACTTTGTTCCAGAAAGCACTGCATTGTAAATAGAGAACTCAACCAAAACTTGCTATCTAAATGGGATTCGCAGCCTTATTTTGAAGACAGTGAAATCGACTATCCCTAATATGGATCTTTTGGCACCATTTTACTAAAGGCCAAGCAAGTAAATAAATCAACATCATGGGACATAGCATTTTACCTCTTCCAAGCATATTTGGAATGTCATCATGTGGCATTCCCCTTCCATTGTCCTGTATGCAAATAAACACCAGAAAATGACATCATATAATCAGAATTTTGTACAACTGCTCTCTAGAAGAAGATAATGCCTGAGATGCATCCTAAAATTATTTTGAATATTTCACATAAAATACGTTTCCCTATTCACAGCCTACAAGAATTGAACTCTAAAATACAATATATTTTTAACTACAAACATCACTTTAATACGAAATGAATCACAGAGAACAAGGCTAAAAGAGTCGCTGTTTCATCACACTAATAGACTGAAATATAGAAGGGCTTAAGTCAGAAAATGTAAGCTGTATTACACCAACAATTCATCCACAAAACAAAGAAACATATAGCTCTAGGCCAGTGTTTAATTTTGATATTCTCTATTATAGTTGGATGGCTTCTCTGGGTTCCATTGACCTGCATTTAGCCATCTGAGGGCATTAATATACTTTTTTTATTCTTTCTTTCTCAAGCCCAAGTTTAGTCTTACACATAGTAGCATTCCATTTACATATCATTTACACAGCAAAGTGAAAGTATAAAATAGAATTCCACTACTATTGTTTAAAACAGAAATAAATCGGCAAATTAAAATTCACTAAAATGTTTGTAAACAGAGGGGAAAAGTTGTTATTGTTATTTCATGCCAAATATGGTGGATAGAAATAGGAACAAACATAAGACATAAAACTAGAATTTGTCCAATGTTGCCAATTACAAACTGCAAACTTTGTCTCAAGCCTAGACTCTCAAACTCTCAATCAAGTACACATGTAGAAGAATTACTTGACTGGCTTAAAATATTCATTGCCATCTATTGAGGTAATTTAGTTTCTTTTCCAAAGTAATCCCACCACTGCCTTAACATTTGATTAATCACAAAAGATAAATTTACTAATATGTTAAGAGAAGACTCCCTTCACCTATTGGTACATTGACAAATCTACAATGGCTGCTCACCGATTCTCCACATTAACGAAAAAATTTGCTGTTCACTTAGCAAGCCCTCCACCTCTTCATCATCTTTGAATGATTTGCTATAAAAGAATGCTAGATGTAAAGAGTACCAAAGGCATGAAGGTAAGAATACATTTGTCAATCTCATCTCAAATCAATAATCTCATTGCAAATGTTGTCATTGATATCAAGAAGCAATGCCAAATTGTTGGCATTGATGTCAAAGAGGAAACTGTTAAAGGCCAAAGGCCACTAATTGTTTTATTCCAGTTATCAAGATGGCAAACTTCATTATCATGACAGCGCTGAGTTATTACGAAGACAATTTATTATTTAATGGCTGGCTGACCTGCTAATTGGTGGCCTCTACATTGATAATAAATACATTGTTATGGCTGGTCAACCTGGTTCTGTTATGTATTATTTGAGTCACTTCTACTATAATGGCTGACTCTCCGTTTGTTGGCGCCTTTTAGTGAAGGCTAAAACAGATTTAATTAAAGTTTAAAGAGGTCGACTCTTTATGATAAGTCACATCCATTATGATGAGTAGCCCCTCTCCAAGAGAGTATATATGGAAGATGAGAAGTGAGTTGACTAAACCATGAAACACAATGGAATATCATTCAATCTAAAGCAGATTTGGAAGCAGTTGTAAAAGCAGATTTAAAGCAGAAAAATATGATAAGGATTTGAAAGCAGATTTATGTAGAAGATTATAGCAGATTTTGGAGCAGAGTTATGAAGCACATTGGAGAGAATATTTGAGCAGATTTAAGGAGAATAGAGCAGATTTATGAAGACTTTGTGAAGACTCTATAGGCAGATTTATGATGACCTTATGGGCAGATGTATGAAGATCTTATGAGCAGACTTTTGAAGGATTTATAGCTGATTCTGAAGGTGATTTAAGGCAGAATTATAGCAGACCTTTCAAGGTGATCTTATCGGATTTCAAGAAAGATTTGAGCAAATTTGTTAGAGCAATTTTTGAGGAAGACAAAGACTTTGTTGTGATTGAGGTTGGTGCCTCATATTGGAGAGGTTAGTGCCTCCTATCAAAAGAGATTGGTGTCTCTTGCTGAGTCAGTGCTCAGTTGTGGGGATTGGTGTCTCCAGTAGATTGGTGCCTAAAAATCTTGTAAGTGGGGATTGGTGTCTCTAGTGGGTTGGTGCCTACAAAGATTGTAAGAGAATTTTTATATAAGCAATATTTTGTCGTGGTTTTCTCTTGTAAGGGTTTCCACGTAAATTGTGTGTTCTTCTTGTTATTGATATTGTGTAATTGACGTTTTTGTGATTGTTAAATTGAAAAAGTAAAAGATTGTATTATACTGATTCACCCCCTGCCTTCTCAATATAATCGTGTTCTCATCAAATCTCCCATATCAGCATGTATTCTGCAATTTGGATCTTATTGCCTATTCTGTCATATCTATGGCTACATGATCTAGGGCCTGAGGTTAGAATCCCAAGTGACAGCTCTCCAAATTAGAATCTAGGTGAGTCATAGCATATGTAAAAGCTTATTTAACAATTATGCAAGAAAAAGTGTGAGATAAATAGACCCAAAGCAATGGACGTATTTTTTTCAGTTGTTCATTTTGTGCATGGCATACCCTTGAGAAAAGTGTACAGCTTAAACTTTAACTACTTGACGAGTCATTGTGTACTCACAATTTTTTCTAAGTGCCAAGCTTTCCAATATTTACTTGCCAAGTCTCCCTATTCAGTTTTAGGTGATTTTTGTCATTTGACTTGCATGAGTACATGATGAGTCCAAGGAGAGGACTTGCCCAATGCTAAAATGGAAACCCTACTGTGGAAGATAAGCAAAAAAGGCACAATTTCAAAACTAAAAATAGAAAAAAAATTGCTTTTATAAGTTGTTTTCATTAATGGTATGAAGTCGAGTATGTGTATAGGGTTCTAGTACGCCAGTACAACAATATTTTCTTTCCTTGGGTGAGGTATGATTGGGTTAAACTATATATGATATATACAAAAAAAAATTTAAAATGAAGAATTGCAAATATTCAATAATGGCAATTGAATCTCTAATAGTATGATACTTAATCATTGATCAATGATAGTGATAAAGATAATTGTCAATTAATAGTTCAAAATTTCAATATTATGTCACATATCATATATGTCCAAGATGATTCAAATGAAAATCATTACAATTACAAAATTTCAAAATTCAAAATAGTACAATCAAAAATTTGTATCTTGGCCTTCAATCTTCATCAAAAACATCTAGATCAAGGTAATCACAAGAAAATGGAGTTCCACTAATACTAGGTACATCATGTGTAAGAACCTAGTCATCATCTACATTGACTCTAACAAGCTCTACAATAGATACACTCAAGGGCTATATAAACCAGGTCATCTTCTTTTTTTGCAGCCATCCAATTACACTTCAATGACTAGATAGAAGTATGCACTCCAATTATGTTCAACTGAAGCAAAACTTGCAACCCATTGAAATCAGAGAGAAAACCATCACAACTTAAAAATAAAAAATGCAAAAGAATGGCAAGTACTAAAATTGTCATGTCCCCATTTTTAGCAATACACTTCCCAGTGACTGTTGGCTTATTTCTAGAACCCGTAGACAAGTCAGAGGTAGAATTTATGGTTTCCAGTTGTTTGGAGGTCTCTTTTGTGGATTCAGGGGATTGCATGTTGGAGTTTTGGAGTTTGGCTTATGGATTCCTTCTAGGTTTTCTGAGAGCTTCAGAGGGATGTCACATGCATTTCAATCAGGGGTTTGCATGCGAGATTGGTTTTTGGATTCTTTTTGGGTTTTCAGAGAGCTTCGCAGTGGTATGGCATGCATCTGCATCTGACAACCTTTTCTAGACTTACCACTTTTAGTAAATTGCGACGGCTACCTGATTGTGCTCAAAATGCATTTGGAGTCACTTTCTATTTTTAGCAGTATGCTATTTATAGTAAGTGCTATTTTTAGCAGTTTAGTTTGGGGGTTTTCAGAGGGGCTTCTATTTATAGTAGTGGCCGGTTAATGATGTTGCTATCTTCAGTTGGTCACAGTATTCTTCTACGGGTCTTCAGTTCACTCAATTTGGGTGTTTGGCACATACTTACTATTTATAGCAGTGTTATTCATAATAAGTCATCTTTGGGGAAGTTGGTCCCAAGCCATTAAACTTGCAGCAGTATTATTACTAATTTATTTTCGGAGAGCCTAAGGTTGCAGTATTGGTTATTTGCTTAATTTGACCACTTAAGTCATTTTATAAAGTTACATTATAAAATTAAGTTGAAGAATAAAAGTTTTCATTTGAAAAGTACCTTGAGCTTAGCAAAGCAACTTAAAGTTGTTTTTAAAAGATAAATTGATATTATATTTTCCTCAGTGATGTGGGATGCCTAGAGACGGAAAATGTTGATTTTAAATGTTTTAATATTATATCTCCTCAAGTGTGGATGCCTATGGGGGAAAAAGAATTAAAAATGTTTAATTTTTCTAAAGTGGTACAAGGCGTTGGTTTCTAGGGAGAATTTGAGAAGCTTTTGAAATCTAGTCGCCTTAGCTTCTATATATTTTCATTTTGGCTCTCATTTTATCATCTTGGCTTTGACAACATAACAGAATGTTGTTGGATTTCTTCCATAGTGCTTGGGCTGCGAATTGAGGACGAAAACCCTCTTCGCTTGGGCTGGTTTCGGTGGTGAAATATCCTCCCTAATCAGATAAAGAGTGATTCTACAGTAGAGATCATACAGTGCTTCACAGAGTTGGATTTGGGTGACCTTTCAAAGAAGATTTACCAGTATTTTGAAGTGAATTTTGGTGTGGCTTGCTAGTTTTTAGTTTGGGAATGTTTGGTGAAGATTTTGGTGTGTTTATTTGCATTTTCTGGGCATTGCACTTTTGGACCAGATTTCGTGTTTATGCTCATAGCTCTAAAATGGATTGAAGAATCAAAATGGGTATTGGTGCATTAGAAGAGTCATTTCCAGCCGGTCATTTCAAGTACTAGTTTGCAAACTTTGGTGGTGTTTTGGATTTTTGGGAGAGGATCGAACTTTCCTCCAGGGACGCCCTTTTCCTGCTAAAACACCAGTTTATTACCAGCATATGTTGTGTTTTGAATGTTGTACTTTGGGCGCTGAAAAAAGAGGTCAAAGGCATTGGAGAATAGAGTGATTAGAAGGCCAAAGCTAGGTGTTGTTAGGTGCTCATTCTGGAGTCTCATTGCTGCTGTAACAAGACTTTACCGGGCCTGATATACATGTGTAATGTTCTGATTTTATAACAGAAAATGAATGTTTAATGTTGCTCATTGAAGTTCTAATGAAAGGTGGTGTTATTTAGTATTTCTTGTTATTGCAATCATTTCCTTTATGTCATATGCAGCTAAAAAACATTGAAAAACAAACTCAACATTGCAAACAAACTCAGACACTACCTTGAGCAAGCATACCAACAAACAAGGGTTTCAAAAAAAATATCAGGGGTGTATGTTACTGTTGGCGTAACAACTAACACCTCTGGAGTACAAGTTGTTATGAACAGCCTATGCACACTACGCAATGAGTGCTCTTCGAATTATGGAGGGGAAGCTCCCTCGATGTACTTTGACAAATATACTTTGCAAAGGAAAATAAGCTAAAACTACTTCCTGTCTTTTTGTTTCAGCTGCTAGAGGCACAAGACTTTCTTGAAAGAACTTCTACGTTGCAGCTGAGTTTTCTCTGGTTTCGCAAATCAACTAAACTACAACTTATATCTATCCAATCTCCTCAGGAAAACAGAGCAAGAGGAAACGGAGCAAGGTTTGACTATCTGACGATAAGCGGGTTTAGACTCTCTACTTGAAGGCAAGGTGGGCACAACTATCATCTCAATCTAAACCAACTTATTGGGCACAACAGATTTAAGAATTTACCAAGACGATCTTATGAAACCCTAGGTGGTATAACACTTGATCGAATCAGCAAAGCCTTCACAAAACAGCCTTTATCTTTATAATCTCACGAAACCCTAGGTGGTATAACCTTCAATTATATTGATAAAGATTCACAAAACAGATTTATCGCTGCAACTTCTCGAAACCCTAGGTGGTATAACGATCGATCACAACAGTAAATTAACACAAAACAGCCTTATCACCTTAATCTTTTGGAACCCTAGGTGGTATAACAATTGATTTCAATGATAAAGATGTTCAAACAGATATATCTAATCTATGGAAAGAATTCAGCATCACAATCTTTCGAAACCCTAGGTGGTATAACAATCAATTGCAATAGTGAAGACACATGAACAAATACGAAAAAGAGTAATATTGAGGGCAAGGTGGGCACAGCATATATTCCTCTCTCAAGCAAAAGTTATTTACAAATGAGCGTAAGCTCTTATTTATATACATCAAGGTGTAGGGAACCCTAAAATCACCTTGTGTTATCTATAGTTCCTGCAATGCATGCAAGCAATGCGCCCAACCCTAATTAAGCAAACTATACAGTTAACTGGGCAACTACCCTCAGTTTAACTGAAACATCTAATCTAAAATGGACAATTGTGCGAGCATGCACGTCCTTATTAAAACAAGTTAACTGGAAGACTATCATCAGTTAACGAAAACCCTAAATACAACTCCAAGTGAACAAGGCGATTCTCAGAATAGGTATGCATGTGATGACAACCCCGAGTTAACTGAAAAGGGTAACATCCAGTTTAACTCGTGTGTGTGTAGTCTATTCTCGAAGTGGAACCCCCGGAGTTCACGTATGTGATGATCATCGCAGCATGATCAATCCCTCAATGAGACGAGTTGATCGTGGCTCATTTCAATCTCGATAACGGCGACGGTAAGCTGCATAAGCAGTCCCCACAAACCGGAAGTGCAATCGCGACGCGGTTTCCTCTACCAACTCGATGCTAAACCGCTCTCTTCTATCTTCGGCCTCGAAACCAATCGGTGTCTTCCAAGAGTAGATAGTCGCTTTCCGCATCCGTTGGTTTGTCGAAGCCAAACCCGTGTGAGCAATCGTACCTCATCCCCGGGTTTGTTGATAGCTGAGTCCCGCTTCCTCATCTCCGGCGACGAATATCGAGCTCGTGCATTGTACCGAATCATATAACTCGTGAGCATGGTACCGCTTTCAGCAACTAAATCTTCTCCTATTCCTCCAAACGGCTATATGCAACCAAAATGATTGAGCTGACTTTGCCTACAGGCTCGGCACCTGGAGTGTGTTAATGGCTCGGTCTCGCGGTATCAAGTACAGAATGTATCGACGAAGTCGTCGATTTCGAGGCTTTTATCCTCTCCACCTTAGTATTCTCGTCCTTGGCATCTATTCCAGAGTAATCCAGGAGATCAACCTTGAATCAAGGCAGGCCGTATGGTACCAAGGTTGACTGGTGGATAACTTCAAAATCCGGAGACTCTCTAAATCAGCTAACTTCCTGAAAGGTACAAATATTCTATAACAACCTCCATATTCTCTCACGAACCATGTTCTAACTCTCTCTTTATCTCAGCATCTTGATAAAATGTCACCAAATCTAATGATTGAGAACATAAGATGGCTGCCTCCTCTTCCTTCCTAGCTGAGTCTCCATCCAAGATGAATCTCTGCTAATGCTACTAGAAGGGTCTGCACTAACGACAGGAGGTACTGATGAGAGTGAGTGTGTAGAAGACCCACTGCGAGGTGGAGAATCCAAGTCCAATTCAATGTGAATTGGGACCGGTGACGGCTCTGAAACCAATGTAGGAGCTTGAGGCTGAACCTCAGGTACTGGCGGGCTCTGAGCTGATCTCTGAACTGGCTCTGTGATAAGCTACCACCGGCCGCCTCAATGTGAAGCCAGTGGCAAGCCTTGCCCTTGGAATTATTTTACGCTGCAATTTTAGGAGGGTTGCCTCCCTCTTCTTTGCATAGGTTTTACTTGCTAGCAGCGTAGATTCTACCACCACTACTGGCGCTCTGCTCGCGCTTTACTTTCTTGTCTCCTCTCACGCCAGGTAAAGTATACCGCTCGATAACTCTACCAGACTCCTTGATCACCACATACTCTTTGGCTTACTCAATCTACTACCGCACCAAGGTGTCGACTGTTTCTTCAAAAAACTGAGAAGAACCTCTCCTCATCACCCCATAAACCTCCCACATCCTCCCCACAAGAAACGTAACTGGGTGGAGAGAGAGAACTGCTCTACAAACCTCAAGTCATCGAGCAATTTGCCCAAGAATCTACAGAAGGCTTCCTATGGATACAAAGCCTGAGTATGAGTCAGATAATGACTCGAAGGTCATAGCACGTTTCACAAGGTACTTTATGATGACATTTTCAAGTTCCTCATTCCGCGATCTTGCATCACCGTCAATTTTGCACCATCACATTCCAAACCGGAAAGGAAAGTTGAGGATGGTCTGTGGCTCATGGGCGAGAAGACGGCGTAACGACCAAGTGCATCCGCCAAGGAATTCTCGCCAAAGATTGTCTTATCCGAAGGATAACGTGGTAGCATAGCTGGATTTCCTGTGAAGCCGTAAACTCGGATGTAGGTGTATGTTGGGAATTGAATAAACCAATCCGCCCATCCATCCATCGCTGCCCTAGCAACTGCCGAGATATGAACATGCAACTCCCGGTCCAAGTTCCTCACTGTATAAGTCAAGAAAGCCTCGCGGAACACGCTTTGAAATGACGTCACCGTGAACCTGGCTTCCATCACAATACCATAAACCTTCTCAACAAAGGAGAATGCTCACTGCGGTTAAGTCCTCTGAATCGACCGATATGATCAAATACACGATATGAACACATGGAAACTCATGAGCAACTAAGAAACCCAGAATCGTGGTGGTGGAGAATGTCAGCCGATGAAGGATGCCTACCATACGTTCCGTAAAATGATGCACTAATAATGTAATACATCTGCTACAAGATTTGCATGTGCTTGACCCGGTATACTCTATTCAAGAGTGATTTTGGGAATCAAAGGTGACTATCCTTATACTCACCATGACCCACATTGTTTGGCAATCTGTTTTTCGCTTGTTTTGACCATCTTTCTGCCATCTTCTTCTGACACTTGTCCAGATCAGCATCAAATGCCTGCTCACACTGCTCCATAGAAATAACCAAATTGTTTGGGTGTTGTGGAATGCCAAAACTCCTTTCAATGTCCACAGTTTGAGATCAGAATGACCTCACTGGTCGACCGACGCCATTCACGAGTAGTCGGATTGTAATGCTTAATGCAAGCCATCACAAACTCAACGCAGTGAACGGAGATAGGTATGGAAGCGGCCTCTAGTAAACCAGACTGCTCAATATTCTGAATGATTGAACTTCTGATTTTAACTGGGTCTAGTACTACCTCTGGCAATACTTTGTGAAGATCTGTCTCAACCAACCTGCGGAAATCATGTGTAAGGACGGTTTTGGTCCTGTATTCAAGCTGAGTGAACTGCATTTTGAAAAACTCGCCTGTTGACTGTGAACTTGGCTATGTTCTGACAAGATTTCTGGAATCTAAAAATAGCGCTAGAGTTAAAAATAGCCTTTTGAAGAATTATTTTCAGCGAAAAATCCGAGATATGGGTTTTGTCCAGAAAAGGATTCTAAGACAACCCAGAAGGTCAGATTTTGCGAAAATTCAACTTCTACTCGATTGTACAAAGATTTTCACTTGAGAAAATTAGCAATTCGAGAACGAATGTTCTGAAGCTAAAATTCGTGAAAAATCAAGCGCACAAATTCAACTCGAGGAAATTATATGGAAACGATCCAGATACTGAGACTTGCCAAATTCGCCAATTTCAGGAACATGCACAATGTATATTATGAGAAATCTGAGATTCAAAGGATGCAAAAGACGTTTTTTGATGTCTTCTTCTATGAAAATCGCCCAAGATTTCTTGAGATAACTGATAATTGTGAACTTGAATCTGCAAAAAGATTGATTAAATGAAATCGCCCCTGAGAATTGATGAAGATTCTGCCTCTGAACTGGAAAAATTCGCTTTGGAATTGAAAACCACGAATTGCTCCTCTTGAAATTTGCGCCTTTTAATGAAAGAAATTCGATTTTCTCTGAAGAAAATACGAATTTGTATGAATTTTGAGGTTTCGCCTTTTGAGATGAGATGAAATTCGCCTTTGAAACCTCTGAAAGATTTGCGAATTTGAGACGCCTTAAAGGAATTAAGGATTTGCGAATTGTCTTGAAGTTTGAAATATGCGCCTCTTTCTCCTTCTGAAGAAATACGAACTTGCTTGAACTTACTTTGAATTTATAAAATTCGATTTCTTTTGAAGGAAATGAATTTGCCTTAGGAAGAATCACGAATTCACTCAAGATTAATTGCTCTTGAGAAAATCGAACTCTCTTTGAAAGCTTTGTGAAGAACAATGAAGATGGCGCCTGTATAAATAATAATCAATTCGCACCACTTAGCAACTGCAAGAATTCATAAACCCTAACCAGAATAGAAAGCCTCTGATTGGTTGCCTTTCAGTTCAACTGCCACTGTCTGAAGTTCAAATTTGAAAATAATAATAAAATAATTATTATGTAATGGCGCCAAAAATAGAAACACCATCTAAAAATAGACATATTCTGAACTTCAGTTGACAAACTGGTTGAAGCTCTGAGATTCATCGTCATGCTTCCACGACTTCGAAAAGTCATCACATGAGCAAATTGGCGTCCATTTGCTCAAGATACTTCATTTTTAATTAAATCCCTATTTTAGTAGGTCACAAAGACTGCCGCTGATCGGCTAACTGGAGACCCATTCTATGACCGTGATAGCAGGATCATCCGATAATCAACTGAAACTCATCAACAAGGAAGAAATGTTCCATTGGAGACACAATCACAAATCCATCGCTTAACCTCTTGAAAATTAGGCGACGGATTAAAATTGTTTTACGTTCCAGAATTAAAGCCTTCTAAACCCGCCATCCGGCACTTCCAGCCGACGGAACGGAACTGGCCGATAATGACGGTTTCACGCAGATGATCGAGATATTCGGCAGATCCAATGATCAGCTACACGCATGCAAAAGCCGAAAGCAGGGCTCAAAAGAAAAGCGCCTGCTCAGCAACTTTGGATTATTTCAACGGGGTAAATCAAACGTCAAGCAAACACCTACTTTATTTACCATATTCGAGTCGGGTGACCGGATTCAAAGCGCGATCCGTTTTAACTACCAGAGGGTTTCAAGAGAAAGCCACCGAGGTGTCGCGTTAAACCGCCGCAAGACTCGTAAATTTACCATAAAGTGTTTACCGCCTCCCATCTAGCCATTTTCTCAACATTTTCTACATCTTTACCAGTATTACTTACACCAGTTATCTTTCGCGACGCGACGAAAGGATCGCTAAATGTCGGCAATACTATGTTCGTTGGAAAGATAAATTGATTACGCCAATAGTCGGAAGACTTCAACGCTAACGGGTTTCATCCGATCGGTCTCCTCGGCAAGCGCTACTTTAAGACCATGAAAATGCACTAAAAACCATTTGTTGGTCCGCCCGTAAAATTACGTGCTCGGTAGAATCTCTGCCATGACCACCAGGAACGTCGGATCGACAAGCTGAATGATGCGTTGCGGAGCTAGGCTAGTATACTACTGATGTCGTGAAGACTTCCGTCATGAAATTCCCGCATCCGAGGGGTTCTTAGGCCACTTTGGCTTGTACTTGCACTGGGCAAAAATGGAGAAGCTCAGAAATGTGAAAACTCCATTTTAAGTTGTTCTTCGGACGACTGCCGCCTGAACTCTGAAAGTCGGATGACTGCACTTGATATCTCGTCGGATAAGCAGACTAGCTGTGAACAAATTGAATGTCTTCGGCAACGAAACTGACAAGATTTACCCTTGCCTTGAAATGGGCGCCCTCAGGCTAGAGGCGCGCTTTTGCCTGAAAAGAGCAAAATTTCCATCTCCTAAAATTTAGGGATTTTACTTCACGCTGACAACCGGAGTCGGAGTTCAACTAACAGCTCACTGGATAGCTCAGCCGCATTCTAAGAGATTGACTGTATGCTTGAACACTTCAGACAAGATCTTGACCTCCAAAAAACTGGGCGCCCCTGAGCTATACTTGCACTTTGAGGCTTTTCCTCTGAAAAATCTCCATGATTTGATCACTGAAAACTCTATCTCGATCATTGAAACGACCATCTACAATATGAAATGCCGTCGTGAGATGCTCCTCCATCGTGAAAATCTTCATTTTGAGTCTCTTCTTCAGGTTCTGTTCAATATAACTGACTTTGACTGACAAATATTGACAAAAACTCCATGCTTGACATTGCCCAAAACGGTATTTTACAACATTTTAGCAAAGTTTAGACTTTAAAATGCAAAATGCCTTAATGAAGCAAAAAATTTGGTTTGGGTACAACAGTTACAAAAGTCTACAAATGTTTAAAAATAAAAATTACTTATTTGCAATAGAATTTTGATTACAAGAGGCTAGAGGAAAAAATACTCTTACCTCTGGAGGTACCACTTGTTTGTTGCTTTGTTTGATAACTTAAATACATGAATTAATAATGGAGAAGACAATGCATACCAATAACATGCATTAAATATATATTTATTCGCACATGAAATTATTATAGAAGAAGACCAGAGATGGTCAGCCAAGGATCAGAGTTGATCCGATTAGACCATACTACTCTCTTTAACAATAAACAATGTATTTAAAGGACCCGATGATTTAAAAGAAGAACAATTTGTCAACCAACCGACGCTTATAACTACCTAAAGCTGACAACCAATTAATACAAAGAATTAATACATAGTCACATAAACAATATTATCAAAGCATAATAACCATTGTACACCGACTACATATCCTCCCCAAAATATAAAAGTTGTCTTCCAGATGACAAGCAAGCATCAAGTAACATTAGGGAAGACTTGCCAAATTGATGATGATATTGTACACAAGGACTTGTAGACAAACTTAGAAGTGTACATTGCAAACTCGGACTTGGAGTGTACTTTGCAATTCAAATGAGTGCAATGGGGGTCAAGGGGCAGCGCCCCCAATGGGGTCATGGGGCAACACCCCTAGCGAGGTCGAGGGAAAGCCCAATTTAAGACCTTCAAAACCACACAAAACTCCATGGTGTGCACATCATTTTCATGATTTTTAAGAGGCTCCAAACAATATTGACAAAGCCAAAAAATAGAGATTTCAGTGTGATGTGGTGTTGACATACAATGAAATAATTTGCAAACCGTATGTGGGAGAATAAGTTCACTCAGAGCCATACATAGCAAAATTGGCACCATACGAAGGCCAATGTACCCTATTCGTTCAAATTCTAAACTGGTCGTACATTGTGATTTTGGAGCAACCATACAATATAATGATTCGATGGTTGTATTGTGTGGAAGCCTACCCACCGTACTACATAAAAACCTACAAATCGTACGGTTGGAGTCCTTGCATGCCATACGATGTTCAATATTACCAATCGTACATTGCACACAATCTTCGATTTTGGTCATACAATGTGTGAACATACAGGTCGTACAATTGTTGGTTTTGCAAGTCGTATGACATCACTCCTGTCTGTGTAAACGATTGTCAAATGTTGTACAATGGTGGTTTGATTCTACCATGCAGTGCTACACCGTACGAACCATGACTTAAATATGTTTCGTACCTTTGTTGTTGATGTCGTACTATGAGATCTATGTCGTACTATGGAGGTCGTATGGTGGAGTGATTGCTCCGTCGCCTTCAGAATAATTCAACCCGTTGTAAGATGACCCATCATATGACGTGGATGGTGAGTCATACGGTGTGCGGAAATCAATGCAAAAGATTGATTGGCCATATGCTATGATGATGCCATCGTATAGTTGAAATTGATCATACATTGTAAGAGGCTGAGCACTAGGAGGTCCTACAATGTAGGGTGTGGACAGTGACGAAGGTAGGATGTTGTACCATGCAAAGAGGAGTGTGACGATGTTGTACGATGCACTTAATGAGTGGTTGCTTTCGTCATACAACTTGAAGGAGGCTGCACAGAGGGTGATGTTTCCTACTAGGAGGATAATGTCGTACAATATATTTGATCATTGCTTTAAACTGTGCTTGTGACCACTGAATGTTATATCGACTAGTGAATGGTTTAGTTGTATGATGTCATGAATGTTTGGATGCCTTCGTCGATGGTGCCATATAGTGTGTGAAGGTCGAGGGATATGTTGAATGAATGATTGGAGTGGAAGTCATACAATGTGAGGAATGACTAGGCGCTTGTTATGATTTATTCCCTTTGTTGAGTGAAGGCTCACTAGATTTTGCCATCATACTATGCGACGGGGTTTAAGAACCCATTGTGCAATGTAGCTTGGTTGTATGACATAATCTAATCATTAATATAGTCAGACTGTGTAATCTGGATTTTTATGTGATTGTGCCTTTATTATTTTCTCTTTCAATCATTGAATAATATTTTTTCCTCTTCCTTTCCATAGTTTCCTTATTTTCTAATTTTCTTTTCCTTTTTCTATAAATTTTATGTGAATTTTATTTAACTTGACCAATATTTGTACGCTCCATGTTAAATATTTTGCTCTTAGTACTCTAGGGTGTATTGTTCGTTATTTTGCATTCTTCTACAATATCAAATAGCTCCGCAGCAACTATCATCTTTTGCCAACCATGGACTGCATCCCATGCACATAAACCATCCAACTTTCCAAAATCATTTTTCTCTTCACTGAGAGTTGTAGCTTCAAGAAAATTATAAGTCAACAGAAATACCTCAGAGTCCTCCATTTGCCAATGAAATAGGCCATGAAGAGAATTTGTTTCATTGTCCAAACATGACTGTAACTCCAAAATTCCTTCATTGTTTGGTTCCATCGAACCTTGACTCTTCGTCCATTCTTCTCCAGAGTCTAAATATGACGAATCCGAGGAGGATGCTTCCTTACTGACTACTTGGTTTTTCAAATCAATTATATATTTCTGACCCTTATTGTCAATGCAAATTGTATTCTTCTTCTAGTCATAATTAGCTTTGGCTGCCACCAACCAACCCTAACCTAACAATGCATCATACGCTTTCTTCCTTAATGCAATGACCACAAAGTTCAACAAAAATGCTTGGGTTTCGATCATTACCTTTTGTCCCATTAAAAATCCAAGTACCTTAATACCTTGTTGTTCTACACCCACCAGTTGAAAAGTTGGCGATCAAATGGTCAACTTGCCACAACTTCTCCAAGTGTCTTCAGGAAGTACATTCACCACTAGCTATTGAGAGAGATCTACCCAAACACTAAATCACAAAAATTGGAGTCTTTACTTATATCTTACAAGTTACAAAATGCCAATATTAATAAAATATTACTTGTTAACTTTTAAATATCTTATTTGTAGGTTCTTAAGGGAAAAATTGGGCTAGAATCCCATACACCAAATCTTCAAAAGCTACCCCTCTGAATTTTCTCTCATTCTTGTAGCACTTTTTGGCCAAGTGCACCTAAAATTCAATTGATTCCATTCACACAAATAAATGCAATAAGTTGACTCAACAATAATCTTTTACTTTTCAAAACTTAATAAATCATAGCAGTAGCACTTTAAAACTTAATCATCCACAACAATAACACACATTGAAGATCTAGCAATTAAGAACACAAGACGAACACACGATTTACATGGAAACCCTTGCAGGAGAAAACCATGGCAAAATATTGCTTATATAAAACTTCTCTTGCAATCTTCGTAGGAACCAACCCATTGAAAAAACCAATCCTCACTTACAAGATTTGTAGGCACCAACCCACTGGAGACACCAATCCCCACCACTGAGCACCAACCCAACAAGAGACACCAATCTCTTCTAATGAGAGGCACCAATCTCGAAATGAATATTGTGTTTGCCTTCTTGAGTATCGCTGATTCTATATGCTTCACAAATTTGCCTTAATACCTTCACAAAAATAAGCTATAAAATCTGCCTTAAGGTCTGCTATAATTTCACTTGCAAATCTGATCACAACTTCTTGACATATATTTCTGCCTTAATGTCTATTGTAGTAAACTCAGATCTGCTCATAAAACTTTATACATATGATCAAAATCCTCCATAAATCTGATCATTAACACACAACTATCACACTCATAAATTGGATTGAACGCAATGAAATGAATCCTAGATGCAACAAAATTTTATTTCGCCATCAAAATCCACATAGGTATGTAAATACAATTTCAATTAAGGATGTTTGCTTTGCAATACATATTCTTCAATTACATTGCTACTTTGTATTCTTATTTTTCTTCTACAATCTATTTACTATGATAAACTCTATCACAGCTCCCATGTCCTCCCCTGCATACTTCTCCCCACTTCTTTCCTTGCTACTCGCTTACTCTAGTTCCCTCTCTTGCCCACAACGCCTCCTCTCGAAACTCCTCTCAACCCCAATCAGCATTCACTCTGCACCATCACTATGGTGCAAGGCCTGTATTATTTTTACTTTGCATATTTTTCTTGTCTTTTCCTTGTTCCCCTATACTCGACCCCACTCCATTTCTTTATTTTCATACATTATACCCTATCTCCCCATGTCGTGCCCCTCCTCATCTACTTACTTACCTCACATTGCCCAAGGTTGTGCACATGGTTTTTTTTATGGCAAAAATTCTATTTTTGTATTATTTTGGTGATCCCTTCATCCTTGGATGGCTTCCCACTTCTACCACAACCCCTGATCTTCTTTTATTGTTACCATATCAATATGTATTCTCCAAGCAGCGTTAACTTAATCCTACACCCCTTCACTACCTCGTCTCTTCCCCTTCTACAAGTGTGGAGCCCCATCCATATGCTGGCATTAAAATATATTTGTTTATATTTATTGTTATTGACAACCGAAAAAAACAGCAATCACTTGGTTCCATTGAAGTCGATTTTCCAATCAAACTATAGTAAGAAGTTACATTAGGCAAATTAGAGATTAGTTATTCATTTCATTTCAATAATCGACCATTCAAAACCAATTGAAATTCATTGCAATCAAACAATTGAAACTAAAGATATAAATTGAAAATACAACACTTTGTCAAATGCAATGACAATAATGCCGCTTTGCTCAACCTCCACAGTCCATAGATCCAAAATTAAATTGCAATCTGAAATGAAAATCAAACCAAATAGGAAACCAGACTAAAATATTTTGGGTGATGCAGATTACTCATTCGCCCAAATGCTCCTACATCACTCCACCTTTCTACTAGACCGCAATGACTCCTTTGCCACATCAATGTCATCCAATGACAATCAAATCTCCCCTACTTTTGCTATAGCCACATACTCCATAGCTTGCCTCTTGAAATCAGCAATCCCATCCTCTATAAACAAAGAGGGCTCATTATCCTACATGATCTAATCATTATAGGGATCAAACTCATCCAATTCAATAGGTTGCCATGATTTGTCCTTCACATTGGATAAAAACTAGGTCATTGCAATGTTGTTGAGTCAACATATTACACTTCTTTGTGTGCATGGCATCAAACAAACTCCAATTGCCAAGCAAATAGAAGCACTAGAAGGTTGAGATAGAATTTAGAAGGCCAACTTTCGAAGATTTAAGGTATTTCCACCGCGGTCTCCCACTGAGAACCTACAAATAGGATATTCAAGAGTTTGTAAATAAACAAAATTCTATTAATAATTGTAATTTGTAACTTGCAAGATATAATAAGACTTCACTTTTTCTTACCTTGTGTCTGTGTAGATCTTCCTCAAATAGCTAGTGGTGAAGAAAAAAGCCTCTCCCTAGCTTACTTATGATTTTGCGACTCTGAAATGATATGATTTTGCAACTCTGAAATGATGAGGTCTCTCTCCTCAGCCTCAAGTTTCATCCTCTCAAAGCATGTGGAGAGGCCTTCCATAACCTACCCATTAGCATGTGTGAAACTATTGGAAAAAAAACTCGAGGTTGAGGTAGTACCCCACTGCATGAATGGGTTGGAAGAGTTGATCATTCCACCTTCAATCGATAATCCCCTAAAAAGAGGCAAATCTACTTACATCCCCCTATGATAGTTTTGGATGGCCTTTTTGGCCCTATCTGTAAAGTGCCTTGCCAAATCTGATCCAAAAACACTGATTTTCTACCTTTGGAATTTTGACAAACACTTTGCTTGCAACCTCCAATTTGCTGATGTTTTGTTTCAGTTTGCTTGAAGTGGTTTGGTTTTGATGCTAATGATAGTTTGAAGCATAAAAATGATTGCAATGTAACTAAATGAAAGACTAGAATGATATGCAACTTCTTTTTGTTCTTTTCCAAATGCAAATACATGAAATTCTGATATGAAATGCACACTTACAGCCAAGAGGTATTTCTACAAACACTTGGCATGCAAACTAAATTCAATACAATGCAAGCATATATGAAAGGCATTTTATCAAATAGTTGTCATGCAATCAGCCATTGACATTTAGTCATACAATTGTCATGAAATCCTTATATCTCCAAATTGTTATTGCAAAGTATTTGGTTGTATACAATTGAAATGCAATACATATATATCAGCCAAGACTCTTCGCAAACATGGAACATATGCAAATCAACTAAGGTTGCTGCAACTACTGATATGCAATTTCTCTTTGTCTTACACAGCTGTAGATACAATGAATATGAGCTGATTTAGTCGTCCTTGATTATCTAAGTGAACTAAGACATTACAATGCATAATATGTCAAATGTAAAGAACCTGGTTATCAGCATCAGCTTGTACAAATGGATTCGATTCTCTTGCTGGGAACTAAATTCAGTCTTCAAATTGGTGTGGCATTCCTTTATGATGCAAGTCGGCCTTCCTAGATTTTTCTTGGATTTAATTGAGCCCTCTTTGACAAAATCGTCCCCCTTTATGGTGCACCCAGCCTAGTGCCAACAATCTGATTTTTCTTCTTTATTATTATCATCTGCAAATATCTCAATCTCAGTCGCTTTATCCTTCAAAATTGCCCTTGATTTCGGACTGGAAATTCTTCAACAAAATCTGCACCTTAGACTCCTAAAATCGTCCTCAGCCAAGCATGAAGTTCCACCCTTAAAACTGAGAATTTCTTCAAAACTCAAATCTACAACTCCTTCAAAATCGATTTCCTCTTTATTCTTCAAAATTTGGCTACAAGCCACAAAATTTTGGTACAATGAGAAGAACTGAAATATTCTCCTCTCTCAAGACTAGCTAGGGTTGGTGTTGCACAACCGAAACCAGCAACATAAGAGAATTTGACTTCTCCAGCTAAGACAAGCATTCAAGCTCTCTAATATTCAAAAATGTATTTGACTCCTACATATCTCAAATGCCCTCCAAAAGCCACTTATAAAGAATTGACAAGAGATTTCAAGAAGCTTCTAGAATAAATTATTATTTTATTCTTTTAAGTGACTTTTTGATATTATTTTATTTTTAGTCACTTTTAATATTAAATTAATTAAATATAAAGTTACTTTTTAATTTATTTTTTTTGAATAACCTTTCAAGTAATTAATTTAATATATTCCCCTTATTGCTCCAAATTGGGGACATGACACTATCCATGGCCTCATAGATGTATCCCATTGCATTTTGCTCCCCATCCACCAAGCACAAAACCCTCACCAATGGCTCCAATACCTACAAAGTACAAACAAATTAAAGTTAAAATGAAACTAAATACTTTTAAATTTAAAACTAAATAATTCAATTTGAAATTTAAATTGAAGTTTGAAGTTAACTTGAAATTCTCGAAATCTATTTTTACAATCTATGAATATGTTGAATCTAGCCATGCTTCAAAGAAGTCAAAAAACTAGAAATACTTGGCAACGTTAGATAATTAATTAGATGCAAACCTTGTGGCACCTGATCACACAAGCTCTTTCCCTTTGGTGTGATCTCTCATCAAGTCAAGAACCCATGAATGATTTTATATATATATTCCTTACATCTTTCATCTTTTATAGTCAATACCACCCAATCAATTTTGCCTATGTCCAGGTTTGAGAAAGTCAAGCCAATGGGTTGCACAAGGGATCCAAAAAATTGTTGGATGCCTCCCAAAGCAATCTTTCAGCCACCATGTATGCCGTTACATTGTCAATAACAACTTAACCAAAATTTTGTATGCCCACTTGTAAAACAACCTCTCCAACATCACACTCAGTTTTACTTTTTTTGTGTTCTTTATTTTATTGGAGGCATCAATTGACTTCAAAACAATCAACTCACCATTTGAAGTGACTAAAAAAATTGAGAATGTAGTTTCTTCCATCTACCACCCATCTGGAAAAATTGTGCATTCAAACCTCGGCCATTACTACTGATCTTCCACAATTTTTTCACATTTACAATAGCATCTTGGATCAACTTGCCACTTGACTCTCTTGAAGAGAGCACCTTGTACCCTTTCTCAACAATTGCCAAAGTTATCACCAAATACACCCAATATGGACTCCTTGCCACGTTGAAGGAAAGGTTGTTGTAATACCAAAAAATCACGCATGCCTTATCTACTTCCTTGTGTGCCTTCTTGTTCTACCTCATAGCTTCCAAAGAAGGTTGTGCTCCATATAAGTTTCTAGGCACAAAAAACTACTACGATTAAGCTCTACTTGAGTTGGATGAGGTGGATGTGTCATATATGCATGGACTACAACTAAGCCCACAATTCTTTTCATATCTACATTCGATTATTGTAATGTCCCCTTTTTGGGATAACTCTAAATCTGCCCTAATTTATCAATTCCAAGTGATCACCTTGGGTTTGGGAATGTTTATAGTGCAAGTAGGCCCCTGCAAAGCAAAGTTAGACAATATTTACAAGATAATATTAATTAAAATGCATATAAGAAAACCAAAGAGAACATGGTTAGGGATACAACTACCTATTTAGACATGCAAATATGTTAGTAGACATTTATAAAATAAGAAAAAATCATTTTATAAGCATATTGAATCTTCTTTGGATTTTCCTAATTCATTCTTCCTTGAGTATGATAGTTTGATAGGGTGCCCAAGAAACCCTAGGCCCAAGAGCAGTACGCCCCTCTTGGCCCCATGTGGCCCTTGCCATCCATATGGGGTGGTGTGCCTAGTGTTCTACTGTTGTTCCCTTGTACCAGAACCATCAATGCTCAATCATATTGAGAGGTTGAGGGTGCAGCTACAGTAGGGTGTCCTGGATAGTCATTTCCTCTAAGCCCAAGAGCAGTACACCCCTCTTGGCCCATGTGGCCCTTGCCATCCAGATGGGTGGTGTACTTAAAGGGTGACCTCACATGTTGTTTCCCCTTCAGTAGGCCCTCAATCTCCTCTATCATGGCTAATTACCACAGTCAGACATTGTAAATATTATTGCATAATGTAGTCACATATTGAATCAGTGACACAGATCAATAATATATCCATTATATGATAACTCAGACTTATGCAAATATACAGAGCTGTTATTATCTGGACTAATAAATATAAACAACAAATTATATGTAATTGCATACAATAATGTTAATGGAGCAAACATATCAGCAATGTTATAAGACAACTACTAGCATACATAATTTTACTATTCCAAATAACACCGATAGAAATAAATAACATCAACTTGAATAAATATCATTATGTGTAAATTGTTAGTTTTCCACACTATTATTTAAATTCATAATGCATTTCTCAAACTCATTATTTAAATTTACAAAGTATTTACCTTTATACTTACTGCTGATTGACCTGCAGATTCCTCTTCTCTTCCATTACAAATATTTATCTAACTTATTATTCAAATTCATAGAATACTTACCTCCTTGTTGCTGGTCAATTCTGCAGATATCCTCTATTTCTCCAAGCCACGGTTTCCTATATCTATTGATGAACAGATTTAGAAAATATTTTTATTAAATGATTCCCTCTCTGTCAGAATATATTCTTCTTTTCATTCCATTTTTCTGCTTATATCCTTATATCTGAAAATATTCCCTAAACTCAACTCCCCTGTCTCACTATCTTCCTTCTTCCATTTATACCTTTATGAAGAGATACATCTCTTTTGAAAAGTAATAACTATTCAAAGAGTTATGACCTCTCTTAAATAACTGTTCTCCTTAATCTTTGATCACTGCCCTCCTTTTATCTATATCAACTTTCTACATTTTAATTACCTCTATCCCTACTTTTTGAATCGCTAGCTTTTGTTAATGACAGCCTTAGACCTATTCCCTGTTCTCATTAACTGCTGTCCTCTTTATACGATTTGCTGCTTTTTTCCTTAATCGATGCCTTAACAAATATAGTGGGCTGTTTTGTAAATGAACCGCTGCCTCCCAAGTCATAGCCGATGCTTTAATATTAATACCCATCGATGGCTGCTAATTGATTTATTTTTGTCTATATTAATATGTATTGTATATTTCTTTATTTTATCATATTTATTTTCTACATCAATTTCATCTATATAATTTATATTATTATATTATAATAGTTATAATTATAATAATCTTAAATTGTTAATATTTATTTTGTACTGTTAATATTTATATTCGATAATTATAACCATAATATTATCTTATGATAATTGTATAATATTAAATTGTTGATATCTCTTTTTATATTTTTTTAAAATATTTTGTTATTTGCTTATTTATTCATTGGTATTTTAATGCTTCATATTTTAGTGTTACAATTTTGGAGGCATGACAATTATGTTGCCAAATTAGGAGCAATGGTTCCTTGTGCCTTGGCCCTCTCCAATTCCTTTTCATCTAGTGATGCAAGAAGTGTCATCTTCGATTTCACCTCTTCTGAGGCCACTATACACGGCTTGGAATTGCGATTAGGAATGCCTAAAAGATGGTATCTGAGGCAATTGATGCCTCCACTAAGCTTCTTCAAGCAACATGTACAAATCACAATCCTTGCAACCAATCCCATTGCAGCATATTTCCAAGCAAGGTCACAAGCTTCTAGGGGTTTAGTTCCAACAAGATAACTTCCACTCACTAAGTTTGAACCTATCAAGAAAAATGCAATTGCATAATTGAAACAATTTTGGGCTAAGAAATTGTTTATTATTACTTGAAGAATAGATTACAATATATAGGTGAGGTAAAATACTGTAGACATTAAATGTCTACCTACCAGCTACCTACCAACTACAGTTGATAAGATTGACCATTAATACAAGTAGAATATAATATTCTAACACCCTCCCTTAATGGTCAATCGTCAAACTAGCCTACAGAATACAATCTGCAGGTCAATTGGTCACAAATTCTTCAGAACACTCTGCTGCTACGGAGACCCTCCCTGGATCTGCAGAATGTTGATGACCAAAAGTAACAAAAAAACAGAGAAGGTTGCCCCTTCTTTAGAAAGCTCTGCAACAAGAGACAAGAGCCTGCCACTGACTCTGCCACGTGAGATGAGTCTGCCACCAACCCTCCCAGAATCTGCAGAATTGCTGACCAGAAATCATCACAAAATGTGCAACCTGACGTTGGATAACAGAACTGTTCCTCCCTATCGCTAGAGACACACCGAGAACAGTTGCCACGATTTTGAGGATAAATCGGCAAACCATCGAAACTTTTGCAGAGGAGCATGACGCCCAAGAACAGACTGCAAGAAGCTAGTTGTGCAGATGTTCGCCCCAACAACTTGAGGTGCGACCAAAATAGACTGCAACAAACCACAATTTTTGAGGAAAAAATCGCCAAACCCAAGATTACAAATCATCGTTTTTTTCGGAAAAAAAGGTAAAAAACCAGAGAGGAATCCCACGCATTTTGCGAATTACAGAAACCCAAAAAGTAGCGGGCAAGGATCCAAAACACGGATCAGCATACAAAACATCGTTTTTAAGGAAAAACGGTAAAACCCTTTAGAAACCAGAGAGCCCTCCCGTACAACAGAAACCCTAACTAGGGTAAACAGGAACTGACCCTTAATTTTTGAGGATAAAATTATAAACCCTTCCAGAAATTTTTAAAGGGAAAAAATTATGAAAATCCATAAATCCAGATTTTTTTTAATAAGGGAAAAAATATTTAAAAAACCCACCAAAGGAATCCCATGCAACACTGCGAATTACAGAAGCCCAGAAATAGGTAGCCATCGATTGTCGGCTGAAAAACAGAGGGTTTGGAACCCTAGCCGCAAGAACAGATCTGCACAGAAATCGAGGCACGGAAAACGAAGCACCCAGAAAAATTGGACAACCCATTTGAGATCTTGAAAAACCCACCAAGAATCTGCAGTCAGAAAAAAAAATTCGACTTGAAACTGAGGCACAAATTTCGAGGCACAGAAAACAAGGTACCCAGAAAATTTGAAGACCGACCCAGTTGAGATCTCAGAAAACCCAGAAGGAATCTGCAAGCAAAATAATTTTTCGCCTTGAAACAGAGGGTCAAAACCCTAGACGAAAATTTTAGAACCCTAGGTGGCCATGGATGAACCAGAAATTGCAGAAAAATGCAGGAATTTGTCTCAAAATTTTGCCAGAAATCTGTAGCCACCAGAGACGCCACCAAAACGCGGCCAAAAAAATCAGAAAATCACGTCTAATAAAAACGCGAAAAACACGATTTTCAGATGCCGAAATCCCATAACAATGCAGAAAAACGCGATTTTCAGCCACGAAAATTGCAAAGAAAATGATGGTGCCTTCAGATCCACGATCTCAGACTTCGAACACGAACTGAGCACAAGAAGTCACGATTTTGCAGAGAAGGGTTACGATTTTCTGTGAGAAGAAACCCACAAAAATCTCAACAAAAAACCCTCGAATTTTTCAGAACAGGCAGTAACGAAATCTCACGTGAGGATTTTTCACAAATTATAGATTTAAAAATTTCACCCAGAAACCCTAGACTAGAAAAAATTTGAATTATGACTTTTTAGTAAAGTACACAAATTTTTAGGGTTTTTTTCTTACGGCTCTAATACCATGAAACAATTTTGGGCTAAGAAATTGTTTATTATTACTTGAAGAATAGATTACAATATATAGGTGAGGTAAAATACTGTAGACATTAAATGTCTACCTACCAGCTACCTACCAACTACAGTTGATAAGATTGACCATTAATATAAGTAGAATATAATATTCTAACAATATTAACCTGCAATATTGATAAAAATAAAAAAATAGTGTTTAAAAAAATATATAGCAATTTCAACATGATGTTTTTTTAAATCATGTCAAATTTAAATGCATTTGAAAATTTTAACATATGGCAATAATGTGTGATTGAATTAACGAATTTGACAAAAATAACATCTTTTAACACTAAAATATAAACCCTATATTCCAAAAAAACTGAAAAATTTAAAAACAATTGATTCAAATAAATTTGTGTAATTGTAAATCATTTAAATTTTAATCAACAAACAAATTTACATAAATTGACTCAATCCAACGCAATTAAATGTCTTACATGCCTATTCGAGAAAGTGGTTTCACAGATGATCTTGGAAAAGCGGAGTCCCAGGCAATGCGAATTGTGGAAGAGTGGGAGCTTCGTGAAGAGATCTATTGGAAACAGAAGGCTTGGATCGATTGGCTCCAGGAAGGGGATAGGAATACTGCCTTTTTCATCATTTTGTGCAAGCTCGTCGTAACATGGGGCACATTTCTTCTCTGGTGACTTCAGATGGTTTACAGATCTCCTCTTTGATGGCTATGTTTCAGGAGGCTCGGCAATTTTATTCTGCTCTCTTTGCTGAAGATTCCCTCCTATTGTTGAGGAGGAAACTTTGGTCCTTTCTTGCATTCCTTCTTTGATCACCAATATAATGAATGATTCTCTTATCCACGCGATCTTGATGCCAGAGTTAGAAGCGGTCGTGTTTGGTATGAATAAAGGTAAAGCTCCAAGTCCGAATGGCTTCCCTGTTGAGTTTTTTCAGGAGTTTTGGGATATCATCAAGCTTAATCTGTGGGAAGTTGTTTGGGAGTCTCTTTCTAGTAAGCAGATGCTTCGGGCCATGAATTCTACTTTCTTGGTTCTCATTCCCAAGAAGGAAGGTGCTGATAAGCTTGAATTTTTTCGACCTATTGCTCTTTGTAATGTGTTGTATAAGATTATCACTAAGTTGATTGCAGAGAGGCTCAAAACTTGTCTTTCTGTGGTGATCTCTGATGAACAAGGAGGTTTTGTGGCTGGCAAACAAATTCTTGATGGGGTGGTGGTGGCTTCTGAGGTTATTTATTCTATGGCAACTTCTAAAGAAAGATCTATGTTCATCAAGTTAGACATGGCCAAGGCTTATGACAGAGTCAAATGGAGTTTTCTTCAGAAAACTCTCTTAGCTTTTGGTTTTAGTCCTGATTGGGTGAGTTGGACCATGAGTTGTGTTACTTCTTCTTCATTCTTTGTTATTATGAATGGAGAACCTTCTGAGCATTTTAGTGCGTCCAGGGCCTTCGCCAAGGGGATCCTCTCTCCCCTTATCTGTTTATTATATGGTTGAGGGTCTGGGCCGCTCTCTTAAGTTTCGTGCTTCACAGGGATTGATTCATGTGTGGCAACGGGGTAATGGTTTACCACAGCTCTCACATCTCCAGTTTGTGGATGACATTGCTCTTATGGGTTTGGCTCATCTTCGGGAAGTTGAATCCTTCAGACAAGCCTTGGATATTTATCTTGCAGTTTTAGGTCAGAAAGTTAATGATCATAAATCTTCTATTTTCTTCTTTAACACTCCTCCGACTATTCAACAGCGTATTGCTGACATTTTGCGATTTCAAATCGGGCCTCTCCCCTTTGTTTATCTGGGTATTCCACTTACTGTTGGTAGACATCCAAGGTCCTCTTGGCAGATTTTACTTGATAAGTTGCGGCAGAAGGTGAATCATTGGACTCATCATTGGTTATCTTCTATTGCTCGCTTGACTCTTCTAAAATATGTTATTCAAGCCCTTCCTATATACAGATGCTTTGTTCAAGCTACTCCCATGTACTTTCTCTGGGAATTTGATGCTCTTTCTCGTCAATTTCTCTAGAATGGTAATTTATCCACTACAAAATGGAGCTTAGTTAAGTGGGAAACTATGTGTCAGCCTAAGGAAGAGGGCGGCCTTGGCTTGCGTTTTGCTATCTTGAATGGGCAAGCTCTTGCGGCTAAGTTATATTGGCGGTGGTGCTCTAGCCAGGATCAACTTCGGGCCCATATCCTCACCCATAAGTATCTTAAGGATGTTAATGTGCTTGATGTTCCTTGCTTTCCTTTGGCTGGAAGGGGTTCTATGATCTCGAATACTTTGAAACTTGGGGCTCAGCTAGTTAAGAAGGGTCTTTTCTGGATATGTCATTCGGGATCACAAGCTCTTTTTTGGCTCAACTCGTGGGATGGTCATCCTTCTATCCTTTCTACTCATCCTCACTTGCAGTCCCTTTGTGATATTTTTAACGTTGTTCGGTGGGTCACTGTTGATCATTATAAGATTGCTCATGGTTGTGGCCTGGTTGATCAGTATCGCTGGAAACTTCCTTCTAAATGGCCTCCTGGAGGTCGGCGGAGGAAAGGGTTGAGTTGGCCCAGATTCTTGAGTCTCGGGAATGCACTACATTAGCTGGGAATGATGTGCTAGCTTGGGCTAGTAGTGATGTGTCTGGGAAGTTTTCTATCTCTGCTGGGTATGGTGAGCTGGTGCAGCAAACGTTTGGGGACATTCAGGTTTCCTGGTCGAAGCACGTTTGGTACAAGTTCTCTTGGCCCAAATGCAATTTTTTCTTATGGTTGGTGGTCCACAATCGGTGTCTTACCTGGGATAATTTATGCAAGTGCAGTTTTCAGGGCCCTTCGGTGTGTGTGTTATGTTGTGCTAGTGAAGAGAGTGTCTCTCATCTCTTCTTCCAATGCACCTTTTCTAGACATATCTGGCATTTGTGGTGGGAGGTGTGGAATCAAGCTTGTTGGCATGCCACGTCTCTGGCTAAGTTCTTTGATTGGTGGGGCAAGGCCCCAGTTAAAACCTCATTTCTTCAAGTTGCTTGGACTCTTGGCCCTTCCTTTATTCTTTGGCATATCTGGTTGGAGAGGAATCGACGGATCTTTCAAGACAAGCTATTAGAGGCCCAGCATTTGTGGCAGAAGATTCTCCACTCTTTGGGGGAAACTGTTTTGGCAAAGTGTAACCTTTTGGAGGCTATGGATCCTACTAGTGTTAGTTGCTACACCCGTCTCCATCTTCCTCCTCCGCACACCCAGCTCATGAGCAAGAGATTTGGACACCCTCTCCGGAAGATCAACAGGGTGGGGAGGTGGAGCCCTCCTCCGCAAGGCAGTCTGAAAATCAACACGGACGGGTCTTCGAGAGGCAACCCTAGTCCTACTAGTATTGGTGGAGTGGGCAGAGATAGCATGGGGATTGTTCAGTTCATTTTTTCTATTTTTAAAGGTCATCATACCAATAATTTGATGTAGGCTTTAGCTATTTTGCATGTTGTGGAGTGTGCTTGTGCTCTTGGTTGGAGACATCTGATCTGTGAGTCAGACTCACAAGTGGTGGTGCATATGTTGACTCGGCAGTATTTTGAGGATGTTAGTTGGAGATTGGTGTTGGTGGTCAATCAGATTCTTCATTTGTGTGACTCTTTGGAGTCTGTTACTTTTACTCATATCCCTAGGGAGTGGAATGGAGTTGCCGATAGTCTGGCCAGATGGGCTTCTAATCACATGCAAAATTGGAACATTAGAGAGAAGGATCAATTACCTATAGATTTGTTTCATCAATTGGATCACTTAGTGGAACTTGATAGGGCTGTTTGATGCCCCTGCTTTGTATTTTTTCTGAGTTGAATAAATTTTTACCCCTCCTTTATTTCAATTAAAAAAAATACGTCTTACATGCCTAAAAAATTAGAAATGATTTATATATTTATATGCTTGTAAAAAAAGGAAAACAAAATGAACTAATGTAATGCAAATCCAAAATTCCAGAAAATTGTTCTTCAAATCTCCTAAGAATCATTCCAATTTGCTCTTGAATGCTCTAATGCTACTATTTTCAACATGGGTAAAAGGGGGTTTTAAAGGTAATAAATAGTGTGTTTTATGTGTCTAGCACATGTTTTTTGCACAGCAAGATTTTGACAAGTTTTTCATAAAACTCAAAAACTCCAACAATGATACCCTGCAAGTAAACACTTTGAATACTCACCATCTAGAAAAACTCACAAGTACTCAGCAACTCACCAAGTTTGCAAACTATGCCCCTAAATATGTTTATGCTTTGTTGTCCTTTTCTGCTGATTTGTTTATTAAATTTAATTCTTTGTGAGGGTTGCATATTCTAGGTAATGTTTGCTCTACAAGATTGAAATGATTCTGGTCCAAGTATTTAGAGCCCAAAAAGTATATATTTAAGAAGATTGTTGCTTTTACAAAAGGTTGGATGTGATGCTAAATCCTTTGCCCTTGAGTCTAAAACCCACCATGTCTGTGGTGAAATTGAATCTTTTATGCATTTATTTTTTGGTTGCTCCTTTGCTAAAACTGTATGGCATTGTTTCCTTCCCATTCAGTCTAGTTGTACAGGTTAACTCTTCTATTAAGTGACTTGATTTTCTTTTTGGTAAAATTAAGTGTGCTTCCCTTCACTCTAATTTTACAGATTTGTTGCGACTTGTTTCTTCATTTAAAATTTTGTTGTTTATTTGGATTGAAAGAAATAAAGAAGTGTTTCAACGTTACAGACAGTTACTGCCTTTTCATATGAAGTCACCGTTTTTGTTGTTGCATATGATGTTGCTCTGCAGGTGCCTAGGAAGAAAGATGGCATCAAGAAGTTCATGCACGATGTATCCTAATGCTTGGTTGCTGAAGTGTGTCTATTACGCAAGTAATTGGTAAATTATTTGATATATTAACAAGAGCGAGACGCTCAATAAATAATTACAAGATTTACAAAGAGCCGGAAGGATAAGATCGGAGACGATCTTATCTTCAGAAAAAGCAGGAAGTTTCTAAAAGAAACTTCAGATAAGATCTCGGACAACAAGGACGATCTTATCAGGATATTTTACAATATTTTACAATATTGAGCATTAATAAATAAATAACATTATTTTAATACCCTCCCTTAATGCTCAATCTATTTACTACACCAAGATGCCCCCTGAATTTTACAAACTTATCTGTACTGAGCGACTTGGTGAGAATGTCTGCTGTCTGATCCTCTGTCGGAACATACAGCAACTGAACTGATCCGTCTTCAACCAGCTTCCGAATGAAATGACAATGAGTTTCCACGCTTGGTTCGCTCATGGAAGACCGGATTCTTGGCAAGTTTGAGAACTCCTGATTATCAGCAGAACAAGGAGTTCAGACTGCTTTGAGATATTTAGACATTCAGAAGCATCCTACAAGCCAACCGCCTCACATGTCGCTTTTATCGCTCCCCTATACTGGCTTCGTCGGTGAGAGAGCCACCGTCACGCTTCTTACTAGTCCATGTGACCGCATCCTCGATCCTAAACCGAACACATACCTGATGTTGATTAATAACCGGGACCCGCCATCCGGAATTCTATGGAACCCACCGAAGCTTAGGATCGTGGACTCGGTGTTAAGAGTCCAAAATCGAGTGCTCTTCACATAACGCGAAGACACGCCATTATACTCCAATGATCGCCTCTTTGGGTCATAAGCCGTGATATGTAGCTCTTCCACGAAAACTCCAAATCTGTGTCTAGTAGGCAAAGAAGATAGATGAGGCTGCCTTACCAGTTGCCCGAATAATGTCGAATGCCACAAAGTGAATCTACTTTAGCCTTGGCCAATTTAAGCTCCTTTTTCCATTGGTGTAGAGGCGCTTCTTGTAATTCCGTGATTCGAACTTATCCGTAAGACTTCTCGAAAGCATACTTGACTGAGATGGTAATGTCGCTCACCGCCAAACCTCAACACCTAAACAATAATGCAGGAGGCCCAAGTCTGTCATGTCAAAAGTTTTGCACAAGTCCTGTTTGATCTCAGTGATCAAATGTGCTGAACTGCCGGTAATGATCAAGTCATCCACATAGACAACAACAAGCAAGATCTCATTACCAATATTCTTGACATACAGGTTCGAGTCAGATGGACACCTCTGAAAACCATGATCTGTGAGGTACGTGTCAATCTTAATGTACCAAGCTCGAGGAGCCTGTTTCAGGCCATAGAGTGCCTTGACCAATCTGCACACCTTCTGTTCTTGACCAGCAACTTTGAAACCTGGAGGCTGCGTCATGTATACTTCCTCCTTCAACTCACCGTTGAGGAAAGCACTCTTCACATCCATTTGATGGACCTTCCAACCAAATTGGCTGCTAAGGCAAGGACGAGTCGTATGGTACTCATTTTGGCTGTAGGAGCAAAGGTCTCTTTATGTCATCAATGCCTCTTTCTCGTGAGAACCCCAAGTAACTAGACGAAGCTTTGTAACGGTCAAGGGTTCTCACACTTTGTACTTCACCTGTACACCCATTTGCAGCTAATGGGCTTCTTCCCCGGAGGAAGATTGGAAAGAACCCAAGTGTGATTCTTCTGAAGACTCTGGTATTCTAATTCCATCGCCTTTTCCCACTCAAGTATCCCTTTTGCCTCTGAATATGTCTGAGGCTCATAAACACCGGAATGCTGGCCGAGCAAAATTCTACCGTAGGACCCGCTGTTTGCTCGGTTGGATGATCTACCCCTCAAATGAGCTCACATGAAGATCACTGGAGGTCTTAGCCTCCACCATTTCGGTCGGAGAGTAGATGTGCCAACATCAGATGCAACAGGAGGAGCTGGATCTAGCTGTGGATCTGGAACAGGTTCAGCAGGGAGATTATCATCTGGAGGAAACTCAAGTTGAGCATCATCAAAGACTAGGTCTTCGTCATCCCTCCCATCAGGTGGACCTAATGGAAGTCGGACACTCATATCAGGACCCTGTAGAGGCTGATCCTCTGAATGCTGAACAGGTGAGGAAGAGTGAAATGGACCTCATTCCTCATCAAAGACAACATCTCGACTGAAGATAAGACGATCAGTGTCTATATCAATCAGCCTATATGCCTTGTGATTGTCACTGTACCCTGTGAACATGAGTTTCTGGCTCTTGGAGTCCAGCTTAGTGCGCTTGGCCTCTGGAATCCAAACATACACAAGGGAGCCAAAACTTTCAAATGACTGATCCTAGGTTTGCGACCAGACCAAACTTCCTCAGGAGTCTTTCCCTTAACAGCATGAGTGGGTGACCTATTAAGGAGATTGCACTACGTACTGACCACGCCTGTGCAAAACCAGTAGGACTAAGCTGCAACATGGAGCTTGTGCCATCTCAACAATCGTACGATTGCGTCGCTCTACAACACCGTTTTGCTGAGGAGTGTAGGGTGTGGTTAACTGACGTTTTATCCCATGAGTATCACAGAAGTTGGAGAATGCACTAGAACAGAATTTCCCCCCATTATCTGACCTAAGAGTTATAAGACTAGAACTGGACTCTTTTTCAACTAAGGCCTTAAACTTCTGAAATACATTAAAAACCTCTGATTTCTGTTTAAGAAAGTACACCCACATTTTCCTACTATAGTCATCAACAAAAAGTAGAAAGTATTTGCAACCAGTTACAGAAGAAACAGATATAGGGCCACAAATATCAGCATGAACTAATTGAAGTACCTTAGAAGCCCGCCAAGAGTCGCCATCCTTGAACGGTGTGCGATGCTGCTTCCCAGCCTGACAAGCACCACAAACGCCCTGATGCTGAGTCTGAATGTCAGGTAAGCCATCAACAAGTCCCTCCCGAGCAAGCTGAGAGAGATAGGGCACGTTCAAGTGCCCGTACCGCTAGTGCCAAAGACTGGTGACAGCTGAATTTCTGGCTGCCAAGGCTAACTCCGGAGAATCACCAGTGTCCACAAGCCTGTAAAGGCCATGATCCTCTATCCCAACGGCCACTGTTGTGCGAGTTTCTCGATCAACAATCGAACATCTATGCGAGCTGAATACCACATCCATCTGGGGAGAATGCCGCATAATCTGACTGACTGAGAGAAGATTGAGCTCAATATCAGGTACATAATACACGTTGAGGAATATGAGATCCCTCCCGCCAGACTGAACCTGAACAGTGCCTGTGCCGACAACTGTGTATTCCTCCCCTCCTCCAAAGATTACTGAGTCAGTGCAAGGGGAAAAGTTTGTGAACCAATCACGCCTATGTGAGAAATGACGCGAGGCACCCGAATCAATGTACCAAGCAGAGGACTTGACATGGTCTGCGGGCCTTTTTGCCATCAGTGCATAAAAGGAAGATTCCTTCTGCTCAGAGTGCTCGGCGACATTCGCTTTCTGAAACCCTCCCTGCTTCTTTTGCTCAGAAGCCAAACGAGCACGGCAATCTTTCTTGATGTGGCCAAATTTATGACAGTAATTGCACTGTATATTTTTCTTCTTCGGACTGGTGGAGCGCTGACTTGAGCCTTTCTGCTGTGAAGGCTGACCTTTACCATGATGCTTTGACTGAGTTTTTGCTGCAAAGGCCTGCTCCGTGGAGGATGATGAATCACTGCTACCGAACTGTTGTCTCCAGCGATCCTACTGCAACAGGATAGTGCACAAATTCGGAAACTTGAGATCAACATTAGCAGACGTAATGTTGAGGGTCTCTATGAAATGTTCATAGGACTTCGGTAAGCTCTTTAGGGTGATCACAACCATGTCTTCCTCCTCCATTTTCCGACCAATCGCCTCCAAATGATCTCTGATCTCCTGGATTTTATTCAAGTGCGCTTGCAGAGTTGTCTTCTCATCCATCATGATAGAAAACAGCATATTCTTCAAGAAAAACGCACGGCTTTTGTCGGAAGTTTCATGCATATCCTTCAAGTGATCCCAGATCTCCTTAGCTGATTTTCGCAGTGGAATCTGAGGGAGCTGATCATCAGTAACCGAAAGCTTAATAAGCATGACGGCTTCACGATTCTGCTCATCAAATTTATCCCGATCCTTACCCGCCGCTTCAGGACGAGTAGCGTTGCCGAGGATCATCTGATCAAGGCAGCGGTATTCAAAAATTGTTAACATCCGCTGCTCTGTACAGTAATTTTTGCCATTAAATTGGACCGCCTCCAAGACAATTGCTTAAACCGGCCATCTTCACGCTTCGAGGCAACAAAAACGAGGTACCGAAGAGGATACCCAACCGAGGCAATCAGCAAGTAAAAACAGTGATATCTGTGTACAGATCAAGTAGAAAAGTACAAAATGTACCTGATGGGTACGTGCACTGAAAGTAACGAAAATGATGGACCTTAAAATTCGAGATCCAACCTGGCTTGAGCTTCAAAAACCCACCACGACCAGATCGAAAAAAATTTCTGACTTCGAAAAACGGGTCAAAACCTCGTCAAGTCGGGCTGAACTCCTGGGCGCCTACCCTTTCCAAAATTGCGAGAACTACCAAATCACACAAAATCGTGGCAAATGGAAAACACCAGAGGTGGCGCAAACACAGGCAAGAAAGCACCACGAATCGAGCAGAAAAACGTCTGAAAAAAAAAAAAACGCGTCTCACAAGTGAAGAACCGCGGCCAAAAAACACTGAAAAACGCGGCCTGAGAAACGCGTTTATTGAAAACGCAGACTGAAAAACTTTGATGAAATCCCGTCAGCGATAAACGGGCACAAAGAACCACGCCAACACCGGAGCGAAAAACGCGCATTAGGGAACAATCACGGGTCGAAAGAACGCTGAAATCAAGCGGCCCTTGAAATTGGCGGGCGAAAGGTCACAAATCGCTTCAAAATGACAAACTCGCAAGTCGCGTCCTCAAAGAAAAATCGTGGTCTCCCCACAAACCACGCCAGTTCGACAAAATTACACCGCGAAACGCTAAGGGCTTAAAGAGAAGACACGAAAACGCTGCGTGGGATACAATTTAACACGAGCCAGCGCAGGTCACAAAAAAATGCCAGAAGTTCGCGCGGCCAATAAATCCGACGCCAAAAATGCCCACGAAAAAATGTTGATCAAAAAACCTTCGAAGTTCAGGCACCCGAAAATTTTCACTGAAAATGTATTTTCAGAATTAAAAAATTATTTCGAAAAATTAAGCAAAATAATTTCAAAAAGAAATTATTAATTTTTCGAAAAAAATTGTTTTCCTGAGCTCTGATACCATATTACGCAAGTAATTGGTAAATTATTTGATATATTAACAAGAGCGAGACGCTCAATAAATAATTACAAGATTTACAAAGAGCCGGAAGGATAAGATCGGAGACGATCTTATCTTCAGAAAAAGCAGGAAGTTTCTAAAAGAAACTTCAGATAAGATCTCGGACAACAAGGACGATCTTATCAGGATATTTTACAATATTTTACAATATTGAGCATTAATAAATAAATAACATTATTTTAATAGTGTCGACTACAGGGTTCAATCCCTGAAAAAGAATGCAGAGGGCTTTATTGCTGATATTGATAAGAAAAAATATTTAAAACAGTGATAAGTGATGGATCTTTTTCTTGTATAGTTTCAGACTGCTCTATTTGTTTCGTACTCTCTTTGGTGGGCTGTATATGAGTTGATGGACTGTTATTTTGTAGGGGTCTGTGGGGTACTTTTGCCGGGATGTCATTGTGCTACTTGTGAGATGTATTTGGCATATCTTTCTCTGAGAGTTTTCTTTGGTATGATTTGTAACTTGATGTTCATATGAGCTATATTTGTAAACTACATCCAATATTAAAAGAAAGGAAAAAAATGTCAAAGCTATAAGGTATATCAGCAAAGCTTTTATTGTTTATATTCTTTGATAAACATGCCAACAAAAGCCTGTATGAAATGTTGTCTGTGACCAGGGAGAGGTGAGGGAAGTTGAAGACACATGTAGGAGAGTGAATATAACAATAACAAGCTCTTATGCATATCTCAAAAGGATCTAACACACCACACTTAAAAGGAAGATAAAATATTGCAGTAGCCCCACATGATATTAACATAAAACATGAATCCTCCACTGAAAAAGGTCCATTAATAATGCACATGGATCTGATGCAGAAAAGGTGTTCTAAGGCATTCATCACAGCAATATAAGAGCAACGGAACTGCTGCTCATCAAAACTTAAGTGTCTTAACATTCCTTGGTGGTGTTAGAAAACTAGTGTGTAAACTGCTATTGCTGCCTCCATCACAG
This sequence comes from Sequoia sempervirens, assembly GCA_007258455.2. Lineage (NCBI taxonomy): Eukaryota > Viridiplantae > Streptophyta > Pinopsida > Cupressales > Cupressaceae > Sequoia > Sequoia sempervirens. The sequence continues at coordinate 495,874,693 of VDFB02270651.1, forward strand.
AGTCAACGCTGCTCCAAAAAAATCAGTACAGTATACTAAAACTGATCCCATGCTGCTGCCTCTCTGATGAGGTAGAAAATGAGACAGTCAAACACTTTAAAAATGTATTTGAGCTTTCATAATTTGGCTTCAAAGTTTATTTTCTAACATTTTGCTCAGACTCCAATTTTGCAAACAGATACCTATTGAAAAGTTCTTCGACAAGTTACAAGATGGTAAAGAGGAAACTGAAAACAAAAAAGTAATTTTTTTGCATTTCTCATTAGAATTTCTGATGCCCTAGAACTTCTTAGACTGATACCTTTGTGTACCAATAGCCAAATCAAGCCAACAAGTTTTTGCTAGAACTGAAGAATAATGGATTAATTATTAATTATTAATTAGAATTCAAACCTGAAACCAAAGCTCCTAAGAAAAATCTTGTAAACATCATCTAAGATATAAAACAAAGGAAACTTAAAAAGAAATTTAAACTTTAAACACAACCTTAAAAATTATATTCAACAAAACTCAAACCATATTGACACTCACCTTTTTTAAAAAACAAAGGTCAAGTGAACAAAATGCATATTCAAACATTTGCTACCATTAAGGTTGGAAATCAAAGGACATACATCAACACCTGCACTTCAAGAAAACATGGAATCAAGGGACCAATAATGTGACAAAAACCATCAAAATCCAAAATCAACATAAAGGTGGCACACATGAAAATACAGAATCAAAGGATTTATTTTGTAACAACAAATTAACAAATTCAACCGTGACACATTCTCAATGGATGGATAAATGACCAAGCATGGCAACAGTTAAGTATCATGTAAAGAGCATATTGACATTTTTCCTGTCCTATTCTTTCAACGCAAAGCTTTTGAAGGTTGGGGGGAATGTTTTCTCAAAAAATGCACAAAAGATGAATCATATAAATCTCTCACAAGGGATCCAGTAGGGCAAACTGTTTTGTCGGTTGGAACTTGGAGGTAAGACTTAAAGTTATTTTTAATTAGAAAAATACTTAAATAACACATTAGTTTTCTTCTTATTTTTTAAACACAGTTGAGGCACTACTAATTTTAATTCTAATTTTCTTTTGAAAAAGCATTTCCTCCGAAGCTCAAGTTTCTGGCTACCTTACAGCTTCTAAGGAGGTTGGTATGCTGCCAGGATAGCAACTTTTTATATTGTACTTGGACCTGTCTTAAATAAGTGAGTATATATGACCAAGAATATGGAAAATAAATTCTCTGGATGATAACACTAAAATAAGATGTAGCTATGGTTAAGCAGAAGGAATACACTGACATAACAAGAAGAATCCACAGCCCCTCATCGTGGTAGCCATGGGACTAAAAGTTACTAGAATAGATCGATATCTCAACTAGGTTACTGAACTTTAATCCATGCTATAAAGGCATTCAGTGCTATAACAAAGAGCATACATTTATGTCCATGTCAATATATATTCTAACTGCTAGGACAAGTGGTTCCTGTAAACTACACACAGTAAACATGCATAATGAAAATGTAAATCTATCTTTTGCCGGTGTGTAAGTATTTAAGATCCTAGGTAGTAATAAAAATATACTGTGGTTTAAAATTGGAAAAAAGTAAAAACAAAGCATTGACATGAAAGCTACAGCAAAACTGAGTCTCTAAGTAAAGAAACTGTCAAGTAACTGCAGACTCTAACAATATACAAAGGGCTAGCTCCAAACAAACACGTACAACCATTAAAGAAGATCTTTTGAATCACTTATGCGAGGGCTGCTAGATTTTCATCAAGGAAAAAATATGACCATTAGATTTCTTGCAAATTCAATAGCTCAAGACCAATATTGTTTATCAGACACAACTTCAGTGAATCTATTTCAGGCCATAAAGTTTCTACAACTGTGATCATGTGGATAGATTCCCATCTTTTCAGGTGAATTTGAGAAGAACTATTGAAAACAATAAAGTTACTCACCTTGCATGTCACCCTGAAAAACGAAGTTTCACTACGCCCTTTAACACCTTTACCACCAGTCATCTCTTTAGGCTTCTTACCAAGCGCAATCTTCTTTGCCATCTTCTCTTGTTCACGGGCTTCTTTAGCTAGCCGTTTCTATATTGTATTTTCAACAGATATGAAACTCTTGTCAGAACAAAGCTCAGTAAATCTGCAAGAACATTTCCACTACAATAGATCGATCCATGTTAAAACAAAGCTGAATAAATTTGCATAGTCCAGTCCAATAGAATTGATGAAATGGACCATGAAAGAAAATTGGCAGTCAATTTTTTTATGATAAGTACATGTGTCTCCATGAAAAAGACTCTTCTGAATCAACTTGCCACTTGCCAGCATTTCAATTTAGGTGCTTTTACCAGCCTAATATTCCAACTGAAAAAAAATGCCCTCGGGTTCATGATAATCAGAGAAACTTCCCATGAATGCATAATAAAAGACACTGGCTGTTTTATTTCAAAGCCATTACTAGGGCTTAGATTTAAAAAATTGCTTTCCCAGACATGTGGACAAAATTTTACATGGGTAATAGCATGTTAGTTTAGAACTGAGAACCTAATCTCTTTATTTATGAGATTATTTGCCATCTGATACAATTTAAAAACTCTCATCTATCTTTGACACAGAAGAGCTGTAATGTCCCCTTTCTAGCCAATTAGTTCATGGTTTGCCATTAGCCCTTTTTGCCATGATCCCGTGGGCTAAATTGGGCACTAGAGGGATCTTGAGGGTTTTTGGCCTAGGCATTTCTAGTTTCAAGCCAATCTGAGTTGATGTAATGTCCCCATATTTTGAAACTCTTAAGGAATCGTCATTATTTTAATTATTTAATATTACTAGGCAAAAAGGTTCAAAGTCAAAAAGGTAATATTAAATAATTATATTAAAAGGTTAAAAAGTGACATACTTTAATTAATAGTCACTTTATTAATATATCTTCAAAAAGTGACTTAAGTATTAGAGAGTCACATCAAGGGGTCACATCAAGGAGTCATATGAAGGGATCACATCAAGGAGTCACATCAAGGGGTCACATCAAAGGTCACATCAAGGAGTCATATCAAGAGATCACATCAAGGAATATTAAAATATTCTTCTAAAAGCTTGTTGAACACTCTTCTTGGGTCTTTCTAGAAGATCAAGAAGTTCTATATAAAGGGGAGTTGAGAGCTTATTTGACATGCTTGGATGAAATGAAAGTTATGCTATTGGATTTCTCAGGAATCTGATTATTGGGCTTGGAGGACGAAAATCCTCTTTGTCAGCATTCTTCTCGCTGTTGCAAGATACAGTCAGGGGAATTTATGGTGTTTTCATTCAGAAAACATATTGGGCTTATTAGATTTTCAAAGGGAAGATTTGGAGAAGATATTAGGAGCAGATTGAAGGCTATAGTGACGATTTGTGAGTTGCTACAGTACTGTGAACAGTGTCGTGAACAGTAACGTGAACAATGTCGTGAATAGTGCTGCTACAGTGTCGTGAACAGTGATGCTACAGTGCGTGAATAGTGTTTTGGGCAGATTTCAGACTTGTGGAGTTCAAAGTTGAATTTGTTTCATTATCATATAGTCTTCCACATAAGTTTGAAGCACATTTGAGTGTCATTACGAGTTTGAAGACATTCCCAGCGAGTTCATGTGTTGATGGGTGTATTTTCTCAGGCATTTGTAGACCATTTTGTACTACAGCAGACATAAATTCATTGCTGCATTTTATGGGTATGCCTGATTTAGATAATAGACTATATTTCATGATCTGGGTTGTCTTTATTTTGTCAAAAAACTGAATATTTAAGCCTAGGGAAAAATCTGGAATTTTCAGCTGTATTCCTCATTGTAATTTCCAATTTTCAGTTTTAAATATTGCAATATATTTCCTATTGTTGCTGCATTATTTGGCATGGTCAAAGTAAAAAAAAAAATGTCCAAAAAGAACACACAAAACGCACTAGGTGATAACTAAACTGCAGAAACCCAATTTGTGAAATTACTAGATAAGGGGAGTTGCTACAAGAGCTGAGTTTGTGACAAACTCAGACTTTTCTATCAAAATGATAATATTCCAGACACCCCTAATAAATTATAGTTTTTTACCATGATTGAGTTTGTTGTAACTTTTAGCAGACTTCAAAACCACTTTTTGAAGTCTTCTGGTAAGATTTATGGGTAAAAAGGAGTAAAAGATCAAGCTCACTAACAACTAAGAAGTTTTTGGAACAAAAATGATGTAGGTTTTAATTTCATTACAGCAACAACTTCAATTTGTCCAGATTAGCTGTGGATTATTTGACACGCGAGTCATTCAAAATCATTCATTTTAAGGGGTAGTGGTTTACAATAGCTTTTCATGGAAAGAAATAAGACAGACCTCTCGAGCCTTCACTGATTCAAAATCATCATACAACTCTGCATCAACCCGCTCCCGATCTATCAACCCAATCATGGTATTGAACTCGCCTTTAGTAATCTCCTCTCTGTCAAAACAGATAACTATACAGTTCAACATAAGACTGCTAAAATTTGCAAGCTTCCAAGTCCTTTAGGACTGGTCAGCACACATCATATATTCTTTGATTCACAGATAATAAAGAGACCAATAAATGGCTACTTAAGTATAGATATATTTAAAATAAAAAAATATCTAGTATAGTCTAACAAATTGAAAGAGCAAAGGTGATAGAAATTTCAAAAGGTCAAGTTGAGAAACTCAACAAAATGCAACTACTGAAAAAAAAGAATATTTTAATGTTAGAATTAAAAAAATTAAGTCCTAGGTTTGTCCAAGAATGAAATGATTGGAGCAGTTTCCATATATTATATGCCAGACAGACAAAAAAGCTTATTTGCTTATTAGAAGGCCATAGAAATAATAGCTGAAAAAGCTTGCAAAAACCAAGAATTCCAATGAAATGGATGTTCTTAGCACAGAATCTTGAGATTTTGATAGAATGGGCATTTTCCAGAATATTCTGTCACAACTGTAGAACTTGGTCTGGAATATGATGACTTCATAGCAGAGAATCTTGAAGAAAAAAAAAAGATGTTTTTTCAATATCTTGAGGAATCGGCAACCTAGCGACCCAGAGCAGCCACACTGAGGAAGTAATCTTGCACAGGCATTCTAGTAACAGGGCAAGCCCCTATAACCTCCAGACCTCGTTAGGAGGCCCCCAATCCCACTTGGCAATTTAAATGAGACTTGAACTTCAGTGGGTAGCCAACCACACACTTAGAGGTGGCCACCACACCAACCAAGCTATAAAGCCTTGGGGGTGAGAATCTTGAGATTTTGATAAAAGGGACATTTTCCATAACATTCCATCACAACTGCTGAATTTGATTGGAATAAGATGATTCAGAAACCAATTTGGTGTATTAAAATTTAAAAAGATTGACAAGTTTTGCATTTGTTCATTTACCAAATGCTATGTACAAAAGTATTAAGAATTTGTCTAATAGTATGCAATACAGACCTAACATTACATTGAAATTTGAAACCAAAGTTTTATATAATTTGATTTCAAGGAACAGTATTCGCACATCTAAAGTAGTTCCTTATGTCACAAGAACCTCAAAATCGTGGCAAAAAGCTCATCTCAAATACTGTGCTAGTAGTAGCTCCATGTCCACCAGTACATGATAAATGTCCTATCGCAAAATGCAATGAAAAAAATACAATGATGACTAAAGAATATGATACCATTTGCAAATGAGATAAAATATAGGCATATACTCAGCAATAAAGGAAATGAGTTCAGGGTGCCCAGATTTGTGTTAGAACTAGCATAAAGTGAAGTGAAGAACTGTGAAGGCATCTACATATTCAAGTAATACTCATAAACTTCATAAATTCAAAGTTATTGTTATATGGAACCGTTAGCATGCAATTTTGTTGTTGGAGCTTTCGCTTATTTTGAACTTTTTCCTGATTGACAAAAGCAAAATAATGCAACATGCTGGAGAAATCACTTAGTGTAAGTGAATCCCCTCCACATTTTAGGGGTCGTCTTTCCTCACATGATGTGAGTTTGGACTTTTATGCATTTTTTACCAGAAAGCACAAAAGGACAAAACTGTGAACCACCTATGATTCCCAAGAAAATAGAGTGAAAGAATTCCCTCCTATGACCAGTTAATAATTGGAAATGGGTGTTCGCGAGTATGTACAAGATTTATGAATAAAATCCTTAGGAAACTAAAAGTCTTCTTTTCAAATCTGACTGCATTCTAAATTCACCATTGAAACCCTCATAGTACTGAGCCCCTGGCAAGAATTATATTGATTACAAGCAGCTCAAATGATTGCACAGAAAAAATACACTTCCTTAATCAAACTAGCCAAACTGACTTTGGTGAAAATTATCATAAAATTAATATTCTCTTACACTGTGTGCACTCCATTCACATCATGAAAGCAAACAAATCTGCTAAAAAACAGACAAAAATTGCAAATCCTCTGAAGGGCAGACAAGAATCCTTATCCATCCATCTATTCATCTTCATGTAATGTCCCCATTTTGGCCATACGCTCTTCTTTGACTGATAGCCTATTTCTGGAAATCCGTAGGTTGATCAGAAGTTAAATTAGGGTTTCCTTGCTTGGCGATTTGTGGCATTTCTAGGTATTTACTATTTTTAGTAAATACTAATTTTTGGCAGTGGTTCAGTTGTCAGCCTTCATTAAGTCATTTTCAGTTGGAGCAGTTGTTATTATGGCTTGGTCTTCAGAGAGCTTTACTTGGTGAAAAATATTTAATTAAAGGCATTATGTTTTAATTCACTATTGACACCCCCTTGGCCTAAGGAGATAACTTAAGTTGTTTTTAAAGTGGGGCCATGAAGGGTACGCCTTCATAAAGAGCTTGATTAATTTTATTAAGAACTTTATTCCTTGAGCAAAAGTGGACGCCACTTTTATATTATTTGAATAAAGTGAAATTCTTGGAGGCTTTTGGGACGCCACTTGAGAAGTTGACTGGTCTTTGGGAATTGGAAAGGTCTCTTGTGTCTTTTGAGCTGCTTCTCAGGCAATTGAAGAGTTTTGTTGAGCTCTTATTTATTGAAGGCTTTTGCTCCAGCATTTGATCCATGAAAATTATGCTAAAGTTATGCTGTCGAAATGACAATTGACAAATTGCTTCGAGGAAGTCTACCTCCTAGCCTCTCATCCAATTTCGTGTTTGCAATATAACACCTAGTTGGCTACATTGCTGCTTCTCAACTTCAGACTAGCAGATTGAGCATCAAAGATTGAAGAATTTTGGAGATTTTGGTAATTTTGGTTTGCTGTTTCATCAACTGCTGAAAGTGATTTTTATTCATGGCTTATTTTCCAGCTTGAATTTCGTTCTGGGTATTTAACCAATCTGTTTGCTGACCTTGGGCGACCATTCATGCAAGTTTTGAGATTTTATTTTGAAGTGCTTGATTTTTAATTAAAATCGCCCTTCCCAAGAGGGCCGTACCATTTCATATGCATTGGGAATTGTGCAAGTTAAAAAATAAGTTGAAGTTGCTGCTGTTTGGTGCTTGGTTTTTGGGCGCCTACCTCTTGAGAAACATTTGCAAAAGATTTCAGTCAATTCGGAGGTGAAACGAGTGAGTTATGAATATTTTACTGTTTCACAGTCTGCTGTTATAATTTCCAGAATTCTGATTTTTATATCAGACTGTTGCAATTTCCAGTTTTTTGGCTTATACTTCAGTATTTGAGTGTTATATCATTGTAGAAGTTCATACTTGTATCTAAGGTTCATTCCTTATCAATTGTACTTAGTAATTTGCAGAGTTTTATTTGTAAGGTTGAGATTAAGCATTACTAATCCAACCATTCTTTCATTTCTGCAATTTACTTTCTGTTTATCATTAAATTACCCCTGGATGGTTTACCGCCAGTGTGGAAAATCTATTTGTAACACTCTTATACCCACTTCATAGTGGTGAATCCCCACAGCATTGTGGATGCCCGCCGCAGCGGATGAATTGCTTTCTATTGTAATCTTTTCCCCCCACTGTTTGGTGGTAGTGTGGAATTGTTTCTCATGGCTGGTTATCCGCCTAACAGTTTATAATTTCAATTTCTTAGACTCCGTCATATGTTAGCACCTCGCCCTCAGTGGGATCTTGAGTGCACATTCTTGACGTTGAGTAGTTCTTCCATTCAAATTCAGTTTCTTCAATTCAAGTTCAGTATCTTCCATTCAAGATCAGATTTTAGTTTGAGGCTAACGCTAATCCAATCATCTATTGCTGGTTATTTTGTGTTACTTCTTCGAAAAAAATTGGTTAGCATATTTCAGTGGTATCAGAGCAGAAGACCCTGCCATCCTGTGGCAAATTTGCAGTTGTGTATCAGATGAGTGACAGAGATCTCCGGTACTACACCGATAGTCAGAGCAGATTTTAGTTCAGCTCCTAGTGGTATCCAAAAGTTGGCAGTTAGGCATGGCTAATGAAGAAGAGATGAAGTTGGCAAAGACTCTCTTTATGGCTGGAAAGAGACTTGGTAAAGAATTTCAGTCAAAAGAAGATGAACAAAACATTCTTCATTTGTTAGAACAATGTTTGAGACAAGTGAAGCAATCACCTTCAGAGAAAATGGAGTTGGCACTAGCTCCTACAGTGAATTTTTTGAATCAGCCCTATTGGTTGGGGCATCCTGATGAAGAAACCAAGCTACTGATTTCTTCCTGTTTCATGGAGATGATAAGAATTGTAATTCCCCAATTTCCCTATGATGTCGAAACTATGAAGACCATATTAAATATGATAGTGGAAAGTTTTCAAGACCTTGATGAAATTGATAGCAATCAGTACTCCAGAAGAGCTACTATATTGAAGATCTTTTCTGAACTCAAAACAAGTATTTTGCTGGTTGAATTGGGTATGCAAGATCAAATATATTATTTGATCCATTACCTCTTCATTTCAACTTGGAGTGAACAAGAAGAGGATGTAGTTGCAGCAATGAGAAACATTTTAATTTTAACTATCAATGAGATGGATGACATTCCAAAATCCGTCTTAACTTATCTATTAAACATTCATGAACAAGAAGGAAATAATTCCTCTACTGCTTGTATGTTGATCAGAGATTTGTTCATTCAGTGTGATAGAAAATTGAAGCCACACTTGAGGAAGGTAGAGCAGAAAAATGAGGTAGTCATTAATGCAGAAGTCAGAAATAAAATGTTGTTTCTCAATGATTGTAAGGCTGTTTCTCAAGAAGTACCTATTGATATGCAGTTGTCCGCACATGCTAAGGGTGAGTGCAAGGAGGCAACATCAATTTTGAATACATATGAAGAGTCTATGACAAGTGACCAAGAAGGTTTCTTTGGTATGTATGTGGATGCTAATGATAAAATCAGCAACACATCTATTCATGATGGGTTTGTTGAAGATAAAAATGATAAATTAATCAAAGCAGCCAGCTTTGATGACTCTTATTTCCATTATGATGACGGTGGCGAAGGCGGTATTGAGCTTGATCATCAAACCAAGCTCTTGGAGGAAGTTACTGATGAAGATTTCAGTTTGAATGGAATGAGGAGTGACTCATTCAATGAGTCAACAATCCAAGAGGAGCATGAAGATCTTGTTCCTATTGATCATTATAATCAACCCTTTTGCATTTGGGATCCTGGTGAGATGGCACCAAGGTATGTTAAAGAACTTGAGTGGGATAAATTTCCCTTTGATCCTGATAAAGTTCAAAATTCATTTTGTATTGCAAGCTATGAAGTCATTGGAGAAGACGTTGTCTTTGATGAAGAAGCTTGTTTGGCAAAAGCTCCATAAAGATTCCTTTGAGGTAGCCACTAAAGCAGAGTATGTTGCTACCAAGACTTTAAGAGAATCAATCAATAATGATTCATTGTTTGAAAATATTGCTGTTAAGAAGGAAGCTGATTTTGAGAATCAAGTCAAAGAAAATAAATCAGAAAAGTTGATGTTTGATGAGCAAAGCTTCTTTGCTGATTTTGATCATGGGCCTAAAGAGCTGCAAGTTTTGAAGGATAACTTAATGGTTTCAGAAGAGAAAATTGTTAAAGCATTATCAAGGTTTGATAGCACACACAATTTTGTTGAAGAACTCTACTGGAAGTCACAGTTTGAAGAGAGACAGAATGGAGTTAAAGGAGTCACTCTTTCCAAGTTGCAAACTATCAAAGAAGCATTGGAATCATTAAAGATAGATTATTTGCATTTGCTCTCAGATAGGGATAATGCCATTAAGTTTGCAGAAGAGACCTATGATGCCTACCAAGAGAAGGAGAAAGAGGTTGATCATCTTTACCTTGATCTTTCCTTAGCTCATCACTCTTTATGCAAGGGAGAAAATCAAACTCCTATTGCAGCCACACTTGAAGGACAAGAAGCTGATACAAGGATTATGGAGATCAAGCAAATAATTGAAGGTATTAATGAACTCCATAATGATGAAACCTTGCTTAATTTTAAGGAGATTCATGAAGATGATGGTAATTGGAAGGTAAATCAAGAGTGTGAACTCTTGAGTTGGGAAGAGAACTTACCTCAAGAAGGGATAGCTTGCAGCCATGAGCTTAAATCAACAAAGTGCATGTTAGCAAATGTTCAGTTGGGTGTAATGGAGGTAGGAGACCAGCTAGTTGATTTCAAACTTCTCAGAGAATGTAGGGACGAGATATATTCTGTGATTGATAATCCTCCAAGCTTGTTTGTAAGTGAATGCATAAGAGGTTTAGAGAATTCAGTCTCCATATGGGAAGTGTTGATTCATGACGACTTCCCCATCTTTGACACCAAGGTGTTAAAACATGTTTTGGTAAGACATATTGTTTACATGCCTGACAGTTTATCCTTTGGATTGAGTAATGCTCACACTATCTTGTCTTGGGAGAAGGATTTGAAGACGATGTTTGTTTCAGGCTCCCTTGTTTTTGAAGCTTTCTTGGATAGACTTCAATGGTTTACCAAAGAAGTCAATAATTTTCTGGGTGTGCAATTGGAGTTGATTGGTACTCAGAAATTTGTTGTGAAAAATCTTTTGGGGTATGGTAGGAAGGTTCATTGGAGGGATAAGGATCAAACTTTCAAAATTAATGGTGTTTTCTCCTTTCTTATCAGCCACTTGATGATTCCATTTGTTTATCAACAAATGGATTGGAGAGAAATTTTGAGCAAAGAATGGTTCTTGGCTGTAATGGAACTCTTAGAGTGGGTGTTTCCACCCTTGTGTTCGAGCAATTTGGTCAAGATGAATGTGGATTTTCAATATTGCAGCAGTGGTTCCTACTCTTGTTTGCAGATTTCTTTGAACTCTAATGTTGAGTCTTTCATTCTTGATTTGGTGGTAGCTGCTGGTCACTCCATTGCAACAACAACAAGCGAAGATTCTAGACTTATTACTCATGAAGTTTGGGAGAAAGTTGAACTTAGACAAATTATTTACTTTCTTAACAATCTATCTCTTGAGTTGAGTGATGTTTTGGCCCATCCTAATCCTTTGAGGGAATGGGAATTGAGGACAACTTTTGTTTTGCGCTCCATTAATGTTGATGTTTTCATGAGTGGGCTACATGGGTTTATCAAAGAAGACTTTAAATTCTTGAGTTTGCATTTTGCCTTGATTAGTACTTGGAGAAGTGTTGAGTACTATTTCAGATGCATTGGAGGACATTTTCAGTTGAGTATCCACGTTTGGAATACTCAATATGGCTTGAAGGAAATTGTTACTAGTAGAAAGAGGAATCTTTGGAGAGATAAGAATTTAATTTTCAGATCCTCTGATGATCTCCCCATCTTCGCCAATCATTTGAAGGTTCTTTTTGCTCATCAACTGGTGAATTGGAGAGCTATTTCGAACAAAGGATGGTTTAATGTTGGTTTGGAGTTTCTTGAGAAGATGTTTTCAGCCTTGGTCATGAGCAATTGTTCTATTATGGACGTTGATTTTCAGTATTGCAGCAACTGTTCAGTTCATTGCATGATGATTTTCCTAAAATCAGATTTTGAGAGGTTTATTTCAGTTTTCATGGGCAGCTGGTCCAGTCATTCTTCCTCTTCTCAATCTTTTTTCAGTAATGGTTTATGGCCTCAAAAGTGGGAAATGATGCTTCATAGTGATTTGGACCAGATTTGGATAGTGTTTAAGTTCCTTTCCAATGATTTATTCTATACAAATTCTTGCACTAGTGTTTGGGGCAGCGAACCCTTGCTTGTTTGGGTTCAACCTTTTGAGACTTTTGAGATTTTAGTGGGAGTTTTCATAAATTTTCTTGCATATATCAGAATTATTCAAAAGAGGCATTATACATCCTTGAGGAGCTTTGATGATGCGGCTGTTATGTACATGCAAAGGGCTGTTTATTCTTTTACAAATAGCTATGATGGAGTTACATTTGTTGTTGTGATTTGGTTTGATGCTTTGAGGAGTGATGTTGATGAGAATATCTTTGAGTTGTTTAGAGTAATCTTCTTTATTCTCGGGATGGCGATTGACATTAACATTGCAGATGTTAATTCCTCAGAGATTATTGGGCATGAGATGCTGCTAGATTTTGATTCCATTCCTTCCATGTTTTTCAGTTTGAATTTTAGGCATGCTATCTCCTTGAGGTTGCAGGGATGGTTTATGCAGTTCTGGTGCAGTGATTTCATTCGTGTGTTCAGAGTAGAGCAGCATCAGCATGATGGAACCTTTCCGAGATGGACTTGGGACCCTGGGATCCTAAATATTTGGTGGGATCAGTTTGGAGTGTTGTGGCATTGCTTGAGGACAAGCAATTTTGGGAAGGGCGGACTGTAATGTCCCCATTTTGGCCATACGCTCTTCTTTGACTGATAGCCTATTTCTGGAAATCCGTAGGTTGATCAGAAGTTAAATTAGGGTTTCCTTGCTTGGCGATTTGTGGCATTTCTAGGTATTTACTATTTTTAGTATATACTAATTTTTGGCAGTGGTTCAGTTGTCAGCCTTCATTAAGTCATTTTCAGTTGGAGCAGTTGTTATTATGGCTTGGTCTTCAGAGAGCTTTACTTGGTGAAAAATGTTTAATTAAAGGCATTATGTTTTAATTCACTATTGACACCCCCTTGGCCTAAGGAGATAACTTAAGTTGTTTTTAAAGTGGGGCCATGAAGGGTACGCCTTCATAAAGAGCTTGATTAATTTTATTAAGAACTTTATTCTTTGAGCAAAAGTGGACGCCACTTTTATATTATTTGAATAAAGTGAAATTCTTGGAGGCTTTTGGGACGCCACTTGAGAAGTTGACTGGTCTTTGGGAATTGGAAAGGTCTCTTGTGTCTTTTGAGCTGCTTCTCAGGCAATTGAAGAGTTTTGTTGAGCTCTTATTTATTGAAGGCTTTTGCTCCAGCTTTTGATCCATGAAAATTATGCTAAAGTTATGCTGTCGAAATGACAATTGACAAATTGCTTCGAGGAAGTCTACCTCCTAGCCTCTCATCCAATTTCGTGTTTGCAATATAACACCTAGTTGGCTACATTGCTGCTTCTCAACTTCAGACTAGCAGATTGAGCATCAAAGATTGAAGAATTTTGGAGATTTTGGTAATTTTGGTTTGCTGTTTCATCAACTGCTGAAAGTGATTTTTATTCATGGCTTATTTTCCAGCTTGAATTTCGTTCTGGGTATTTAACCAATCTGTTTGCTGACCTTGGGCGACCATTCATGCAAGTTTTGAGATTTTATTTTGAAGTGCTTGATTTTTAATTAAAATCGCCCTTCCCAAGAGGGCCGTACCATCTCATATGCATTGGGAATTGTGCAAGTTAAAAAATAAGTTGAAGTTGCTGCTGTTTGGTGCTTGGTTTTTGGGCGCCTACCTCTTGAGAAACATTTGCAAAAGATTTCAGTCAATTCGGAGGTGAAACGAGTGAGTTATGAATATTTTACTGTTTCACAGTCTGCTGTTATAATTTCCAGAATTCTGATTTTTATATCAGACTGTTGCAATTTCCAGTTTTTTGGCTTATACTTCAGTATTTGAGTGTTATATCATTGTAGAAGTTCATACTTGTATCTAAGGTTCATTCCTTATCAATTGTACTTAGTAATTTGCAGAGTTTTATTTGTAAGGTTGAGATTAAGCATTACTAATCCAACCATTCTTTCATTTCTGCAATTTACTTTCTGTTTATCATTAAATTACCCCTGGATGGTTTACCGCCAGTGTGGAAAATCTATTTGTAACACTCTTATACCCACTTCATAGTGGTGAATCCCCACAGCATTGTGGATGCCCGCCGCAGCGGATGAATTGCTTTCTATTGTAATCTTTTCCCCCCACTGTTTGGTGGTAGTGTGGAATTGTTTCTCATGGCTGGTTATCCGCCTAACAGTTTATAATTTCAATTTCCTAGACTCCGTCATATGTTAGCACCTCGCCCTCAGTGGGATCTTGAGTGCACATTCTTGACGTTGAGTAGTTCTTCCATTCAAATTCAGTTTCTTCAATTCAAGTTCAGTATCTTCCATTCAAGATCAGATTTTAGTTTGAGGCTAACGCTAATCCAATCATCTATTGCTGGTTATTTTGTGTTACTTCTTCGAAAAAAATTGGTTAGCATATTTCACTTCAAGTCTTTTATACCATTTTAGTTTCACAAGTAGTTGCACAACTAACTCCAAGCATCAACCTATCCTTTTATACCAACACATATATTACATGAGTTCATTAATATTGCAACTACCTTACAGATTAATTGTAAGTTACGCTGCTAATATTATAAGCTTGATTATCACACTGGGTCCACAATATTGTTTATCATTTGATATGAAGATGATTCAAATGAGCCAGAGTGTCTCAAAAGTCTGAAAGTTCAGATTATCAGGAACTTGGTGTTTGCATTACAATGATACAAATGAGCTCAAATGTCTCAAAAGTATGAAAGCTAAGATTGTAGAGAAACCAGGGATTGTGGGACTTTGTATCGTGCAATACAGCTGAAAAGTTTCAAAAGTCCTGATTGCATGGAGATTGGGCATAGCAGAACTTTTCCATGGGTAATACATGTATCTAAGTCAGGCAAGTTCCAATTATATGAAAACCAGTGGCAACAGAACTCTATTATGCATAGTAAATGAAAGAATCCCCTGAAAGTAGGGACAGTCTGGAATTGGGAGGTAGCGGAACTTTTCTACAAAAAGTACTTGTAAATAACTCTCAAGAGTTATGACAGTAGTGAAATTGAGAGTTATTAGACTTAGTTATGCTTTATTACATGTAATACATGTAAAGAAGTTTTAAAAATTTCAACTATAGGGAAATTGGGGATCGCACCTAAAACATGTAAAGAAGTTTTGAAAATTCCAATTGTAAAGAAACACGGGGTAGAGGAACTTTGATACATGCAATACATTTACAGAAATACCAAAACTTCCAATTGTGAACAACTTAAGCATTTTTTAATGAAAATATAAATGCTGCTCAAAATTAATATATTGTAGGTCCATTCACAAGTGACATGAACACAACATCATAGAAGAGGGTTTTGACATAACCATGTAAAGGATGTCTTATTGCTAAGACATTATGTATGGTGGATTATTGTATTTGTGAACAGAAGAAAATATTTCTCTTTCCCAAATGTGGGATAAATGTTTTTAGAATTTCTTCCTTGGTGCAATTTTCACCCGTCACCAAAATACCTTGCCTGTACTAGTGCCTCACTGAGTAAACTACTTGTTCCTGAACATTTTCTAATATATTAGTATGGAATATTTTATGTCACCGAGAAAATGGCAGGGGCAAAACTGCCTGTAGAAATGGGAAACAGCAATTTCAGTTCATTGGGCAACTTTTTGCAATCCGAATTCATGTTTCTAGTAATTTAGGATGAGCTGATGACCTATTCTCACTTGCTAAAATTCACATTTTTGTGGTGGCAGAGTACTCATAACACAATCCATGACCATTTTGAGAATCCATATGTTATGCATCACAAGAATCCCACAGAAACATCACTAGAACATGTGCATAATTAATCAACCGTGTCTCTAGATTTGATTACACCAAGCTCTTGATCATTTTGCATCCCATGTGTCTTTGATCTTTAGAAATTTCAAGTGGCTTGAAAGGATATTACAACCAAATCCTCAACAACAGAGGGCATATTGTTTAGTTAAAGAACCCTTGTAATTTTTATAACATTTATATGAGCAATAATTACAAAGCACAAGAACTCGCGATCACAATTTTGGGATCATAAGTCACAAATCACAACTCACAACTCAAAAGTTAATGGCTATGAAGTCTCAAGTAGCCAATGGCTGAAGGTTTGAACAGGAAGAGGTATTTATTACAACTACCCAAATAAACACTAGCATAAAATGGATTTATTAAAAATGTTTTAAGAAAATTTCAAGTACAGGTGTAAAGAACTCCAAAAACCTTTGCCAACGTCCTTGATTGGTGAAGCAATACTAGTGCTTTTATTCCCAATACATACTTTTGTGATAAGGATGTAAAAACCATCAAAGGAAGGATTACAAAACATAGATAAGAGGATTGGTGTAACAAATGAAGTCTTGGCTACAATGGACACGATTAAGTGTTATGCATGGGAAAATAGTTTTCAAGAAAAAGTCCAGCATATTAGGAATAATGAGCTTAACTGGTTCTAGAAGGCACAATTTACTAGAATCATTCAACAATTTCATTTTGAATAGCTTCCAGTACTTGTTATAGTGGTTGCTTTTGGAGTATATACTTGATGGCGAACTAACACTTGCAAAATTCTTTATTAGGATGTATAAACTTGAACCAGAAGCTTCTCTATTTGCCATCATATTGTGTATTTAACCTACACATACAAAGCGAAAGCACAACATATTAATTTTTTAATACAAAAAAATTACCTAAATTATACATAAATCATAAAAAGTTTCAAAAGTCCTGATTGCATGGAGATTGGGCATAGCAGAACTTTTCCATGGGTAATACATGTATCTAAGTCAGGCAAGTTCCAATTATATGAAAACCAGTGGCAACAGAACTCTATTATGCAGTACAAAATCTAAAATAAAATCTATGAAGTTTTGGTATTTGGAAGCAAAGGTTGTCATCTTTGTTTCATCACCTAAGGTATGAAACCATGCCCTAAAGATAGAATCATGTTTCTAGGTGAAAAATCCCTTTTGAAGTAGTTGCGACATCCAAATTAAAGGTGCTTTGGGTCATGCTAGGAAGTTAGTGAGGCTGACAAACAATACAGAGGTGGGAGTTTTAAAGATTGGGGGTTGAAGACACCTCGTGACTCTTGCCACTATCAACGATCGAGTTTTAGGAGTACCAAGCAAATCACCCCTTAAGGTATGCAAATGGAGGAAAATCCGAACTCACAATTTCAATAAGATAAAATAGTGATCAAGGTTCAACAATGACTCATACCTTGTACCAAATTAAGAGTATGCCCACACCTCCAACTTTGATGGGATGTATGAAGGGAATTTATCGAGGATCAAGGTTCGGGGATGCTTAAAAAGGACTTTGGGTAAGGGGATTGGTAAAAGTTTGACTCCGAACGGATATATAAAGGAAACAGTGAAGTTTGGGGTTCACGAATGACAAAGAACAAGTACCTAGGTCGAAGTAAGGCCACAACTCTTAACTCGATTAAATAATTGAAAATATTGAGTTAGGAGTTGGGGGTTGGGGTGATTGTTTGAGGTACCCATGTAAGGGGAAGGCTGAAACGTTGGCATCAAAAGAAAACCTAAGGCAAGGTGGGGAAGTTGGTGATCAAAAGGAAGGGATGCCAATAAGGAGAGCATTGAAATTCCAACAAGGAAAAAGTGATGAAGGCATGGAACAAGTGAGAGGTATGCTGGGATAGAAAAGTTTGATATCCTAACAGGAACAAAGGAACAAGGTTGAGTTGGGGGGAAAGGCATACCAAGGCCAAAAACTCCAAAACTTTGACAACCTACACACTTTGAAAGTTTCAAACCTAGTGGGCACGCACATGGGGGAAGAAGAGGGCAAACACATATGCATACTTTGACCAAGGGAGACACTTGAAATGGGAAATAGGCCTTTGGTCCACAAACATAATTTAATTGAAAATGGGACATAACAATTGCCCGCATGGAAACTTTTTGTTTGTTTATTTTGTTCAAGTGTAGACATTTATTTCCCCTTATCCACATTGGCAGATTTAACTCAACAAATTCACTCAATAAAATCTAGAAAATGCAAAAGAGTCCAAGTTGATTTTACACCTAGCTAAAATTAAAAACAATCACAGCATGAAACATGAAAACTTTAGACATTTTTGTGAAGAACGATTTAGGCATGTTTGAGTTGGTCAGTCTTGCCGATTCTCAATAAGTCTTAATGAATCTTGTCAATTTTGGATAAGTCTTGGTCAATCTTGCCAACTCTCAAACACCAATCCAACTTCCCACTCTAGGGCTGAGTTGAGTAAGACTTGGTACTAATTGTGAGACCTAACAAGTCCTACTACTACGTATTTAACTAGTTGTTGAACCTAAAAAAATTCCTCTTTTCTAGTTTTTTTGTTACACTCTCCTATTCATCTTTAGACTTGTTGAGATAACCCTCATCTGACTCTAGACCAAAGCCTTAAGCTTTTGCAATCACTCTAAAGCATTGCAACCTTAGTCCAAGATTATTCGCTTTATTTAGCTTCATTGAATTCCTGCTCTTAGATATGCTTGCTTGAATTTCCTCTTCCATCATATATATTCCAAAAAGTAGTGTCGGAATCCCAAACTGTGCAAGCGAAGATTGAGAATTTCCTAATTTGCAAGTGATTTTCTCCATTACATGCATATATGTCCACTTCCTAACAACACTCTGCATAAGTCCATGTTGTAGTCATTTGTGCATTATGTCATTTTTTACACATCTCAATACAATTATGTTTAATATTTTCTTTTTTGGCTTGTTTGATAAACACTTAAACTAAGAAAAGAAATGTAATCTAGTCCCTTTGTATTAAAACTTTATTGTATCGTATACTATTGTCAGGCTCCAAAATTTCCAAATGTTTTTGATCCTTGTTGCTAGGATATTTGTTTTGTGTTATCTCACATATGGACTCTAATTGCAAATATCCAAAATTCAAGAGGATCACCTGTTGGTGTAATGGTGAGATGGTTGCCCCATTTGTGGTGCAACCAAGGTTCAAATTCCTGCCTGGACCTTAGCTGTGTATACCGATTTGGTCTCAATTGTTCGGAGGTAAATAAAGTGGCGGTTGATCTTGGAGGACGTGTTGCAGGTGTGTGCTGCTCATGGATTCAGTTTCCTATTGGCGTGTGCTGCTTGTGGACTATTGTCAGACCCACATGAGTCTCTCATGCCTGGCAGGTTCTATATCGGACCCGCGTGAGTCTTTCACTCCTTTTGCTTGGTTGGTCTTGGAGAGATAAGGATGACACAAATAGAGGAATGGCACTATTCCAGCAGGGAGGTAGGCGGGACTGCTGGTATGCGGAGCACTGGGTGACCAATGGTGGTGGTGGTTTAGCGGGGATGAGGCCCCCCGAATGTCGTCTCACTAGTTCATAGCTCCAGTCAAAAGCATACGAGTGCTGCCCCTTAGTAGTGATTTACCAAGCAAAAAAAAAATATATCCAAAATTCAATGTTGTTCATCCTTTACCTCCATTATAATTTATATTGCACTGATTGAATTTTCTTCTTTACTAAGGTATTTGAGGATAAACCGCTAGCCAATCTACTATGTATTCAACCCACTCCTTATATTTTTAATTTAAAATTTTAAAGAGAATTTCAAAAATGTTTGTGCATTATAGTAATTCTTTTGAAATTGTTGGAGGCTGTAATATGTATGCATGCATATCATAAATTAAAACAATAAAGATTTGGAGAAAAGTGAGGCTTTCCTAGTACATGAAAATGTAAAAATGAATGATAAGGCAAATGGTATCCCGATGAGATATTTCCCTAGTAAGGGTAAAGAGTCCTTGTGACACTTGAATCCATCAATCAAGTCTTCGATGATGAGTGACGGAAAGAAAACTTAGCCCCATCAGGTAGGAGATTGAAGTTTTTAATTCTGATGTTCCTAGTTGCTTTATCAATTTGTTTTGCTTAATTTGCAAAGGATAAGGTAGTAAATTGTCATTTGTTAGATGTTAGATTGCTTTGGTGGTGTCTCGGTATTTAATAATGTAAGAGGCATTTCATATAACTTTAGAAGGATACATTGTCCACAACAGGTCTTCGGTTCTTTGGTCTGTCAATGTTCAATTTTTGGAAGTACAGATGTTTTTGTTGAAGTTATAAATAGCTATGTAACTCGGGGATGCATCCCTAAACATCTTGGGGATGCCTCAGAAACATCCCCATGTTGTCCCCAAAATTTGCCAAAAAATCGAAAACATCTCTAATATGGCCAGTGGAAACTCAAAAATGCCAGGTGACGGTTAGCCACACCCTATGGCCCAACCACTTTACAATTTTTTTTTTTAACACAAAAATAATATGCATAAAACCTAAACCTAAAAACAACATTATAACATTCAAAACAATCAAAAATAGCTCATTTGTGTCATTTTGCAAATTGTGAAGAGTTGAGCAAGATGAGCACAGATGTGAAAACCAAGTGAAATAAGGAAAGAGAAGTGAGGAAAGGGAAAAAGAAGACCAAGTCTCCATCATTTGAAGTAAGTTCATTATTTTTGTTTATTTTTACAAATTCTTGTGCATTTTTGTTTGTTTTTGTCAAAATTTCACTTAAGAGGGTTTTTTGGTTTGTTTGTGTTTTATGTTTGTACTTGCAACTATCACTTACATTTCAACCAAAAAAAACAATGACCACTAGCAGCAGTAAGGGTAGTGATGGTCAAGAAATTGAAATTGAACAAACATGTCATGGAAGTTCTTCAAAGAGTGTGAGTATTTCAAGGACACCTAGTTCAGAAAATCCATTTCAACGCCCTCCTAACCTCTTGAAAAATTATGCAAAGGGCCCATTTAACCCAAAAAAACCTCTTTTACAATTTACAACAGCCATAGACAGTAAGAAAAAAAATTCAAGGGGGAGTAGAGTATGGATGTGTCATATTTGCAAGGAGGACTATAGGGACAGCTACACAAGAGTTTACTCCCATCTTTTAGGCATACCTCATTAAGGGGTAAAAGCATGCCAAACCATAACATTAGCTTAGAAGGCCGAGGTGACTAGGTTGCACATTGAGGATGAAGCCAAAAAAATAAGAATGCCAATGGAATCTTTGCAGCCTAGTGAGTCATTGTCTAGTGCTACTACTGAATTTAGGAGTGTTGAGCCTAAGAGTAAAAGAGGAAAGAAATGGTCCATTAGTGTTGCAAGCATGTTTAACATGTAATCACGAGATGTAGTTGATAGTTCTATTGCCAAATTTTTCTATGCTAATGTCATACCATTTCATGTGGCACACTCTCCATTTTTTAAACAAACATTCAAAGATGCACTTTTTGCTGGTCCTTCATATGTTCCCCCTAGAGATCATAAGCTATGCACCTCCCTCCTTAATAAGGAGTATTCCAAGGTGAGTATAATTATGGAGCTGAGACAAGTTTGGATAAGGGATGGTTGCTCTATCATTATGGATGGGCAGACCAACAGGCTCTTATTTTCTTAGAGCTATTGATTGTTCGGGGAAGAGGAAGGATGCAAGCTTCCAATTTCATATTTTGAAAGATGTCATAAACGAGGTTGGACCCTCTAATGTTGTACAAATAGTGATTGATTCAGCCCGTGTATGCAAGTTAGCTAGATTAATGGTGGAGGATGCTTACAAGCACATTTTTTGGACCTCATGTTGCGTTCATGCGTTGAACAACACATTGAAAGATAGATTGGATGAAGGAAGTGGTGTCAAAAGCTAGAGGCATTTAGATGTTCATTTGCAATCATCACACATCACTTGCTTTGTTTAGGAATTTTTTGAGGAAAGAATTCCTCAAGCCTGCAGATACCAAATATGCTAGCTACTTTATTTTGTTGGAGAGGATGATTGAGGTGCAAGAGCCTCTACAATTAATGGTGGTTAATTTAGAGTGTGCTAGATGAGCAGAGGCAAACACAGCTGAAGGAAAAAGTGTCAAACAAAAAATCCTCAACAATGATTGGTGGTCCACAATGAGATAAGAGACTCTTGTTTTTTATTTTTTAATGAAAAGCTGATTTTTAATATTAAATTTCTGATTTTCTTATTAACTAATACATTGCTGATTTTAATATTAAATTTATGGTTTTCATTTTATTATTGATATTAAATTAATAAATTGCTGATTTTATTATTAAATTTTGATTTTATATTTTTTATTGTTTCTTAGTTTATAACTTGTAGTTTACTAAATTTATTTCATTCTTTGCAGATATATTTGCTCCATTATCTCACCTATTGTGCAGATCATAAGCTATGTTGATAAAGACTCTCCTAGCCTTGGAGAGATTTATGAGACATTTGACAGCATGCTTAGACAAATGAAGCAAGCAATTCATAGCAAGGACCCTAATTTGGGATTTTATGAGCACATTAGGCCCATTGTGACACAGCAATGACAAACTATGAACACCCCACTTCAAATGACTGCCTAACTCTAAATCACAAATGATATACAGCAAGACTTGGGAGAGTGCCTCCATCTGATGATGAAGAAGTGAAAGAAGGCTTCATGAAGGCCCTCAGGAAAATGTATACCGAGTCTAGCAAACTTAGAGCACAGTGGCTAGCCTTTGTGAGTCTTCGTGGACAACATTCAGTAGACTAGAGGCAAAGATGGATAGAGCTCCATTAGATGGTGGACATGGCATGGCAAGGATGCACCAGAGTTGAGGATGCTTGCCACTCATCTCCTTTCACAGGTTGCTAGTTCCTCTGTTGCAGTGAGGTATTGGTCTACATATAGCTTCATCCAGTCAATCAAGAGGAATAGGCTTACCTCTAGACGATCAGAGAAGTTGGTGGTTGTGTATAGTGTCTTGCGGCTTCAAGATCAACAAACACTTGAGTATCGTCAAACCCCAGCCACAAGTTGAGATGTTGAACACAAAGATACTACACAAGTTGATGATGAGGAGGCACATGACCTATTGCTTGAGGTTCCATTAGATCAAGATGAGACTGCCTCTCATAGTGACAGCTGCATATTTGTATATTTTTGCCATTTTGTAGTTGAAACTTGCAGCCTTTGGGCATTTTGATGTAATTTTCATATAATATATATGCACATTGTTAATGAATGCAATTAAATTTTGTTAAAACTTTATTTGTTTGTCGCTTTCTATGAAATGAAAATATCAATTGAACTCTAATATTATGTGTTAAGGTTCTATGATGTATATGATGATTGCCTTATGAATGCTATCATGTGAATATTTGAAATTTTCTATAATTTTTAAATTTTCCCTATATTTTAATAGCCATTCCCTAAAAAATGGCCTCCCTCCTGTCCCCGTCCTTGAAAGGCATCCCCTTGTCCTCTGTCATCCCCGTCCTAAAAACCTGGGGTAACATATATAAATAGTTCTTGCCCTCTATTGATGGCTCATTTTGAACTGATAATTATAGAAATTATAATAAAATCATAAATAAAAAAATGATAATAATAATATTCTAGTCTAGCAGGCCTCGCCAATTGGTAAGGTGAACCAATTACCATAATGAAGGTCAGTTTCAAACCTCACCGGGGCAAGCTTCTCATGGTGAAGCAGCTGTACGTAAGAACACTTTGTGCCCTTAATTCTGATGCTGATTTTTTTGTTTTGTGTGTTTGATGTTTAATTAGGGTTTTCTGCTTTTTTTGGTTTTTTTTTAAATATTTGCAAAGGAATAAAATGCAAAAAACATAAAGAAATTCAACAACTATGATAATAGCTCCTCTAATACAAGTTTTATTGGCTCATTATTCAAGAGAAAAAACTATTACAATCATACCCGAAATTATCTGAAGACATGCAGTTGTTGTTCGTTACTTTCAGCCAAAAAACTACTTCATAAACAGGTTTGAATCTTCCTCAATAGTCTGCCTTTTTGGTCACTGAAAATGTGGCTGGGTTCCTTGGGCTTGGGCGCCCCTTTTGTATATTTTTTCTGATTTTTTTTGAAGCCCTATGTTAAAATCGCCCCTCTTCTAGAAAGGCTGACCCTACTGCAAAGAATGGTTGATAACACACCAGTCATACCTCCCTTATTCTGATTTATTTTGGCAGATGATAAATCAACAATCGTACCCTTTCAATCTTGCGATCACTGATAATAAAAATCAAACCCTTTTGTCTTTCCGATCTGCACAATAGAACATCTAAATGATGCCCTCCTAAATGCCAAATTCAACAGGTATTTCATTGCTTCAAACGGCTACAAACATTGAAGAAGAAACATTCTCCAATGGCTCGAGGATTGAAAACCCTTGGCTTTCACTTCTCAGACAAATTTCATCAACAACAAATGCTCAATCAAATGCCTCCAAAATAACTCCAAAGTGAAATATATATCTTCTCATGAGAAGTTCGAACTTTCTCCAAAAAGGCATTTAATAACATTAAAATGTTATTTATTTGCATTTTTTAATATTTCACTCAAAACTTAGGAGTTGGTGCCCAATTTATTAATTTGGCCCCCTTTTAATGATGTTTTGACCCTCAAGTTATAACATTAAAGTATCACCTTTTAATTAATTAATGTTATGCTAGCCAAATAACATTAATAACTCATTAAATTCATCATTTCTCAACACGCCATCTGAATTGGGAACTCGTCTGATGATTTTCCATACAATCACATGCCTTACTAAAAATAGTAAGGGTCCCACTTTGTCTTTGTCTGACTTACTATAAATAGTAAGTTGAGCAAACTGAGTCCCGGAAGCCTCAAACGAAAGCCAAAGCTGATCATCACTGAACGCTGGAGGTGATACAATCCTCAGAAGACCCTCTCATCGCCTTCATTAGCCTACGAGGGTCATAATGATAGGCTAATCTGTTGAATACAAATGTCTCACTTTGGAGGGGACATTATAGTCCTCCCTCCCTGAAATTGCTTGCCCTCAAGCAATCTCAATGTTGGGTATTGTAAGATCTCCTCACCTTCCCAGGTGGCATCCTCTACTGGTAAATCCTTCCATTTGACCAAATATTTTGTGATAGTCTGTTCCCGTACCCGCCTCTCTCTAAAATCCAAGATAGCCTCTAGCTCAAGAATCAGTTTCCCCTTGTCATCCAGGGGTGGCAACACTGTTGATGGAGTCACGTGATGTCCCAATGCCTTCTTGAGACGTGATACATGAAAGATATTGTGAACTTGGCTATCTGCTGGGTGATATATGAAAGATATTGTGAACTTGGCTATCTGCTGAGACGTGATACTTCACCCACTCGCCTGATAATCCGAAAAGGCCCATAGTAGCGTGGTTTCAATTTTTCAGCACCACTTTTCCTGGGTGTAGACTATCGGTACGGCTGCAACATCAAATATACCATATCTCCCACCTCGAATGATCTCTCGATCCTCCTCTGATCAACATATTG
Organism: Sequoia sempervirens; assembly: GCA_007258455.2. Lineage (NCBI taxonomy): Eukaryota > Viridiplantae > Streptophyta > Pinopsida > Cupressales > Cupressaceae > Sequoia > Sequoia sempervirens. The sequence goes on from VDFB02270651.1 coordinate 495,900,220, forward strand.
TTTTTGCTGATTTTGTGCCTTAGTGATATTCTCCTTGAGAGCCTTCATAATGTTCTAACTCTGCAACAAGTCTCCTGCACTAGGCACTCTGCTATCACTAAATACAAGGTCGATGAAGCCAAAAGTTTCATTCTCGTATAACGCCATGAAAGGTGTCATCTATATAGACATGTGGAAAGTGGAATTATAACAAAACTTGCAGAGGTAAATCCACTTTACCCAAGCCTTCTGCTGCCCAGCTATGTAATTTCTGAGATAACCTTCCACCCATTTATTAACTATCTCTGTCTGCCCGTCTGTCTATGGGTGATAGCTGGTACTCTAGGTCAACTCAATCCCACAGAGTCTGAACACCTCCTGCCAAAAGTGACTCATAAACCAGCTGTCCTTGTCACTGACTATGGTCCAAGGTAATCCATGTAGTCTAAAAACCTCTTGGAAGGACAATTCTGCCACCTGTGTAGCCGTGTATGTAGTTGTGATCGGAAAGAAGTGGGCATATTTTGTTAACCGATCTACAACCACATATATACAGTCTCTCCCCTAGGCTTTAGGCAAGCCCGTAATAAAGTCCATGGACAGGCATTCCCACTTCCTATCAAGAATCGGAAGTGGTTGTAATAAACCTACCGGGTAGGTGTGCTCCTGTTTGTTTTGCTAATAGACTGGACACTCCCTAACATACTAAAGAACATCGGACTTGAGCCCTTTCCATGTAAATCTCTCCCTAATCTGCCTGTAAGTTTTGAAGTATCCTGGGTGTCTTGCAGTAGGCACATCATGGAAAGCCCTCAGTATAATGCTCTTCATTTCTGACCCTGGTGTCAAATATATCCTGCCCTTATATATGATGAGCTCATTGAAAACTGCATATTTGTTGTCCTGAATTAACCCCTCAGTGATCCCAGATGCCCATGTGTCCTTGGCATACTCTGCCACAATCAGGTGCCTCCAATCCTCTGAGATTTGAACCATAGTGTTCAAGTGTGGTCTACGAGATAGAGCATCAGTGATGACATTCTGAGTACCTTTGAAGTATGTAATGTTGAAGTCATACGACTAAAGCTTATTGACCCATTTCTGTTGGCAGTCATTAAGATCTCGCTGCCCCAAAAAGTGTCTAAGACTATTGTGGTTAGTTTTAATACAGAATTTACTACCGACGAGATATTGTCTGAATTTGGTCAAAGCGTGCATAATGGCCAACATCTCTTTATCATAGATACTATAACCTCTCTTTGGCCCCCTAAGCTTCCTGCTCTCAAATGCAATCGGGTGCTTCTCCTACATAAGCACAGCGCCAATTCCCTCACCCAAGGCGTCACACTGAAGCTCAAATGGCTTCGTGAAATCTGGCAAGGCAAGAATGGGACAAGTGGTCATAGTCTGTTTGAATCTCATAAAGCACTCCTATGCCTCCGAAGTCCAAATAAAAGCACCTTTTTTCATCAAGTCCGTGAGAGGCGTTGCATGACGCGAATAACCACTGACAAATCGACAATAGAAACCACAAAACCCCAAAAAATCCACGCAACTATGTGAGATTCTTTGGAGTGGGCCAGTCGATGATAGCACGGATCTTGTTAGGATCCATCCTCACACCCTCTGCACTAATAATATGACCCAAATATAATAATTTTGTCATGCTGAGGTCACACTTTGATTCTTTTGCATACAAAGAGTCTCTATCCAAAATTCCCAACACTGCATCCAAGTGAGCGAGGTGTTCCTCTCACGTTCTACTATACACCAGTATATCATCAAAGAATACAAGTACAAACTTCCTCAACTGTGGTTGGAAGATTCTATTCATTGTGGCCTGGAACGTGGTTGGCGCATTGGTTAGCCCAAATGGCATAACCACAAACTTGAAATGCCCACAATGGCATCTAAATGTCGTCTTCTCTATATCCTACTCACACACCCTAATCTGATGATAGCCAGATCTCAAATCAATTTTTGAAAAGAAACAAGCACCATGTAGCTCGTCGATTAACTCATCGATATGTGGGATGGGGTATTTGTTTTTAACGGTTCTCTTATTCAAAGCCCTGTAGTCAATGCACATACGAAGAGTACCATCTTTTTTTTTTACTAAAACCACTGAGGCAAATGGTGACTTACTTGACCTAATGTGACCCATGGCGAGCAACTCCTTAATGGTTTTTTTGATCTCATCCTCGAGTCGTTTCGAATGTCTGTATGGAGTAATCATCACAGACTTAGCGCCCTCCTCTAGCTCTATGATATGCTCAATACCCCTATCAGGGGGTCCACCTGGTGGGATGTCGCTGAAAACCTTTCCATGTTTAATTCTAATCTCTTATATATCCAGGTGATATTCTATTTTATGCTATCCCTCCTGAGTAGGCATTAGCACACATCCAGCTGCCCATTCCACCATATTGTGCCGCATGAGGCTCTCCATCCGCCTGAGTGACAACATCCTGAAACTGCTATCTCTGATGGCCTTTAATATCTGAGTTTTTCCCTCTACCTCAAAACTCATCTCCATCTCATGAAGATCAAGAGTGAACTTGCCAATAGCATGGAGCCATCTCATCCCCAAAACTACATCTATGTCTCCCATATTTACCACATAGTAATCAGCCTTAAAGTTATAATTATTAAGGCGCATAGGGAGATCTTTGACCACTCTTTCGCACTTAAGGGTATATCCATCCGCCACTTTCACCCTTATACCTTCAAACTCCTCTGTCATGATCCCACGCTTCTCCACAAAGCGTGCATCAATAAAATTATGAGTGGCACCTATATCCAAAAGAGTGATGACCTTTTGACCTGCTAGGACACCACGCATTCTAAAAGACCCTTCCTGTTGGATACTAGTAATCCATGCCTCCTGTAGATGGATTTCCCCTTCCTTTTCCTCCTCTTTTTCTGACTTTTCATCATCTGATTCTTTTTTACCAGCTTGCTGGTCAGAATTTTCATATTCTAAATCTTCATAAAAAGCCCACATAACACGATTAGCTTTGCCCTTTGGTCTTAAGGGGCAATCGTGATTTGCATCGTATGGACCCTTGCAGTAGTAACATAGCTTCTTTTTTCGCAAATCATTTAATGTTTCACGGTCAAATGGGGCTGCTGATTTTCCTTTTTGATCCCCCTTAAAATCAGATTTTTCTTTATTCTTGTTAAATGGTTTATTGTCTCTAAATGAAGAAGAGCCCTTTGAGACAAACTTGCTGGATGGGGCTGCAAGTTCCATACCCCTTGCCTTCTTCATTGTTTCCTGCAACGTTGGTGGATCGAAAGCCTTAACCCACCCACGTAATGGCTCTAGTAAGCCCTCTATGAAGAGCACAACCAACCTCCTCTCCGAAATGTTTGTCACCATTACAGATAACTTCTGGAAATCATTGATATAGCTCTCTAAGCTGTCAGTCTGCCTAAGTTGTGGTAAGTCCCTGAAATAGACTTCTGGATTGTAATGTCCCCATTTTCATGAGCATCAAAGTTCGATGGGTTAGCCTATTACTTGGACCCTTATAGGCTAATATGTTTGGATAGAGGGTCTCAGTGGCAGATAATGGTGGATATTGGCATTTCCACCCATTCAGTTCAATGTTGGGCTCAGTGCAGGCCTTTGCAGTTTAGTGTTCGCCAGCTTTTGACGGCACGTCAAAACACTGAGAATTGAGGGAGTTATGAATATTTTAGTGGTTAAGTCATTTAATATTATAAAGTTATGATTTGACTTTATAATAATTAAAAGTCACTTAAAATATTTTAAAATAATGACTTAATAGTTATAAAGTGAAAATCAAAATCACTTAAGTCATTTAAAAGGTACGCCAACTTGGTTGAGTGAAATAATAAACTATTGAAATGATTTAAATACATTTTAAATGTATTTAATTGCAAAAGTGGCGTCACTTTTTGTAATTTGTGCCTTTTTGGAGATATAAGGCAAAAAAAGGGGCAATTCAACCTCATTACTGATGATTATTTGAAATTGCTTCTTGGTTTCTCTGTGGTTTGCCTGAGACAAGGGTTTCAGTACTTTCTTCCATTGAAGAACGAAATCTCTTTAGTGATGTGCAATTTTGAAGCTATGGAAGACCAGTTGAATCTTTGCCTTTTGAGAGCTTCATTCAGGAGTTCTACTTGTGCTTCATCAAATCTACAAAGGGTTTCATCAATTTCAGCCATTCCTACTTGGCATGTGCAACAATTATTTATTTAATTATTATGGAGAGATTCGGGTATGTTTGTTGCTTGTAATTTCATTGTAGCAGTTGAATAATGATTAATACATTGATCATTGCTCAGATCTAGTTTACATTTTAGTTTTATTTCCATTTATGCCTGGCGCACTTCTACATTTATTGCTTGAATTTCATCAAATCAAACACAAAAACACAGTTTTAGTTCAGGGTTGAGGTTGAGCCAACTGGGCTCACCACAGTGGTATCAGAGCTTAAATCCTGCCATCCTGTGGGAAATAAATATTATGAGCAAAAAGAAATCTTCAAATTCAGGCAAAAATTTCAATTGCGGATCAATTTCTTGGGTTTGAAGACAAACTTCATTAAAGGGAAGAAAATCCTCTGGTTGGTGATTTCTGGAAGCAGCCAGTAGAGACAAAATTCCGTCTCTTTTTGTTGAGAATTGTGTTTCTGTTCAGACCAGAAATGACAAACTTTGGCGTATTTTACATGCAGACCTGAAGACATATTTTACGGGAGCTGTTTAGAAGTCAGACGCAATTTTTTGTTGGGGACGTGTTGTGACTTTTTCACACATCGCCCCATTGCTAATGGGGACTCCCAGTAGTTTGGTAGTTTTTAGGGTTTTGTCTCCGCGCAACGGTTTCATGAGGTCACTTCCTTCAAAGTTTCAAGTCAGTCTTTTGAAAGTTGTTCGAGCCAAGTCAATAATCCATGCTTGAATCAGTGCATAAACGTCACAGAAGTGCTCAAAAGGCCCAAGAGACGTGGATCGCCTGTGCTTTCGGCCAATTCTGACACTTCCTACTTTCTAGGGAATCTGCTTTTTTGCTTTTTCGCTTTTTCATTTTTGGCATTTTTGGACCAAACGGGGTTCCCTATTTTTTAGGGATTTTGTTTTTTCTATTTTTAGAAAGTCAACCCTGGTCAACGAGTCAACTTTCCATCTTTAGAGCCAAAAATAACCAAAAATCGAAAAATCAAAGTGAAAATCGAAAAATCAACTAAAAAATCAGGAAAAGCATGGAAAAGCAAGCAAAAATCTGAGAAAATCAACTGAAAAGCATGAGAAAATCTGGAAAATCAGTCAAAAATCAGTCAAAATCTCAGAGAAAATCACCAAAAAATCAACCAAAAGGGCATGAAATTCATGATAAAATTTTGTCTAAGTCTGGAAAATTCGCCATCAAGAGAGCATGATCAGCTATCAGCAAGGTCGGCCCTTAAAATGAGGGACATGGCAGAGGATGTATGAAGTCCGCCCTTGCCTTAGTCAAAAAAATGGCATGGAAGTCGGCCCTACTTTTAAGGGACATGGCAAGAACCTTCCAAAGTCCGCCATGCCTTAGGGAAGAATGGAAGGCCTTCTTCAAAGTCTGCCTTGCCATAGAGAAGAATGGAAAGCCTCCTTCAAACTCCGCCCAGCCTTGGCAAGGTATGTGTGAAGTCCGCCCAAGCCTTGAGGAGGATGGCAAAGACTCTTAGATGTCCACCCTTGACTTGGCAAAGCACTTGGGAAGTCCGCCTAGGCATAAGAAAGGGAAAAAATTAAAACTTTTGCTAAGTGTTTGATGCCTTGAAGTAAAAATCCGAAATTTGCCTAAGTATGGAGGCCTAGAAAGAGGGAAAATTGAAATTTTGGCTAAGTATTTTAATGTTTTAAAGGGGAGAAATGCGAATTTTGGCTAAGTGTGGAAGGCAAATGCTTGAGAAAGTCCGCCATGCCTTGATGAAAGAGGGAAAGGACTTGAGGAAGTCCGCCTAGGCCATGGCAAAGGAAGAATGAAGTCCCCCTAGCATGAGAAAGAGGAGAAAGATTAAGAAATTCACCTAAGTATGGATGTCTAGGAAAAAATTGATGAAGTTGGCCAAGTATACAGAGAAAAATGCACATGGCAAAGAGGCAGGAAAGTCCGCCCTTGGCTAAGGGGGTTAAAAATTTGTCAAATATCATGGCATTTTTCCTAAGGGAGACATCCAAACACATACTTTGCCTAGAGAAATCCGTCTGAGCAAGAGAAAATTTGATTTTGGCATAAGAAAATGTGCCCAGCACAATTCAAAGTCCGCCATGGCAAGAGAAAATAAGGGATCTGGAGTAACATTTATCAACGAAATGGCTAAAATTTTGACTTGGCTAGACGAAAAAACGAAGTAAGTTTGGAAAATAATCTTTTAGCCAAAGAAAAAAGGAGAAAAAATCAAAATAGCCATGGGTCCAAAATGAACGGGTTGGAAATAAATTGAATATTTTAATATTTTAATAATTTATTTCCAATAATTAGAAATTTAAAAAGCCTTGAACAAAATAAAATTCGCCAGACGTATATCGGAAGGAAATAAATTGTGCAGAGATAAAATCTATGGGCAAAATTAAATTGGTCATGAATTAAAATTTGGGAAAATCAAATTTAATTGGACATTTAATGTTTTTTTTCAAAATTTCGAAAATCGAAGATAAACATCTAAGCAAAAATTAAATTTTGGAAAATCAAAGAGATTTACCTGGATAAGCTCGCCATGGAGTTTTTTTTGAAAAATATGGGAAACTTGCCTGTTTGAAGAAGAGAAAAGAATCGAAATCGAGAGAGAAGAAGGCAGTTGCTAAAACAAATCAAGTTCTTCAACATTATAATGAGTTTCAGCAACTCATTTTTCACAAACATAGCTGAAGAGAAGTTAGTCTCTCGAAATTGTAAGAAAATTATAAGACGATCAATTATTCAGCAGACAAGATCGATTTTCCCAGAGGAAGGAATAATTTTATGCTGAAGGAGTAATTTTTTGAGAAAGTGAAGAAATTCTTGGCTGAAAGTCGAATTTCTTAGCAAGACAAGCGCACTTGGTCACTTGATTTTTCATTAAATTCTCAAAGTTCAAATCTAATTTGCAGCCAGAAGTTCTTTCTTGAGGTTTGGAGTTTGATTGGATTAATTTATCATTTCTCCATCTGTCTTTTTCATTTTGGCTAAAGTTCTGGCTAAAATTTCAATAAAATTCATTTTCAGCTTGCTTTTTCGCTTAAGTTTAATTATTTAATGAGCTCAAAGTAAAATTTTCGAACCCAAGGCACGAGATTGAACTATATTTTTAAAGTCTTCGTATTAATGTTAGTATTTTTACTGCAGGTTGATGACCACGGCAAGAGAATCATCGAAGAAGGCGCCAATGAAGATCGCCAGCAAAAGCACACAGCGAGAGTCGAAAATAAATTCAAAGTGGAAAAATGTTGCAGACACCGATCTGTGACATGTTGACTTCTTAGAATTCAAGAAAAGAGTATATGGGCATGATGGACTTCCTACACCAATTGCCAGACGAATGGTGAGAAACATGATTTTTCAAGCTGCTGGATTCCCGCCTGCAATGGATTGTGCAGAATTGATGGTAGAATGTGCCATCCATTATGATGCTCAGAAAAGACAGATCATTGCACTTGACGGAAGAATTTTGGCTCACCTGGGTGAAGTAGCAATTCGAGAAACATTTGGCATCCTAGCACATTCCCATACTACCTACAAAACCAAGGAAGAAGCCAAGAGTTTGTATGACAGCCAGTCCGAGTTATGCGCCACAAATATTAATAAGATGGTTGGAGAAGCCTAGAACATCAATAAAGAAGATGCCTAAGAGGCCACATCAGACAAACTTTAAAGAAGATTTTGGGGACATCATTTTGATGCTGAACAGAATAGCTGGAAATCCGCAAGGTGCATATTTTGAAAATTGGATGTATTACTTTATAGATGAAATCACTTTCGGCGTGAAGATGTTCAATTGGTCTCGAATGATAAGTGACAATCTTCACGAGCAATTGATCAATTTGGAAAAGACTAAGTCTTTTCACATGAGCTCGTACATTGTCTATTTATTGGCCAGGTCATATAAATACTCAGGACTGATTTGCAAAGGCAAAGTGGGCAACGGAGAAAATGAACTCAGGCCTTATGATTGCTACCCACAACTCCAGCTAAGGGAGAAATCTCATTTCAGGCCGGTGCACGATGCTTTCTTAATGTACATCACAAGAACACTTCAAGGAGGAACACATCAAAGGCTAAGTCAAGAGGCAAAAAGTTTGATCAGTAGATACGGATCCTAGTTTATCCAATTTCCAAAATTTACATATGTCAGGATCCAGGGATTCACTGGAAACCCCTACAAGTTGCCTATCTATCCGACCAATCGGATGATCCTTCTTTAAGTCCTGAGGCAGCTGGAAGAATACCAAAACATCCAGAGGTCGAGTAAAAAGGCGGCTGTTACATTCCCATTCTTCATTGGGAATATGTCAAAATCCTGTCCATTAGCACAAGCAACTGAGAGCGTCAGGCTGGAAATCCAGTGGTACCCATTCACAGCCTATAAATCAAGGGCCAATTTTGACCCACATCATCATATCCGGACAGTGGATGGGAGGAGATATAAGCACAGTGTGGAATTGGAGGACTTCTGGGCGAATGCCGCTAATGAATATGAAGTGAGGAGAAGATTATGATCTAGAATGCCAGTAGACTTCATGAGGGTGATTGAACTTTGTCGGGTGCTTGATCAGTTGCAGTTCGATGGAAATTATATCCCAGCCGCGCTTCGAGGAAAGCCGACCTCTTCCTTCCGTGAAGTGGTCAAAGCCTGAGCACTCAGATTTGGCAACCTCAATGAGACCAGTGATAAAGTACTCTCAATGGTGGGTCGACCATCAGGTTCAGGAATTAAGACAGAAAAGAATAACGCTCACGTATGATCCACTGAGCAAGACGGAGTCTTATTCCTCCAATGCTGGCACATCCCATCGTGATGATTTGGTTGAGATGGGCGAGAAGAGGAAAGAAGTAGTTCCAAGTACAGAGCCTGTCCAAAAACGACAGAGGATAGAACCATCTCGTTCTGCGGCGTCTCAGAATATTGATGAGCTAGTGGCCACCACAGACGAATCCTTGGCTGAAATGATGAGACCTTCTGCAGTTCAAGAAGAGAACAATGAACCAATCCAATTGGACGACAATGAGCCCCCATCTCCTACGAGCACAAAAATATTGGGTTCGGACAATGAAGTGGAAGTCCGAAATGATGACTTCGAAGAGGGAACGATCTCCGCCCTCAGGGAAGTCTTGGATGTTCCAAATGAGGAGAACGTTCAGGAGGAAGATAGTATTGAGCAGCCTACCATTCCAGATTGGCTAATGGAGAGAATGAAGATTCAGGCACCAGTGCAAGACCAAGAAGAGGATGATACTGCGGATTTCTTGGCAAGGTTGGAACAGGTTGCTACTAAAAAACCTGCCAAGAAATTTTCCACCATTCAAAGGGACGAAGCCGGCGGCCGTTCCATACATATCGCAGTACCCACAATGGATAAAGCACAAAATGAGATCACTCCCAAAGAATACGCCATAACCACTATAGACCTTGGCCCGACAACAGAAGGCCAAGAAGTGGAAGAGCTGGATAATTCCGTGTCAACTGTCAAGGCGAGATTGGAAAAAGAAGTGGCAAAAAAGAAGGAATACAAAAGGGAAGTTGAACGCCTGAAGGAGTACATATGGCATCTGACCCAGCCACTCAATCAGGGTGATGCAGTAGCTCCTCCTCTTCTCAATTCCTCGCAAGAGATAGCCAAGGATGTAGAACAAGGAATGGTCACGGCCAAGGAGGCTTAGGAATGGATGGTAAGCGAGGGCACAGAAGCAGCCTCGTTCATGGAGAAATTGGCACTTGCCTACTGGCAAACTTCTTTTCTTTCTAGATTGGTTGATATGGCAGAAACTTGGGACTGTCTTCCAGACATTCAGGAGAGGCTCATTCCATGCCTCAAAGTCCTGAAGGGCGTTCCAAGGGATGAATTGGTTGAAGGAAAGGTGATTGTTGCAAGAGCAGCTTATGATTTTCACCATTGGTTTTGGGCAGTGACTATACGGAGAGAAATTTTGGAGAAGGCAAAGGTAGATGGGCTCAGAGATGAAGAGTAAGTGAAAGAAATCCGGGAGAAGATTTATACAATAGCTGCAGTGTGTTTGACCGAGAAATTGTCCAGGAAAACGACATGCAGCTGGAGAGGTTGAAGCGTAAGGTTCAGGAGGTTTTCTTCTCTGCTACTGGACCAATTATGAGACAGGATTTCGCAAAAGTGGCAAATCTCTTGGCCATCCGGAATGATTTTGTGAGACAGGAGGCGGATTGGGAGAGCACCTTCACCAGATGTGCCGAGGATTTGGATGGTGAAATATGCTAACCAATTTTTTCGATGAATTAACACAACATAACCAGCACTTAACCAACTTGGTTAGCGTTAGCTCCAAATAGAAAACTGAACTTGAAATGAACTCACACCAAGAATGCACACTCAATCCCAATGAGGGATAGGTGTTGTCATATGGCGGAGGATCTAAATGAAAAAACTTGAAAGAAACTACTCAACGTCAAGAATGTGCACTCAAGATCCCACTGAGGGCGAGGTGCTAACATATGACGGAGTGTTGAATTGAAAACTAAAAATGGATAGGCAGATAACCAGCCATGAGCTATTACAAACTAATTCATCCGCTGCGGCGAGCATCCACAGAATTGTGGGGATTCACCACTTGAAAGTGGGTACAATGATATAACAAATTCTTTCTCCGCACTGGCGGTAAACCGTCCAGGGGTAATTAATTAGAATTTAAACAAGTAGTTGCAGCAATAATAATTGGTTAGATTAGTACTACTAATCAAAACCTTACAATTCAAAAGACTGTAAAAACATGTATTACAATGATAGAGAAATGAGATAAGAAGATAAGAATGAATTCCAATGATGTTCTTTGCTTTCCAATGACAGAAATATGATTAAAACAGAAAGCTTATAAATCTGATGTAAAATCCCGAGTTCTGGAAATTCATATCAGCAAACTGGAAATCAATAAAATATTCATAACTCACTCATTTCACCTCCAAATCGACTGAAACTGAATGCAATGGACTTCTGGAAGGTAGGCGACCAAGCTAGGAGGAAGAAACAGCAACAAATCTCGTTCTTTATTTTCCGACACAATTCCCAATGCAAGCTTAAATGTACGGCCTTGAGAAGGGGCGATTTTAGCTTTAAAAATTGTAGACTTCAAATTAAAATCCAAAACTTGGAGGAAAGGGGCACCCTTGTTAGACAATTGCAATGCAAAAGTACCCAGAATCAAATTAATTTTATTCCAAGAGTTGCTAACAGAATTCACTTTCAGCTGTAGAAACATCAGCAACTTCAAAATCTGGAAAATTCATCAAAACTTCAACTATAAGCACAAATCTGCTAGTCTGGATGAGAAGCAGCAAAGTCCAACTAGGTGTTGTATTTCAAACACGAAATTGGATAGTGGCTAGGAGGTAGCATCCTCGAAGCAAGAGTTCAAATGTCATTCCGACAGCATAACAATATGATAACATGAATGGATGAAATGCTGGAGCAAAAACCTTCATTAAATAAGAGCTCACAAACTCTCCAAATTCCTGAGAAGCAAACCAAAAGACACAGGAGACCTTTCAAATTCCCAAAACAAACAACTTCTCAAGATGGCGTCCAATTTGCTTAAGAAGAATTTCACTTTATTTCAAAATTCTCATTTATTAAAGTGGCGTCCACTTTTCCCAAGGCATAATGTTCTTATTAAAAAATAATAAACCTCTTCATGAAGGCATCACCCTTCCAAGTCCCCTTTTTAAGTACAACTTAAAGTTGTTCATCTAGGCCAAGGGGGGGTCAACTGCATAATATAACCTTGATGCCTTATTTCAACATAAAAATGCCTTAAGAGGTCAAACATGAACTGCAAATGAAAGCTCCAACTGGAAATGAAGTACTGAAAGCTGACAAACTCCATACTGCTTAAAATAGAATTTACTATAAATAGTAAACTCTCAGAAAATGCCAAGGAACCTCAGAACTGGAAACCCTAATTTTACCTCACACACGCCTACAGGCTTCCGGAATAGGCTGATGAGTGACAGAACAAATTACTGATGAGAAGGGGACATTACAGATGGACTCGAATTCAAGATTAGCATGCTGTTGCCTGTCACGATGGAGGAAGTTGTCACGATCGTGTCCAGATTCATCGAGCACAATATTGCCCGAGAAGATAGGGACACCTTCCCTTGAGGATAGCTCCAACTGCCACTTCACTGCCTGTTACTACTTGTTTATTGATTGATAACTGATGTTATTTTGGGCAACCCTAATTAGGCTTGAGTTGTATTAATCTTGGCCGTCGATATTGTTTTAATCTTGGCCTTTCATTTCATTTTGAAAACTCTATTTAAACTAGTGATCTCTCACTTTCATTTGTGTGGAGACAGTATATGAAATTGTTGCATTGAGACTATTTCCGATAATAAAAGCTCTTATGCATGATTTGCTTTGAATAACTTTTATTGTCAAATAGTAAGCAAGGTTGCATAACTTCTTCTACCATAGATTGGAGTTAGATAGATTAGAATTAGATTACAATTGAGTAGAATTTGCTTTTGAATATTGGTTAAGTGAATGAGAGATTGATCATATAGATTAATGGTGAAATATTGCTCATACTTTCTTCGAATGGATGATTTGCATTCGATGCATAAAGTTAGCTTGAGCTTGTGATTGTGGATACTTAACTTAGATAGATTAGAATTAGATTACAATTGAGTAGAATTTGCTTTTGAATATTGGTTAAGTGAATGAGAGATTGATCGTATAGATTAATGGTGAAATATTGCTCATACTTTCTTCGAATGGATGATTTGCATTCGATGCATAAAGTTAGCTTGAGCTTGTGATTGTGGATACTTAACTTCGGTCTCATTTGAGGCTTGAAAATTATAATCACACCCTTTGAAGATTGCACCCACTTTGCGTAGTTGTCCTAGGGAGGCGAAACAAAGTTTGGTTATTCATTTCACCTAATCTTTACTGTCTCTCGAATTCCTAGGCGTAGAATAGATCCTCTAAACCCTTATCCTTTTGCCTTTTTTTTAAAGATCCAAACTGAAAGCCCCAATTGAAGAAGCTTTTAATGATAAATCCACCTAAGTCCCAAACTTGTGAAGAATTCTTTAACGTAAGTCCCTTTGTGTATTACCAGCAAATCACAACGCCCATTGAGCTTATTCACATGTCATGACCTGATGAAAGAAACCTTGGAGTCGCCATATGATCTTCTCACAATCTTAGCATATGCGGTGACTTTGTTCAAGAGAGGATAGAGTGTCTTTGGACATTTTATTCTGAAGTGTTCGGTGGATGATAAAACGTACACCAACAGGACGATATTGTTTTTTGGAGAATTCATTGGAAGATAGAGAAGTTGCTTACTCAGCAAAAGTCAAATTCAGTGGTCACAAAAGACAAAAGAATTCAAAGGGATTGATGAAGATAAGATAAAAGGGGAATTTCGTATTTTAATTAGCAACAGCTATTTGAAAGCCAAATCGCACATATTAGAGTTATCAGGAGCTGCTTGGCCCTTTAGGGGAAAGCGACAAAGACAGAATCATTTCCTTCTTGAAGAGTTTGAGATTGAGAGAAATCGCGTCAGTCCCAAGCACCTTGTATTATCATTAAAGGGCAATCTTATGCTGGGATATGCATGGCACCACTTGTTACATAGTCACGAATTCATGAGAAGGTGTCTTGGAGAAAGTCACGCTTCTTTTAAGAAGCAATATCTGACTTGAGGGATACACGAAAGTAATCTCCAGGTGTGAGAAATCATGGTCAAGCAAAGGAGTTAGCATTGTAGATAAAGTGATGAGTTTATCATAAGTGTCACGGAATAATAGAAGCAGACGATGTTATACAAGCATCATTCAAGACACGGGAGTCTCATTGGTGGTCACAGCAACAGAGATCAAACAAAGCAAGATCATACTTTTTTTCAAATTGTCGGAAGCAGCTTGGACAGAGGAATCACAAATATTAAATCTAGAAGAAACGAATATGTGTCGGCACATCAATTTGTAAGGAATCGTTTTTTTATGTGGATGATGTCTCTCTCAAAGGAACATCGAATGTTTTGGGAGGACGATTCATCTGATTAAATTGATAAAATAAGAGCCAACGATTCACTAAGTCGTGGATTTATTTATAAGAAGCTAAAACAGGGGCGGCACCATCAGACTGGGATAACTTTCCAAGATAATATTCAAGTTGATGAGAGTTTCTCCAAACTATTGAATTCAGTTACAGCTGCAACATATGAATTTCAGTTTGCATTTTTGTTTTTGAAATTGTTTTAGTCGCTGTCCACATGCATTGTGGTATTGCCAATCAGTTACAGACATTGGAGATAAATTATACTTAGTTTGGTGAACCTTTTGAATGGCAAATCATGAAGTTAGGGAGTTGGCTTCCAATTGTTTGTCAAAATGCTTGTTGCTGTAATTATGAATCTGCTCTTGCTGAGTTATACAACAGCATTGGGAAAAGATCATAAGAAGTATTGAGTTACATTTACTGTCATAGAAGGTTGCATTCAGCTAATACAACTGTTGTATGCAATCAAATCATCAATTAAAAAGGCTCGGGAAAATACTTTTTTTTGGCATTGATAGAAAGTAATTCTTGCATTCAAACATAAGGGAACAATAAAACAGCAGACAAGAAGTTGCAAGCAAAATACAGTTATAACCCAACTGTTTGACAAGATTTTTGAGGTAGAAAATCAGAGTTCTTTTTCAAATTGACAAGCTTGGATAGTAAAGTGGTTATCATGGCTTCTAAATTTGTTGATGAAGTAATGGCTGCTTATGAGGAATATATAGCATTTCCAAATAAGGTCAAAGGTCGTCTAGATTTCGAGCAATATTTGGAGCAGCGAATGGAATACAACAAAAAAAAAAGAAAATCAAAGAAATGCGAGCAGCTAAGTGTTGAGAGCACCGTGAATAATATCTAGCGAAAACTTATGCCTTCACAATGAAGATTAGCTCTTAGCTTGCAGCAGTATGAAGATTCCATTACAAGACGAACCTCATCACAAAGCGAAAATGAGAGACTTGGTGAAGTAACTAAAAGTCTTTTTGATGTGTTTGGTTTAAAAAGTAATAAGTCAGCAGAGAATGATCTTCAACTTACAGGTGGACATTGGGTTGAAACTAAAGTGGTGGTTGATAAGGAAAACTTACATTATGAAAACAGTATGGTGGAACCCCAGGATGTTGATACTTTCAGCACTCAAGAAGTTGTTATCAGACGTGATAATAAGTCTAATGTCCTTTCACTTGAACAAGACGATGATTTGAAAGTCATGGCCAGATCAGAAAATATGGTGGAAAGTTCTCCGACTATTGGCATACAAGATGAGGGTGTCATTAACAAGGAATACATTGTTGATTCAAGTCACAACAAGTCTGATTTTGTATATCAGACCATTTAAGATGTGAGCCAAACACAAGTTTTGTGTGATGGGTGGCTACAAAAAGCTAAAAATGCAAAGATGTTGGCTGCCAATGCACAACAGCATTTGCAGGAAGTTAAGGAACGTCGCAGCCAACTCGTTCAAGCAAAGAAACAATGAGAGTCACATCTTCAATCTCTAATTGTTCCAAGGAAGGAGCGTGTAGATATTGAGCATGCAAAGGAGGAGGTCAATACCATGGCAGATGATGCAGGATAGATTATTGATAGCTCTTGTGTCACAATGGTGGATTTTTCTGAGAATTGTGTGTTGGTACACAACGCTACTCCATCATTTTCACAGGGGACTCGCAGAGTGTCATCTGGTTGGGAGTATGGCTCTCAAATTGATTTGTTTCCCTCTCCTAGAAACAAATCTGTTAATTCATCCCATGCAACTGATTTTGTGTCTCAGAGTCAGAGTGATCAGCTACCTGATTCTAGTATTGCTAATGATGAGCCATTGACCGAGGTTGGAGTGTTCTATCGTAACTACACAGTGAGGAGTGTTCATCACTTTTCTTTTGATCCACACATGGAGGACTTGATGATACATCAATGTGGATTCGCTCTGAGATTATACCATCCTTTGTGGGATGGGTATTCACCATCTTCAGTAGATGGAATCAATGGCTACTAGTACTCGAGTCCATTTGTGGGGGATTACTTGCAAAATCAACACATCCATGGGAGTCTAGCAGAGCATGGAGATAGTTGTGACACAGACACTTTCAGATGTTCATATCTCCACAGTACGGATGGATGTGTGTACAGATTATATTGGGATCCAGGTGGTGACAGAGTTAGTGTTGCAGTTTGGATGGGTCCCATGGGTTTACTTCAACATTTTCAACATGGTGAAGTTGAGATCAGTTTTGCGCAGGGGAAGTAGGAGGGTATTAGACATGGAAAACTTCCATTCGGGTTTGGGATCCAGGGATATCTTGCGCAGTTGTGTTCATGTTGGTGCTATGGGAGTTAGTTAGAAATGTGCGAGACATTTCACAGTGCTTCTTTTGGGTCTTCCAAGGAGTGGAGTTTCTTTGCAACCGTGATTGCTTGGGTACAAACAATTTCAGGGAGGGCGAACTGTAATGTCTCCGTTTTCATGAGCATCAGAGTTCGATGGGTTAGCCTATTACTTGGACCCTTGTAGGCTAATATGTTTGGATAGAGGGTCTCAGTGGCAAATAATGGTGGATATTGGCATTTCCACCCCTTCAATTCAGTGTTGGGCTCAGTGCAGGCCTTTCCAGTTTAGTGTTCGCCAACTTCTGACGGCATGTCAAAACACTGAGAATTGAGGGAGTTATGAATATTTTAGTGGTTAAGTCATTTAATATTATAAAGTTATGATTTGAATTTATAATAATTAAAAGTCACTTAAAATATTTTAAAATAATGACTTAATAGTTATAAAGTGAAAATCAAAATCACTTAAGTCATTTAAAAGGTACGCCAACTTGGTTGAGTGAAATAATAAGCTATTGAAATGATTTAAATACATTTTAAATGTATTTAATTGCAAAAGTGGCATCACTTTTTGTAATTTGTGCCTTTTTGGAGATATAAGGCAAAAAAAGGGGCAATTCAACCTCATTATTGATGATTATTTGAAATTGCTTCTTGGTTTCTCTGTGGTTTGCCTGAGACAAGGGTTTCAATATTTTCTTCCATTGAAGAACGAAATCTATTTAGTGATGTGCAATTTTGAAGCTGTGGAAGACCAGCTGAATCTTTGCCTTTTGAGAGCTTCATTCAAGAGTTTTACTTGTGCTTCATCGGATCTACAGAGGGTTTCATCAGTTTCAGCCATTCCTGCTTGGCATGTGCAACAATTATTTATTTAATTATTCTGGAGAGATTTGAATATGTTTGTTGCTTGTAATTTCATTGTAGCAATTGAATAATGATTAATACATTGATCATTGCTCAAATCTAGTTTACATTTTAGTTTTATTTTCATTTATGCCTGGCGCACTTCTACATTTATTGCTTGGATTTCATCAAATCAAACACAAAAACACAGTTTTAGTTCAGAGGTTGAGGTTGAGCCAGCTGGGCTCACCACATGGATCCTTTTTATCGAAGCGATCAACCAATCTATCCACAAACTCCTGGTAGGTGGTGACACGATCGTGCTGCAGTGTAACCATTCCCTGATACCACCAGTCATGGGCTACTCCCTCTAAATGTAACGTGGCAAACTTGATTGCTTCTTCCTCAAACATAGGTCAAAGTGTCAAGAAAGTGTCCAGTCGATGAATCCAAAACTATGTTGTTACCTTGCCACTGCCATCAAAATAAGGTAGGGTGATCTTGCTGGTCGCATGCTTCAAGTCTCTATTCTGGTTCTGAGGCCTATTACCCTGTCGATCCCTGTAATAATCCATCCTTGATTGAACAAATCAATCAAAGTGCATGAGCTCGCATGCCTTTGGTGTCAATTGCGGCCACTCATCATGTGCAGCCATATATGCATCAGCATAGGTTAGTTACTCAACCTCTTCAATACTCTCCTCTGCTCGCTCTTCCCTCAAAAAAGTGAGTCGAGTCGGCCTGTCTACAGTGCAGGAGGGTGCTCTTTGTACTCTGTGTGACCCTGCTACGCTCCTGTCATCATCTTGATCCTCACGTTGTCTCCTAGGTAAATTCAACTGCTATAAGGTATCTGAGAGTTGCTATAGTACACCAACTACCTGCTGCTGACGAACCCATAAATCCCTCAAGGTCTCTCTCACTTCTCTGTCAACATCCCTATCCTCATCTCTCCTTTCATTCCTATGTGGACCCTCTTCTGATCTATCACCCATATCTGTCAATGGTTCCTCTACAAAGGCATTATCTCTTTGCCAATCTTCCTCTGATTCCCCTTTACTAGGAGTGAAATATTTGTGGTGACTACTCATATGCCTTCAACCCTCCAGGATGGCAAGATTAAGGCTCTGATACCAATGCAAGAACACTTTGTGCCCTTAATTCTGATGCTGATTTTTTTGTTTTGTGTGTTTGATGTTTAATGAGGGTTTTCTGCTTTTTTTGTTTCTTGAAATATTTGCAAAGGAATAAAATGCAAAAACATAAAGAAATTCAACAACTATGATAATAGCTCCTCTAATACAAGTTCATTATTCAAAAGAACAAACTATTACAATCATACCCGAAATTTTCTGAAGACATGCAGCTGTTGTTCATTACTTTCAGCCAAAAAGCAACTTCATAAACAGGTTCGAATCTTCCTCAATAGATTGCCTTTTTGGTCATTGAAAGTGTGGCTGGTTTCCTTGGGCTTGGGTGCCCCTTTTGTATATTTTTTCTGATTTTTTTAAGCCCTATGTTAAAATCGCCCCTCTTCTAGAAAGGCCGACCCCGCTGCAAAGAATCGCTGATAACACACCAGCCATACCTCCCTTATTTTGATTTATTTTGGCAGATGATGAATCAACAATCGTACCCCTTCAATCTTGCAATCACTAACAATAAAAATCAAACCCTTTTGTCTTTCCGATCTGCACAATAGAACATCTGAATGATGCCCTCCTGAATGCCAAATTCAACAGGTATTTCATTGCTTCAAACGGCTACAAACATTGAAGAAGAAAAGTTCTCCAATGGCTCGAGTATTGAAAACCCTTGGCTTTTACTTCTCAAACAAATTTCATCAACAAATGCTCAATCAAATGCCTCCAAAATAACTCCAAAGTGAAATATATATTTTCTCATGAGAAGTTCGAACTTTCTCCAAAAAGGCATTTAATAATATTAAAATGTTATTTATTTGCATCTTTTAATATTTCACTCAAAACTTAGGAGTTGGCGCCCAATAATTAATTCATTAATTTGGCCCCCTTTTAATGACGTTTTGACCCTCAAGTTATAACATTAAAATATCACTTTTTAATTAATTAATGTTATTTTAGCCAAATAACATTAATAACTCATTAAATTCATCATTTCTCAACATGCCATCTAAACCTCATCTGAAGATTTTCCATACAATCACATGCCTTACTAAAAATAGTAAGGGTCCCATTTTTTCTTTGTCTGACTTGCTATAAATAGTAAGTTGAGCAAACTGAGTCCCAGAAGCCTCAAACAAAAGCCAAAGCTGATCATCACTGAACGTTGGAGGTGATACAATTCTCAGAAGACCCTCTCATCGCCTTCATTAGCCTACGAGGGTCATAATGATAGGCTAATCTACTGAATACGGATGTCTCACTTTGGAGGGGACATTACACTATATTAGTGCAGGCCACCCATACATGGCAAGCATGTCAACTAAAATGAAACCAGAGAGATCATTCTCCAAGGAAGAACTCGATCCAGTCAGTCTCAAAGTATCTTAGCAAATAATATTGATAATCTCTTGCATTCTTTAGAACATCAATAATGGAAATAAAAAGCACGATTTAGAGGGGCATGCCTGCCTGGGTTTTAACACAGATGCAAATACATCTTTTACAAAATAAACATAGAACAAATAAACCCTCAATGAAAGTGAGGTTTTCAGAGTCCATGAGAATGAGTAAAAAGCTTCTGAAAATAACTGTGTATGTTTAATTTTTAGCTGCACAACAAAGACTGAAATTTAAAAAGCAAAATATCTTGAAGAGGCAAGTAAGATTGAAATTGAAACCCTTACATGCTAACTTCGATGACAGGAAGTTCAGCAATAGACTCCGCAGAATCAAGCGCATTTTCCACAAGTTCGCGCACAGTCGTGTAAAGACTCTTGCCCGGCTATAATACCAAACCAAGAGGCAAAAATATCATCAATGGCAAGCTAAATATTTGCATATATCGCTATATGTAAAAGCAAATATGTGCATATCACTTTTTTATGACCAGCTAATTGTGTGTATGTCTAAGCGAATGTGTGCGTGTGTATATCCGTGTATTTAAGCAAATACGTGTGTATAGCATTGTACCTGGAGAAATAAATATAGAAAAAATTATACTAAACAAAGATTAAAGAGAAGTAAGGATAAATACTCACGTTATCAAACCCTGCAATATTTTTGTTTTCTGCGAAGAACTCTGCTGGGGACTCTGCACAAAATTCTCAAATATTAGAAAAATTCTTGACAAAGATTATTCAGGTTTCCCGGAGGAAACAGTTTAACTATTTCTTACTTTGTTTAAGGACGCTTTCTTTAGCAGTGGTTTTCGACTTGGCGCCTTTCTTCTGCTTGGGCTGTTCAACTGGGCTGCCATCTTTGCCCTCTGAATCAGTGTCAACCATTTTACTGTTTTTCTGTTTTTGCACCGAGATGAATAAATGAAAATGGGGAAGCCCGCTTCCCTCCTTATGTTTAAGAGGATACCAGAGATTAATGGGGTCGTATTTATGCAATTATATGATTTCCGAAGATACGTTCACATAAAACAGATTCATTTCGAATACAATATTAAGGATTTTTTTGTCCTGTTAAAAGAGCATTGGCATTTTCCATGGGCAGATTCAAATTTAGACTTGATGGTGCGACTCTCGTAGCGTCTTTTGTTCTAGGGTAAATTAGAATCACCTTTAAGCTTTTTTATTAGTCTCCTTGCGGAAGGGATGCTGATGTATTAGTCCTCCTTGCGGAAGGGATGCTGATGTAAGGGCAACTTTGTGTTGTTCGGGTGAAGGAGATCTATTAAAAATAATAATTATTTTTGTTTAAGTCTTTGAAGCTAGTTAATGTTTGCTTACAAGACATGTATCTATGTAAATGGTTGTTGTCTAGGGCTGGTTAGGGGATAGATGTTATTTTCTACAATGTACATTTTTCGAGAAATACTATTGATGTTATTAATTTTAATAAATTTTAATGGATCAATATGTTTTTTTTTTTTCATTTTTTTTTCAGGTTATTGTCAATTGTGAGCCATTAGATTACAAGGATTTAGAGGTGAAAAGATCATGTAAACAATATAATTGCAAAGGTATTGTTTTCTCTATTCAAACATGTGTGCAGGTCTTCACATTAAAATTTAAAATGAACCAATGGATATATAGAGTTTGATATACAAATGGGATTGATTCATGTAAATGTATGTAAGAAGATCTTTTTTTTTCCTCAAAAAATAAAAAAGTCTTTCAAGCTTACAATATGTCTAATTCTTCAAGCAAGTATTGTGCATTAGCTATAGTTTTGATTTGATTTTGTTTATTTTGTTAGAATTATCATCATAGAGCACAAATTGTCAAGCTTGTAGAGTTGCTCTGGTTTGGATTTGAGTGATGTCAGTCTACATTTTACTTGCATATAATGGTGAAGATCAAATACCCACATTTCTTGGTGGCTCATTTAGCATTACTCATTGTTCTCATACCCTAATTTGAAATGTGGCTATGTGCCTATCTTTATATTCCATTGTCATTAAATAACTGTCATTCCATTTGTGGAAATTTTAGAAGAAAGCATATTGTCAAATGTGGGCTCAGTTTGAATATATTAGGGAGCAAATGTGGTTGTAAAGTATAACATTTTGTAGTGTCGTAAAATTGCACCCCTTGCAATTTCACCTACACTTTTGCATCCACTTTAGCATCCATTCCCTTAGTGTTTGTGCAGGCTCATTTTAGCCCTTACATCAGCCTTCTTCCTTCTCAGGATGCTCATGACCCCTATTCAACAGCTACCTTTGTGTGTTAACTTTGCATCAAACCTTGTCTTTTCCTTATTCCCACCATTTTGCAATGTGATTTATCTAGACACTAGCGCGTCTCGTGGACGTCCGCACACTACACTAATGTTTCACAACATTTCAACATTCAAACGGTCATTTTCCAGGTGCCTTATCACTTACTTTTGTTGGTGGTAACAGCTCAAGAGACCTTGTAACAACTCGGGAACCTTCTTTTCAACTCATTTGGTCTTCTTGATCTCTCTTGGTCTCTCCTCTCCTCTCTTGGACATTTTCTTGTCTTTTTCTCTTGCTCTCTTGCTTGCTACAACACTCTAAAGTTGCCACGTCTTCTACAACTCTCTTGGCTCTCACAACCTTCTCTCTCTCTCTCTCTCTCTCTCTCTCTCTCTCTCTCTCTCTCTCTCTCTCTCTCTCTCTCTCTCTCTCTGCTCAAGCCTTGCAGGTGATATCTATCTCTTATCTTGTGTCTTTAAGCATCTTGGGATTTCTCACATCCCTTGTCTATGCATTGTCTATCTCGTCTATTTGTCTATTTTATTATCTATTATTTTTTCTATCTATCTATCTAACTGTCCATGGAGGTGGAAACACCGAAATAGGGATTTGACTGAGGCAAGCCCCTAAACAGCCCCAACATTTTCCTCGGTCTTATGTGTGCAAATATTGAAGACATTTATTTGCCAAAGGCTTCATTGCTTGGTTGGTTGTGAGTGCTCTCTTTCCTCTTCTTTCATTTCATCATCGAAATTTCATTTAATCTACATTTTACTTAGTTTGCTTTATCTTAGTTTTGTTATACTTTCTTACTTTCCTGCATTCTAAGAGTTATTAAAAGTTGGGGTAGAAGTAGTCATATTATTGTTCTTTGTGCATTCTTAGTTTTTAGTTTGTACGAGACACCAATAGGCCTCTGGGACACTAGTGTGTTGCACTGTCGTCCATGTGCCACATTGTTGTCCTTGGTCAAGAGCTCATCAGTTTGTCCAAAATACCTTTGTGACCTACTCTTTTTTATTTTAGAACTCTCACCTTTTTACCTCGTCACTTGAGCTCTGTTCCTTTTTAGCTTATTAGGTAGTTTTCAAGGTAGTTGAGGACCATTTTCTCCTTGAAAACTCTTGCTTATCTCAAGATTCAAGGGTAGTAAATCTCCATGTCGTCAAAGTAGAAATAACAAGACCTTTGGTCGACTTTTTTATGCATTATTTCTTGTATTTAGCTTGGTATTTTCAAAATCCATTTAATGTCTTCTTTTATTAGTTCAATTTCTAATTTATTCAAAGAGTTAATGATGTTTCATTTTAAGCATGTGCTGGTGACTTGGCTTTGCCTATGCCACTCAATATCTTTGATCCTTCTCATAAAATCCCTCTTAGTTTGGAGGATATTTTATTACAATAAGATGAAATCATTGATACTTTTCTTAATGTCACTCTACCTTTTCTTTATTCCAATGCATTGTCTTTTGGCGACAATGCATTAGTGAATGATGAAGCTCCTCTCACATCGGATCCTCCAAGGATAGTGTTATGCCTTGCATAACCACCCCATTTTATTCTGGAACAAAATGGGTCCCCCTTTGTCTTTTCCCTTTGGCTTTTGGTTTTCTGCCTTGGGCGTTTTCTTGTTAAAGTTATGTTGGAGGTAGAACCGGAACCAATACCGGACTTGGAAATTCCTTCCAGGTTCTGGTCTTGTTCCGTTCTCGGTTCCAGTCCTTTATCTTCGTACTTTGTTAGTCCTTTATTTTCTTTCTTTGTTCTTTCTTGGAGAAAAGTCTCCGGGTCCGATTCAGAATGTTGAACTTTTTCAAAGGTTCTCGTTCGGGTCCCATCCTGGGTCCGACCCCGCCTTTTCTCTCTCTTCGTTGGTCTTTGTTGGTTTGTGTCTTGTGCCTTGGGTATTTTCGGCCCTGCGCATCTTTTTCTTTTTGTTTTCGGCGGGCCCAGAACCGGAATGGATTCCAAACTTGGAATTCCTTCCAAGTTATGTTTTATTTTCCTTCCTCGATCCCGGTTCCGCCACTTTGCTTTTTCTGCCTTGCGCCTTTTCATTTTGTTCCAACGGACTCGAAACCGGAACGGGAACCGAACCTTGAAACTTGAAAAATTTTCTGGTTCTGGTTCCGTTCCGATCCTGATTCTACGTGTTTTTCTTTCCTTTCTTTTTCTTCTTTCGTTTCGTCATGGGGTTTTCCCTCTGTTTTTCTCTTTCTTTTCCTTATCCTTTCTATCTTTTTGGATGACGTCGGGGGCGGACCCAGAACGGAATCTGAACCCGAGACTTGAAAAAGTTTCTGGTTCGGGTTTGGTTCCGATCCCGGTTCCACTTTATCTATTTTGTCCTGCCCCAGTTCCGATCGTTTGGTCGCAGGGTGTTGTTTTTCCTTCCTTTCCCATTCTTTTTTGTCCTTGTATATTGTCGGAGGCAGGATTGGGATGGAATCTGAAACTGAAACTTTGAAGAAGTTTCAATTTCGGATTTTGTTCTGCCCCCGCCCTCGTTGTGCTTCGCCCGAGGTTTGTTTTTGTTCCGACCCCGCCGGCGTTTGCTTCCGTCCTACGCGTTTTGGTTTCTTTTGCGAACGCGGAGCCAAGACGGGGTATGAACTCAAAAATGTTGATTATTTCCATGGCTTGTTCCCATCCCGACTCTGGTCTCAGTTCTGATTTTCTTTTGGCCCGCCCCCGCCAGTTTTGAAGGTGAGGGATGTCGTTTCTGGGGTCCTTTTTTGCCCCTTGTCCTGATCCTGTCTTGGTTCCATTTCGGCCAGTTTTAAAGAAGGCAATGTGTTCCTAGTTTTGTCTTGGTTCCGCCTCCGCCGGTCTTGTGTTTCTTTTTGACATAATTAAAAACGTGATAAATAATGGTGTATTTTATTATAATGTGTTTTATTTTCCCCTGAGTGCTAATGCAGGCCTTTCTTTTGCAGGATTAAATCACGCACAGGATGATATTTTTCAAAGGAACTTAGTTGGAAAGCATTCTTCACTCCAATTGGTCACGGTTTTCCTCTAAGAAGAAAGTTGACCAGACTTTACAAATCTCTTACCAACTGACGGTAGGGAGAAAGTATCTCGGTGAGAGACTTTTCTTCGAAGGGAGGTCTCGGCGAATACATTTGGTCACGCCGACAGGGCACAAAAGGGGGGCATATCGGTATGACCACAAGAAAGGTCTTGGTGACAACAGAGTTTGGCGAAAGTAGGCATCGGTCGATGTAAAGTCTCACCAACTGAGGGAGGTCTCAGCAACATGAAGGAGCCCGCCGAAGAATAAGTGGCATCGGCGTAGCAATTTGAGCTCGCTATGAGGTCACGGTGACAAGCGAGGATCCTGCCAACAGAAAGGAGACCCCACCGAAAGAAATGGAGCTTGGCCAAGGATCATACCTTCACCAAAAGGTCTTGGCGAAGGAAGAAAGTCACACCGAAGCAAAGGGACCCGAGCTTGGGGGAATAAAAGGAACTCGAGGAGACTCTGAGCGGATGGAACAGGTTCAGTAAGATGTCTTGCCAACCCGATGGTGTCTCAGGCAATGGTGTTCAAATCTGCAAGGAGGCCCGATGGTGCTTCTAGAGGACGGTCAACATACAGAGAAGTCCAGAACAGAAAGGAAGCCAAAGAGAAGAAGAAACTGTGACTCATAGGGACAGTTGTAGTGACTACTGGCAAAGAGGTAGATCAATATTGATGGAGATATTCTGAGCATTCAAGGCGACTCCAACAGAGTTCGAAGGTGGACACGAGGACATAAGAGTAAATGTTGCAACTGCAAAAAGATCTAAAGGCTTCTCTTGAGGTCAAGCCATCACCAACCTGGACAGCAAGGCTCCACATTAAATGCAGCTTTGACTCTTCTCAAAAAGATCTGAGAGCCGACTCTCCTGGAGGCGGATATTTGTAAACCCTAAAAGCAGGCGACAACATTCTTTTCAGTACATTTTGTATATAAGGCATTCGTGCCTCTTTGTAAGGGTTAGAATTTTTAAGAGACAGTTAGGATTAGAAATAAACTCTAGGAGTTAGTCAATTAGCAGTAGGAGATAGAGTTGCATCTTGATTCTGAGTAATGAGAGCTTCTTTTGTCTTCTTGTCTAGTAGTAAAGTTTAGTATTAGCTGTAATGTATTTTCCAAGTTCTCTTAGTGTAGTTGGAAACAATCTGGAATCGCAGATTCTCTGTACACTGGTGATTGTGTCAGCCTTGTAAATATTGCTTATATGTTTCATTAATAGTAGAAGCAATTAGATTTTAATCTACTTCATATTGTGTTCTTGAATGATATTTGTTTTAAATTAATCATTTGATTTGAGAATCTTTCAAGGATTGAAGTCTTATTTTTATGTTTTGTTGTTTTGTTTAAATGGTAACTTAAAATCTGTTATTTGAATTAGCACTGTGAATGAAAGAGGTTGTGTGTCAATCACAAGTTTACTTTGTTCTGCAGTTTTAGTTAACAAACTCCTTGAAAGGTAGCAAGTATGGTTAAGTTAGAAGAATTGTCATTCTTTTTTGTTCCAAAGCTCTGGCCTATCTTTTGTTGTTTCTTTAAAACCCCAGTTAAATTAGGTTTTATTTCATGCTTGATCTTAGAACAATCCAGAAGCTCAACACCAGCAGGCCCCTTGAATATTACTATCATATTGACCAATTGAGCAACATCAACACAGTTGAGAACCAACTACAAAGACCTTGGGAGCTAAGGTATCCATGTGATCATCTTTCTCTTTCAGGAGAAATAGAGTAGCAATATTTTGTTTGCATGTTGTTGTGCCAAAAGGACCATCAATAGATAGATGTTGAGCATATTTCTTCAAACAATTCCTCCATTAGTTGTGATGCATACGTAAATGTAGTCATAGACTCTACTACCCCTCAAAGGCCTAAAATAATTTGTTCCATTCATGGTGTTCCATTTCATAGTGATTCTCTATATCTTTACACAAAGGCTCCCTCTTATAGAGTGGTAGCCCATACTTATAATACTAGAAGGAATCAAAAAATTATTACTCAACCTACTTCTTTACCACCATCTCAACCAAGTCTTCTTTCAACACCTAAACCCACAACTAAAGCACATACTAATTATGATCTTGTGGAGCAATTTTGTGTCACTCCTGCCAAGATCTCACTGTGGGACTTGCTTCAGTCTACATCAATTTATCAAGGTATGCTTCAAGAAGCTTTGCAAAAGATTCTCTATCCTTCTTCTGCTAGGATGATGGATGTTAATGCATTGATAGATCATATTAGTTTGAATTCATTGCATAATACATTCTATCTACAGGAACTCCCACCCCCGAAAGTGTAGATGCAATCAAATCCTTTGATGATAATAGTTAGCATTAATAATATCGGCATTAGATGTAATCTCATTGACACTGGTTCAATGCTCAACGTTTGTAGCATTCATTTGTTGCCTAAAATTAAAATTGATTTAAATTCCCACGTTGCTTCTTCTTTGTACATTCATGGGTTTGATAATACTGGTTGACAAGCCTCAAGCATGATAATCTTTCCTTTAAGGTTGGGACCAATTACTATAGCCACCCTGGTGTATGTTATATCAAGAAAATTACCATATAATCTTATCTTGGGAAGACCGTGGATTCATGCTTTGAGAGCGGTTACCTCTAATTTACATCATTCTATAATTTTTTTACTAATAATGAGGTGATTACAATTAAGGCAGAGCCTAATGTTGTACACTTATGTGAGATGGTAGTTGTTGGTAAACCTTTGTTTGCACCTACCCTTACAAATATTGTCCCTTCAGTATCTTCCAATGCATTGATGTGTACTCCAACAATACCTGTTATAAAGAATACTCTTGAGATCATAGATGCCCCTGAAGAAGATCCTTCTAAAGCAAGAAATTTTGAGTCTACTCCTTCTCAAGAAAATGCATGTCTTGGCAATGACTGTGGTTCCTTAGACTTTACATCATCCTTCATCGGGGAATATAAATTTGACCTAATCCACTTAGACATTTCGACAATATCATTCACACTCGTTGTCAAAGATTATTACTTTGTTTCACGGGATAATGTGAACAAAAATTGTAATGTCCTTAATGTTGATCCTCCTCCTTTGGAGGAGTTGCAATCCCATTATGGTCCAACATTTTGCATTGCTTATAAGCATTGGTACAAAGGAAATGGTCTTGGGCATATGGAACAAGGAGTTAAGTCCCCTTTGGAACTGAAACCTCGCTCTTTTGCAAAGGGTTTAGGTTACAAGCCTTCTCATTTGTCTCCATCCCCTCCTCCATCGTCTATTGTCTTCATGTCTTCTTCTTGTGAGAAATCAAAATTTTCTCCATAAGAGAAAGGGTTGCTTCCTACTCCTCATTCTTTATCTGAGCAAGAGCATATTTTGTCGAGCCTTCTCAAAGCCCACTTAATTACTCTTCCTCCTCCTACACGTAAGAAGTGTCATAAGCATGATAGAGCAAACACATTCCTTTTGTGCATACCATCGAGTGGCAAGTCATTCTACCAGTGAATGCAAGGCCTTGAAGGATAAAGTACAAAAACTTCATGATTCTAGTGTTGTCACTCTTCCATCTATTGATTCATCTATCTCTTCTTTACATGAGATATCAAGTTCTACCTCTATCTTGTCCATTCTAAGTGTCTTCTCATTAGGTTCTTACACCTCCCTTCTATTGTGTTATTTCCTACTATGTGGTATTCATAGCTTTTCCTGCTCAAATTACCATTCATGGTTGTACACTATTGTGTGCAACCATACTTTCTTTGTGGTAATGACACAATAGTATCTAGCATGGTTATCCTCTCCTATACGTTGGGGAGCTAAGGTGACTCGTTCTGGAGGTGTGTTCCCTTCTTGAGGACCCCATCTCATCTCTATGTCTTGATTTCATCATCTCTACCTATCTTTTCCTTGATGTTGTGGTTTCTACGTGTTGTCCCTCGCATGTGTCACAACATACCACAAATACATTTCGCCATGTATCTTGTACCATGACATCTCTTGTCTCTCTTTTCTCTCCTTAGAATCGCATGTGCTCCTTTACATAGCACACATCATTCTAGCGAGGGGGGATATCATATCTGCTTAATTTTCAATGAGGAGTATTCTTTCAAAAGGATTCCTTGATGACAAAATCACTTGTGGAAAACTTTTTGTCTTTCAAAAGGAGCATTCTTTCAAAAGGGTTCCTTGGTGTCTTGATGTCTTATGAAAAGAATTCCCCAATGAAGGAAACCCTTTGTGAAATTTTCTTTCGAAAGAATTCTTTGGTATCTTATAATTTGTGTCTTATTTATAATCTTTGACATCTGTGTGTCTTGGTGTTTGGATGTCTTATATCTTGCCATCTAGCATGGGGGCAACCTGACTAGACCTATCTTTTTTGTGACTATCCTGCAACATAGTTTATAGCAGCCACATGCATGTATGCTTGCTATATGGACTCTAGCCATGCTATCCATACCTATCGACATTGTCTATATCTAATCAGATTGTGTCTTAATGTGTCTTATGAAAATTTTCATGATGTCTATTATTTTTTCCTTTTTTTCCCAACGTGTTTGTTTGTATCAAACATGTTTCTAGTGAATTTGCAATCAATTATGCAAGATGGAAGACACATGTCCTCTTCATGTCTTGACATAGCCTTACAATTGTATATACCAAATCAAAGAATTGTATCTTCATCCTAAGAATATACTTCTTTCCCTCTTTTTTTCTCTTTGACATTGGTTACTTCCCTATCTTTTGGGATGCATTCTTCTCTTGAAGCAATCAATCCTTACATTCTTCTCTCAGTTTGAGAATTTTTCTATGTATTATTTCTTAATTTGGGGACAATGCATAGTATTGAGGCAACCTCTTGCATCAAGATCTCATTCACTTTGCTGACTCAATTCTTGTTAATTTGTTTGTTATATGCCTTTGTGTATGTATTATCCTTGTATATGTTCTAACCCCATGATTTGTTAACTTTTTCATGTTCCAACCTTATTGTCTTGTGCAAATATTTCTTGTCTAATATGTTTATTTTGTAGGTCTTCACCTCAAGGGCATGCTTCCTTGGTTTGAAGAGTTATCTGCTTCTTTCTACAGTATCCTTTTGGCACCATAATGTTATTTTTTTTTAGTAGATTTCCTTTAACATGCGCATTCATGTAGATGCATAAGCTTGCTAAAGTTGGGGTAAAGAATAGTGTCTTAAAATTGCACCCCTTGCAATTTCACCTACACTTTTGCATCCAATTTAGTGTCCATTCCCTTAGTGTTCGTGTAGCGGAGCATTTTAGCCATTGCATCAGCCTTCTTCCTTTTGAAGATGCTCAAGACCCCTTTTCAACAACTATCTTTACATGTCAGCTCTGCGCCAAACCTTGTCTTTTTCTTGTTCCCACCATTTTATAGTGTGATTTGTTTGGACACTAGTGCATCGCACAGACATTTGCGTGTCACACTAGCGTTCTGCAATATTTCAATGTTCAAACAGTTGTTTTCCAAGTGCCTTGCCACATGTCACTTACTTTTGTTGATAGTAACAACTTGAGATGCTTTGTAACAGCTCAAGAACCTTCTTTCCCATCCCTTTCTCTCTTTAAAATATATCTTTTCAATTCATTTTGTCTTCTTGATCTCTCTTGGTCTCTCCTCTCCTCTCTTGGAAATTTTCTCGTCTTTCTCTCTTGCTCTCTTACTTGTTATATCACTCTAAATTTTTCAAGTCTTCTACAACTCTCTTGGCTCTCAAAGCCCTCTCTCTCTCTCTAGCTTCCTCAAGTCTTGCAGGTGATATCTATCTCTTGTCTTGCGTCTTTGAGAATCTTGGGATTCCTCACATCTCTTGTCTATGTATTGTTTATCTCATCTATTTATCTATTTCATTGTCTATTATTTTCTCTATCTATCTATATGGTTTCCCATGGAGGTGGAAACATCGAAACAAGGGTTTGATTGAGGCAAGCCCCTAAATATCCCCAACATTTTCCTTGATCTTATGTGTGCAGATATTGAAGACATTTATTTGTTGGAAGCTTCATTGCTTGGTTGGTTGTGAGCACTCTCTTTCCTCTTCTTTCATTTCATCATCTACATTTCATTTAATCTACATTTTACTTAGTTTACTTTATCTTAGTTTTGTTATACTCTGTTACTTTCTTGTATTCTAAGAGTTCTTAGCAGTCATGGTAGAAGTAGTCATATTGTTGTTCTCTGTGACATTCACAGTTTTTAGTCTATACGATACGCCAGTGCACCTCTAGGATGCCAGCATGTCATGCTATTGTCTATGTCGCACTGTCATTCTTGGCCAAGAGATCATCAATCTGTCTAGAAGACCTTTGTGACTTGCTCTTTCTAATTTTGGAACTCTCGCCTTTTTACCCCATCACTTGAGCTCTATTCCTTTTTAGCTTATTAGGTAGTTTGAGGTAGTTAAGGACCATTTGCTCCTTGAAGACTCTTGCTTGTCTCAAGACTCAAGGGTAGAAAATCTCCTCTACACATTTATTTCTTTATGAATATGTAGGTTTTTTCTCCCACAAAAATATGATCTAATTATGAAATTGTTTAGCATTCCCTTGTTTGACAATTGTATGAACAATTAACAATATCAAAGTTTTATGACTACTTTTTGTATTGTTTGAATATTATCTTTCTACCACTAGCCAAATGAGTATCATGTGACTAGTTACAAATTTTATATAAGTTTGACAAATACATTCTACAACTTAATCAAATGAGAGTGTTTCCTTGATGAATCTGTGTTAAACTTAGTAAATAAGTAGTTTGTTTCTATTTGTTATTGTTGTTTACCATTTGATACTCAAGACATTTTTAGTTTTAGTTTTAAAATTCCAAGTTCTTTTTTTGGGGGGTGACTTTTTCTTCCTATGTGTTGTTTAAAGTATTATTTTGGTTTTTTATTCTAATTTGGTAAGGGACACTTTATCCTTAGAGCCACAATTAAATGGTTTAACACTATCAAGAGAAATAATTTACAAATTAGTAGATAAAATTAGTTTATTTCTATTTGTCTTGTTGTTTAATCATTTAATACCTGTTAGAATTACAAAAAAAACACAAGCCATGGGATCAAATAATGAAAAAAGACACCTTCCACACAAGAGATCTACAAACAATAATATGTGATATTCCTTTTATCAAACCATATCCTTTTTCCACACTAACATGTACCAAGTTGTGTAATACGAGATCTCCTTCACCATTCCCAAACTGAAAGGATATCAACATCTAAGATTCAAATCAAATAAAAACATGTCATCAATAGATCTAAAATTCTCAAACCGAAGGTAGATCAAATCGACAAATCATTCCCACAATAAAGGGAATATTCCCAAAGTCACAAATCATTTTGTGTACCTCTCTAAATAATTCCTTAGAATTAAAACCATAGCTCAAGACCAAAACAAGGAGAACAACAAAAATCAATAAACCATGCATCTTCTTCTTAACAAGTCTTCAAAACTTCTACATTCAAGACTAAGTCATATGCGAAGAAAAGATACAAAATAAAGAATGCATCTAATATTCAGGTGGGCAATACCTCCTAGATCATTCACCTGTCGAGTAAACCAAGAGTGGGATATAAGATTTTCATGTGCATACAACACCAAGAAATGACAATCTTCTCTTCAGGTCCATAATGGATTCACATTCATAACCAGGTGTAGGCTCCTTGGCCTTTCTATTGAAATCCTCATAAAAGAGTAACCATCTCAACATATGATCCCATAAATAAGAGATCTCTTAACCTCACCCAAATCTCTCTGGTCTCCATGAGCATCCATAAATCAACCCATGCTAACTTCAAATGCAACCTTACAAAATCATGAAACTCCAAGTAAATGGCTAATACTCGAAACCAAAGAGAACCAAACGAGACCAGTGCCAAAGTTCCAACTACAGAATCAAAAACTTATCATGAAATCATGATCTAGCATCCCCTCCTAGGAGATCACATAAAAATAATCATCCATCATCAAATGATGAATCAATATCATTACTAGAGCTCCCATTGAATTGTGTAACCAAGATCTCTAGGCATTGTGATAACCATCTCCTTACTAAAGATCCTCCATGGCCCCAACACAATCAAAGAACTCAACACCATGAGTTCCCAAAAGGTAAAGTACAACCACAATATCCAAACCAAGAAGATACAAATGCTACACATGTATCCTTTGCCAATAGAACCAAAGATGTCATAACTCTCACTATAATTTGAAGACAAAATCCAAGAGCTCCTTATGACACCAACAACCATTACAAAAGACCATCCATTTTATAATTAAAGATTATCTATGGATCACTATAGACTATTACAACAATTAAAACCAAAATCTCGAGACAAAGAATATAGAACACATTATGTAACTGTGTAAATTTCACATTGAAAGTAATACCAAGTTATACATGGCATCATGACCAATTTAATTACCAACACTCTACTAAAAGTTAACAAAGCTTCTCATGCACCATAAACAATTGATATAGACTCAAATAAACAACTATATCAAGTACTCCCAATAACCATCTCTCTACAATAAACATACCAATGTAATAATAGTGACCAAGAATATGTCCTACCAAACATAATCTACATTAGTTAATTTACAAGATCTACACATATACACCATCTCAAAGGAAAAATACACAATCAATACTCCAATCTCAAATAATTGAAGAATAGATTCAACCCCATATTAGTATCATGCAAAACAAAGATAATCAAGTATAGCATGTGGATTTCTAAGACTCAAACATTAGAATCAACACTATATCTTATTTTCCAAACAAACCCACATAGGAGTAAGCATAGATCAATAAGAATAGTCCAAGCATCCATGAAAACCTATATCTATCTTCATCCAAAACACCTTGAATACAATTTCATCATAGATTTACATACCGCATATTTTAGTTAACAAGTAAAACATACAAAACCATCTTTGTAAATATGACATCCATATAACCACCTAGACATTCACACCAAACATGTCATCCAAATAATAGAATAAACACATACCTACAAACCCACAACTGAAAACAAGATTAAACTACAACGCAATAGGAAAAACCCAGTTGTCTAAGGGCTTATAACATATAAAACATATAAGCTTCACAACTCACAAAGAGGTTAGTGGCTTATCTTCTAATGCTTTCATGTAACCAAGGGCTAAAACCATGAATCCAACATAAGCACTCCATTTTGTAGTCCAAATCGAGGGTGTTTCTCGATGTGACCAAGGTGTCTACCCATTCAACATGAACACCTTCTCACTGCACATGATCACAAGGTAAAGAAAAAAAAGACCATATAAGAGGATACACACATATTGTCAAATAAGAGCTCCAAGTTACCAAAACATAACCAAATCCATAAAGATCCATAATCGTGAGCTTTCAATGCCCAACATAGATCACATTAACAATATCCATGGATTCCAATCTCACAAATCTGCAAAACAAATTTAACTCAAGAACATTCATTTCTACCCCAAAAGACTTCAAATAACCTCCAATTCCTTCTAACAAATCCCCACAAGCTTTTCAAGCTAAGAAATAAAAAAGATGGAATACCTAGAACTAAGTTCACCTTAAGCTCTAATACCAAATGATGAGAAATAAATAGGTTCAACTGATTGTTGGGAAATTCAATCTCTATCCAAATATGAATTCAATGGATGAGATACAAGGCTTGGACTACAACGACATGAAAATTTGAAACTTATATGTGAATTTGAAAATTAAGTTGCCTTAATGTGGAAAAATCATGATTAGATCAATCTTCTTTGTGATGCAAAAAAACAATCAACATATCATGCTTGTAAACACTACCTTATGTGAACTTATAAAAAAAATATATAAATAATAACATCACAAAAAATAGCAACAATGAGGCACAAATCAGCAACACAAGATCATCACATAACACAAGATTTACGTGGAGAAAACCTTACAGAAAAAACCTCCACCAAAAAGAGAGGCCAAATATGTATTATCATCAAATTAATGAGATTACAATACATTCACTTTCATTCTCCTCTTTGCTTCCACCATGACAACACTTGTGTACCTGTGAACAACATCATTATACCTCAACTTGTCTTTGTTCCTACAAAGTAACACTACATTCAACTATTCCTCCTACTTTCTACATCCAAGAGGCTGATTTTATAGATGTGTGAAAGCATCTAATGCACCAAACATGATGCACAAAGATGAACCTTCATTCCAAATGTCCCCAACCTTTGGATTACCTCCTCAAAATGTGAAAGGGCATTGATTTTGGCTCCAATACTTTCCCTCCAACTTGGGTGCCCAAATATGAGAGATAAACATTACATTAATTAAATACAATAAATGATGGAAAATCAAATGACACTTGTTGCCTCTTTCCAAGCACCCACTTGGAGAATACCAACAATCACTCATTTATCATTTCCTTTATCTTTTATTATCCCATTCTAGGCGTCCACATGTGGGGAAAATAACATTAAATATTTATGTTCACAAGTCACCTTTACCACTGCTAGTGGATCCATCACCCCTTATGAGTATATTACAAACAATAGTGAGAATTAATATTACAAAATATTTTCCCAATACACCCTAAGTGCCTAGAGACACTTTTCAAGGATGTTGGAACCATGACATATGGCATAGGACTTACAAGGTGGATGACACCTTAATCCTAACATGAACGCCTTAATATGCTCAATCATCTTTGAGCTTACCATAATCATCTTTGACAAAGCTATAACAAGAAAATTAAGCCTAGCAAGTTTGAAATTGGTGATCTAGTCCTCGAGGAAAATCAACGCAACCTGCAAGACTATGAAAAGAAAGGAAAGTTTGAACCCAACTAGTTAGGTCCTTACATTGTCACTACAAAGTATGAATTAGGTTCATATCAATTGGCTACCATGGAAGGAGAATCATTGGAGGAGCCCATGAATATCATACATCTAAAAAAAATCAATTGAGAAAAATCCAAAAAGCAAAAAAAATAAAAAAAGCAAAAAAAAAATCAATAAATTCAAAAAATTAAAAAATAAAAATTAGAAGAAAATAAAAAATAAAAATAGTAAAGAGAAATAATTCGTTTAATGGTGAAAACCGTTTTTGTGACACCTTAGGCAAGTACACCACAATGAAAACCTTGCAAATGGGTGCTATGTGTACAGTCATATCCACCATCTACTAAATCTCTCAATCACCCATACATTTGTCATTCACAATAAATCAACTCACACCACCCACTAACTATGACTTGGAATACATGTCACCTATCCTGATTTCATAATGCGAGAGCTTTTTATACCATGAATATGAACCCCACCCACCTCTTTCCTTTAATAGGGAAGCTTTTCCTACCATCATCTTGAACCTCCATATACCCATATGCTTCTTCTAACCATAAAACTTTTTCTGCCATGAACTTGCCTCATCACATGATCCCTCATTATCACTTGGTCTTGTACACATCAATGTCCCCATCTGCATCATAAGGCTAAAACTCACGTGCATAAACCATCGTACTCCTCCACCACCCATACATGTGCCCACTCTTCCTTTTTAATGGGAGAGCTTTTTCTACCATGTCCTCACCCATCATATATGATCCCTCATTGTCACTCAGTCCTCATCCACCGCTGTCACCCTCCACTATTTCTTTATGATCGATTAGACAACTTACACAACTCTCGACCACACATACATGTGAACCATCACCTACATCCACCCACTCTTCCTTTTTAACGAGAGATCTTTTCCTACCATATCCTCACCCATCATACATGATCCCTCATTGTCACTCAACCCCCCATGCATCCCCCATTATTTCTTCATGACAAATTAGATAATTTACATGCCCTTCCCCACCCATACAAATTCACCATCTTTGACACACAACTAATGAGATAGCCTCCATGAATCATACCCCTCATTTTTACCATCAAATTCTCACGTGCATGACTAAGCCATGCATAAATCTTACTTCTCCCAATAGATGCAAGAAGAAATACCTAAATGTGTACCTGGGATTGGTGGTCACCATGCCTATTTGTTCTTAATAAAAACATCACACTTCCATCATCCCATCTTTTGTTATAAAAAAATTCCACTCCACCACCACTTCACCCAAACATACATGGAAAAACAAAGCAAAACAAATGAAAACATACCTACATATGAACACAGTCACAAAATCATTATTGGATCAATAATTGACAGGCACAACCATTTTAATTTCCATTCACACTAATCCTCACCTATGCCCAAAACGATGAATCCTTTCTAGGTCTTACATCATCATTATCCATCCATCTTACTCTTAGTAAGAGATATGTTCACCTCAAAATTTATTTTTTTATTTGCAATTTTTTTTTTCAAACCCATGGAGTCACCTAATCTAGGCCACCTAAATCTACTCATATCTTGGTGTGTTTTGGACAAAGTATGAAATGAGGCATGGTCATTTTTTGTATGGTGTGTTTGTAATTTTCTAGACCCACCAATGCTAATTACTACCTTAGGTAGAGATGGATGAAACTTATGAACTCATGTATACGATATCATCCCCCTATGGTCCACTAAAATTGTAAGAGGGCATTGCATGCTAAAGGATAATCTTTTGGTTATTTGCTTGTGAGTCCAAAGTCCATGCAAAGGACACAACAACACCATTGGGGAATAATGTCCTTTGCTATATCAAACTTTTGAATTGCTCACTACATTTTCAACATAATTAAACCTTCCCCCATCATAACCTATGCTTTCACCCCCCATCTAGACCTGACTATATTTTATATCATGAGCAAAAAAAAGAATACTATCCATTTATCCATTCCCCATCTTGCATTACTCATTATTCATTATTACATCTTGTTAATTATTCATTACATCCATTATTACATGTTCATCATTACTCATTAACCATCTTTGCATTTTAATCATCATTCATTATCTACCACCCTTGTCATTTTATTATTCATCATTACATTTTTACACAAGTTCATTAAATCACCATCCATTATTCATCTTGCATTTTAACCATACATTTTGCATTATTCATTATCCATTTTTTTACATTGCCATAAATCATTTTTCAACATCCATCCTAATTATATCCATTACATACATTTTTTCATAATCATTAATCATTATACATTATTCACCATTTTGCATAATTGTTCCCAATCACAACATTCTTACCCATTATACATAATCCAATCATAATCATGTTTATAAACCATTATCCATTACACATAATCACAATCATTTATATCATTCATCATTCATACATCGTTATCATAATCCGCCACTATTGCATAATCATCATCTATTACACACCATAGTCCATGCATAAAATCATAAACATTTACATTAACCATTATTTCCACATCATCCATTTTATACATAAATCATTATTATCCATTTTTACATTATTCATTTCAAATCATTGTTATACATTTTCATCATAAGCATAATCATCACTATCCATAATCATAATCATATCCATAAATCATTATTCATTATACATAACCATTAGTTACCATAAATAATTTAAAATCCATAATCATTAATCATCATTACCATAATCATATAATTATCATAGAATCATTACCAAAATATGTTTTACATAAGCATCACATGTTTTTGCATATCCATAATCATTAATAGTCATTCTACATAACAGCCAAACCATCCATCTAACCATACATGCATGATCTCATATGTGTGTGTGTGTGTGATGATACAAAAATATACAAATCCTATCCT
Source organism: Sequoia sempervirens (assembly GCA_007258455.2). NCBI lineage: Eukaryota > Viridiplantae > Streptophyta > Pinopsida > Cupressales > Cupressaceae > Sequoia > Sequoia sempervirens. The sequence continues at coordinate 495,939,253 of VDFB02270651.1, forward strand.
GCTACAACTTGGTGAGCAATATCTCACTCCTGTCATAGTCTGGCCACATCTACTTGTGCTTGAGCCACTAAAGATTGTGCAGTGCCTCTCTCTACTATCATTACTGCCAACTGTGCCTCACCATCCCCACCTCCAACACCATCCACCAAATCCTAAAGCTAGACTATCTCTGCTTGTGACATGTCTCTCTCACCAACCAACTGACGACACTCCTATCTCAATTGATCCCTCTCCTGACACAACTGATCTCTCTCCACTATCAATAGGCCCAACTACACTTGAATGTTCCCCTCATCATCAGGGTGGTCCTCCCCATCTATGTTAGCATCATCCTCTACCCCCTCTCCTCTCCCCAATCAACATCTGGATCTTGCCTCTATCACACATGGCGACGCCCAACATCTCCGCCATCTCCATCATCATCATCATCCTAATAATCATCATCATTGTCATTCTCATCACTGCTCTCCTCCTCCTCTACCACTGCAAGTTAATCCCGTGAGATCGTTAGTCGCACTAGCCGACACTACGCCCACCATGCATCATACTTTGTTGTTGTGTCTGCATCTACCATTGTTGGATGTGGATCTGAAGGTACTATAGGGGTGTCTCATCAACCCTAACTAACTATATATGGCTCTATAAATCCTTCTTAGATGCCATCTTGCGTAGGGAAGGTCTGTCGATGACCAAATTGTTGCATAAAATGCACTAGTAGATAGCGCTCAATGACCATAGTCGTCTGACCCACCAAATAATGCATCCTCTAAATATAAGGCATATACATGTGATTCTCCTCCTATACCTCACAATCGTGATATAGGCACTAGATGAATCTATCTATGTCATCAATGACCCACCTCCACTATGGTAGATCACCTGATTGTTGATGTCGCAAAAAAACAACATATGAAAAACATAAGGCATCCCTATCCCCTTCCCCTTGTCCACCACTATTTGCAATACTATACAATGCTCGAAGGCCCAAATGTGCAATAAGGTCACTCCACACCCCAAGCTCCTACCATCTCAATACACAATCAAGTGTATCTTCTTGTATAACTCAACCAATACACATGTACCTCATGCAAAAAAGTCCCATCTAATAGCATCTTATTTAAAACCTCTGCCCATCCAATAGCAAACTTGCAAGATCTCTAATTAGGCATTAATACCCTAGTAATCAACACTACGGTGAACAAAGAAAACTTTGGTAGCATTCCAAATACCTATCACTAGGTCCAACTTGATCCCCCTCGCCAAAAGATCATTTGTCATGAACACCTGATCTGAGGCATCCCCGACATGCATCAAGTCATACTCTACCAACTCCCTTCAAATTGAGAGCCACATAATACTCGATACATCCTCCAACATAATAGTAGCCTCACTTGTCAGTAGGTGGGCGCTGCTAGTGTTGTTGTGCCACATCTCTATTAGGGCAATCATCATAGCTCAATGTGCTCTCAATTGAGGCATCCTAGAAACGTGGAACAAGCCCATCAGGCTCAACCATTCCTCGTCCATCTTAGTCAGCTGATATCACAACTGGACTATTACTCTAAGCCACTTCTCGCGCGACTAAAGAGGGCCTAAAGAATCCTGCATCATACTACCAACCAACGTGAGTCCTAAAAAAATAACATAAATTAATCAACTATAAAGATCCTAACCTAACAAATGAATTATGCCAATGAAAACAACTAATTAATGCAATCAATTCAATGCAAGGCACATAATACTTGGGACAAGTGTGACAAATCAACATAAAATAAATTCCTTTCAATTCAACTTCTAAAACCTTATGTACTTGCATTTTTTTTGTAGAGTCACACTTCTATCTGATGCAAGCACTATTTTAGGCATAGGTGCATCCTTGCCTTGTGCAGGCATCATTTTAGCATAGGTGCGTCCATAACTAATGCAAGTGTGTACATACCATGTGCAAGTACAACCTTAGCACAAGTGCAAATATACCCAATGCAAGCATGCCTCTATCCCGTGTAGGCACCATTTTGGTGCTAGCACATACTTAACCCCTCAAAGGTGCATACTTGCAAAATGAAAGCATCATTTTAGCACAAGCATGGTGATAGCCTTCAAGAGCCTTTTCCCCATTCACAAGCATGACTTCTCAGAAGTGTCGATTTTTGTAGCGTGGAAACTAGTTCACTTCGCAAATGCCAATCTAGGCACAAGCATAGCTCTATGCGACACAAGTGCCACAATCGTGCACATACGCATGGTTATGTAGAATCACACATCTATTTTCCCCCATTTCCTAATCTAATTAACCCACATTAATTACGCCTAAACTATCTCGAAACCCATGGGTTAGGTTACGTACCAACTCTCTTGTGTCCTTCAAATGTTGGTACTCCTACACATGCTCCACACGATGCAAATGGCAAGGAATTTCCGACATTGTTCCTTCGCTCACTCTAATCTACTTTCTAATCGCAAGGTGAAAATGACCCTTTGGGCTCCCCTAAAGCCTATTTATAGGCTCCAAACCCTAATTCCTCCTATGACATGTGGAAAATGCACTTACCTTAGCTAATTTCACTCATCCTTAAGCCTATCACCCTTTTTTTTCTTGTCTCTTTTCCTCATTTTCTTCCTAAATGCACTTCCACATCATTTGAACCCACCTTTTTTGAGACACTACTCAAACTTTTTTTTTCCAAATTTTCCCAATCAATCTCTCGAGGGGGTATCACCTCCCATCACATTGGGCCAAATTTTTAAACCTCTTTGATGCAACATCACTATAAATGTCACATCAAAGAGGGACAAAATGTAGACACCCCAATTTTGACAATCACATATTTGATTAATTAAAATTTTAAATTCTAACTAATCTCAACCATCACCCTTATAATTATTTAAATATCATTTTTTAATTAATTATCTTACTCCATCTTATAATTAATTAAATATTATATTATTTAATTAATTATTCCATCATTTAATGCTATAGTGAATATTCATGAAAAATTGGGGGGCATAAGAAGAGTCTCACAAGCACATAAAGATTTTGCAAATTTCATTGAAAAAATAATTTAATTGACATCAGAACAACTAATGGTACCAACACGTGGAACAATAAAAGGTGAGGGTTCACCAACATTGTAGAATGGTTAGACAAGTTTTTGGTCTCAGAAAACTAGATGAATGAATGTCTATTACCGAAAGCTTCAATATGGTCAATAACGATATCAGACCATTTCCCAGTTGAAATAACAATTAACAAAGATTTGGTACTAGTGAGGAGCCAATTCTGGTTTGAAAGGATGTGGCTTTGGTGTAAAAATTTGATTGATCTAACAAAAATTTGGTGGGAGGCACCAATCTAGTTGGAAGGTACCAATATGTTTATCTTCTAAAAAAGTTGCAGCAAATGAAAGGCCATCTCAAAGTGTGGAATAAAGAATGCTTTAAAAACATATTCGATGAAAAGGAGCACATAGAAGAGGAATTAGAGGTGTTGGGAGAAATGGTGCTAAAATCAGGTATGATAGCAGTAGAATTTGATAAGGAAAAGGAATTAATGGCATAATACAATGAAATATTGACAAGAGAAGAGAGCTATTGGAGGGAGAAATCAAGGGACACATGGTTGGAGGAGGGGGGTCTCAATACAAAATACTTTCATAATTCAACAAAAGTGAAGAGGATCTAGAACAAAATCACTCAAATCGAGTAGGATGGGGTTAATTATTCAAACAAACCAACAATTGCGAAGATGGGGGTGAATTTTTTTGAATCTACGTTGGGTGGAGAGGGTGATGCTGACGTTTTAAATTGCAGTATGCTAAATGATATCAACCCAATAGTAACAACATAAGATAATGAGATGCTAAGCACACCAGTATTGGTGGAAGAAGTGAAAGAAGCCACATTCCAAATGTCATCCAATAAGGCGCAGGGCCCAACGGGTTCTTTGCTCTATTATACCAACTTGTTGGGAGTTCATCGGGGAGGAGTTAAGCAAGGCAGTGGAAGAATCGAGGAGGAAGGGAAGAATCTTACAAGATTTAAACAATACTAACATAGTACTCATTCCCAAGAAGGATTCCAGCAGCAAATTTGAATAATATAGGCCAATCTCACTATGTAACACGATATATAAAATAATATCAAAAGTAATGGCGAACTGTCTTAAAAAAGATATGCTAAATGACAACAACCAATATAAGAGATATTTTTTGAATGCTAAGCACACCCCATTGGAAATCCACAAAAAAAAACATCCAAATAAAACAAAAAATGCAGAACCCAATGGGTTATGAAATCCTAATTTAGCATGCAAACACTTGATCCCATGGGGGAGTTGGTGCAAATAGGTGTGTGGAGATTTGCCCTTTCCCAACTCCTTGAATGAAAATGTTGATTGATTGGAGTCTCAATCGATGGAGAGGAGATTAATGCAAGGATCAAATGTGGAAGATATAATGAGGATGGAAGGACAAAGAATGATATAATTTGTACAAGATTTAAACAATACTAGACATAGTACTCATTCCCTTAAGAAAAAGGATTCCAGCAAAATCAAATGGATTAGAATGAATTAATAACGAGATGCCAATTTGATTTAGATTTTGGATTAATCTACACTAATTGATAATCACAGTAAATTATTAAAATAAATAATCGAAAGTAATGGCGAACTGTCTTAAAAAAGATACTACCCAAGATCATAACACAACAACAAATTGGGTTTATACCAGGCATAAACATAACAGATGGAATTATTGTCACACATGAGATCATGCATACATTGAAGAAATGCAACCAACCAAGGATGATAGTCAAAATCGACCTAAGCAAAGCCTATGATAGGGTATGATGGAACTTTCTAATGAAGACTATGGCAAAATTTAGCTTTGGAGAGAAATGGTTAAAATGGGTCTATGGATGTATATCCTCACCTAGATACCTAGTTGTTATAAATGGTGTTCCTCATGGCTTCTTTCAATTAACAAGGGGCCTAAGACAAGGTGACCTGATCTCGTCATTCCTTCTTCATGATAATGTAAAATGCTTTTAGTTGGCATATAAACAAACTCCAACAAAGAGGTATGTGGAGAGGTATTTCAACTACCCCATCTTTGAGTCCTTTTACTCATCAACTTTTTTTTGATGATACGATTCTGTGTGGTACATCTAACATGAATGATTTGGAAAGTATAAAAAAAGTAATAAATGTTTTTAGCATAGAAGTAGGTTAATTAACAAACACAAAAAAGTCAAACATGTATATTTTTTCAATACTTTGAGGTGGTTCTAGCGAAAAGCAATTAATTTATTGGGATTCCAATCCACAAGCTTTCTCGCAAAATACCTAGGCGTACCCCTATTTCATAGTGCAGTCAAAAGCGGAATTTGGGAGGACACAGTAAAGAAATGCAAGTTGAGGGTTGAGTGTTGGAGGGACAAGTGGTTAACCTTGGTAGGGAGGCTAACAATGCTGAAGGTAGTGTTGGCTGCAATTCCCGTTGATTTGTTATCTTGCATTGAAATCACCAAAAAACCCAACAAGAAAATTGTGGGTATCCAAAGGAAATTTTTGTGGGATGGTGCAAATAAGAAACGGTTAAGATGTCTAAGGAAGTTGGAGGCATGGGGGCGAAAGATATGAGGCTGCAAAACAAAGCGTTGGGCGCAAAGATGGTGTGGGAAATGTTCATCAACCAAGAGGCACTCTGGTGGAAGTTGCTTAAAGCAAAATACTTGGATACACTTGAAAGGGAGCGTATCTTAACAATAGCAAATCTAGGGAGAGGCTCTGCCATCTAGAATTTCATCTTAAAATGCAGGATAGTGATAATGGAGCATATTACCTAGAAATTAAAGGATGGAAGGAGGGCATCCTTTTGGCATGACTCATGGAATGGGTATGCCCTATTGGACCAAATGCAAAGCTTGGAGGAGGTTGTGGGTGTCTCAAGCTTGGTGTATGGCGAGAAATTCTGCAACTTTATTGAAAATATGGTGATTAGGGTAAAGCAAAATAGAGAAAATTTGACTTCTTGGATGATTAATTAAGAAAAGCTATAATCTACAAGTTGTCAAATCGACAATGGCTCCTCTTTGAAGGCAGTGACACCATAGTTTGGTGTGCAACAAAGTCTATGAGATACTCGGGAAAGTTGGGGTATGAGGTTCTAAAGAAGGCTATAAGATCAGTGACATGACCAGATAATATGTGTTGGGGAAGGATGGTTATCCCAAAGGCAACAACTTTTGCTTGGATTGCACTTCTTGAGAGGATATTAACAGGTGAACGGTTGAATCACATTGGTGTGATAGGGCCACATAGATGTGTGATGTGCTACAAGCATGAAGAAACCATGGATCACTTGTTGGTTCATTGCAAAGTTGCACAATCTTGTCGGTCTAGCTTGGGAAAAGGATCCACAATGGCAGGACTATGGTTTGAAGTGCCTGCAATGGTGATATGGGAACTATGGAAGGAGATAAATGCACATATTTTCAAAGAGAAAATATCCCCAATTGAAAGCTTGCTAACAAAAATCGAACTTGGGGTAAGTGAGCACTTGAATATCTAGGCAAGCAAGAGACCCTTCAACTATGTTTCAACCTGGGACTAGAGAATGGTGAAGAATTGGCCTAAGATAAAACCACCAAAAATATCTCTCTTAAAGAAAGAGTGGGGCAAAGCAAAATAAAATGGAAATTGCCTCCCAAAGGCAGATTGAAGTTGAATTTCGATGGGGCATCGCGAGGAAACCTAGGGCCCTTCGATGCCGGTTTTGTCATTAGAAATGAAAGTGGTGAGTTGATATGGGCTTCATGAAAGGAGCTTCTTGATGGAACGAATAATGAAGCAAAATGGAGTGCCCTCTTTGAAGGTGTAAGCTTTTGTGTAAGTGCAGGATTGAACAATATGGACATAGAGGGGATTTCAAAGTGGTGGTAAGGGCTATCATTGTGAGAAAAGCTCAAAGCTAGAAGATGAATATTTGGTTGGAGCAAATTTTGTAAAAATTAAACCAAATGGGCGACCACAACTTATTCCACACATACATGGATGCAAATAAAGTGGTCGATTACTTATCAAACCAAGGCATTGACTAGGTTGAAAATCTTCGACACTTTATTAACCCTGATAATCAGATAAGGTTGCGTTATTGGCTTCAAAATGATTTGTAGTGGTCTTGCTCATATGACATAAATCTTGCCTCAAGGACGTGTGGTTGCGTTATTGGCCTCAAAATGATCTGTAGTGGTCTTGCTCATATGACATAAATCTTGCCTCACGGACGTGTGGGGCCCTGAGGGCAGATGAAGTGAGAATCACAAGAGGCCTCGACCATAAACTCGCATAATACAATATGTTGAGGCCGGTTTTGACAATATAAGGTTGTGTGTAACATCCTTGGTACCACTTCTCTCGATCGAGTGTGATATGTAATCCCACAACATATCAAAGGGAATGATGGACTCTAGAGCCTTCCCCTCAACGTTCTTGAAGCAACTATAAAGGGCCTCTATTTGATTGGAGGCTATCACATCAAAGATGGGAGTTTTTGTGCTTTGCAAATGCTTTGTAGATCGAGTGGAAGGGTCTGGAAGCTCGGGTGTTGTAGAAAAGGATGAGGTGGTGTCCATAGCTGGTGTAGTGGGTGTGGCCTGGGTCGAGGTGGTGATCACGGGGCTCTGTAGCCCGCAAGGATGTGGACGGTTAAGGGGTTGGCAACCACAAAAAGGTAAGTCCTGTACAAACGGATCCCCAAAATGCATGGGGAATATCTCAGAGGGTCTACAAGTTGAAGATAGAAGCCTCTAAAGTGCCTTTAAATTTCAATGGGGGCCTCAAACAACCTATAATGGTTTGTAATGGAGGTTTTGGCTCTTTGCAGGTGTTACAGGTTATCAGTTGATCGCAGGCAGATGGTGGAGGCTGCTCTAGAAACCTATGAGGTGCAGATTGGAAATCTATTTAAAACGGAGTCGACAGAGGACATAAATGTGGTGAAACAAGTGTTAGGGGAACATGAGCACATATCCATGATGCGGGTCTGTTGGGGCTTGTGATCTCGAACATGCTTTGCTCAACCAGAAGGAAGACCCGACTAAAGCAGTAGCCCGTCGAGTGTTGGATATCCATGTTGATGCAACCCTCAAGACAGTGAAAACTCTTGAAAATGGCCAAAGACGAGGGTGGTGTGTGATATTGTTGAAGATGAGAAAATTCATAGTAAAAAGGAAGTGGCCGAAGCAATGGATAAAGTCAAAGAAGCCATTGAGGCAAAAGACCTACAAATCTTCCTCAACCATGTAATAGAAAAAAAGGGTGCATTCAAAGAGTTCTAGATTAGGAGGATGACAGAGCTAGGTGCGGGGTTGATAACCTTGCTCTGAGGTCTATGTAACTTCTAGTTTGTAAATCTAAACACTATGTAATCTCTGGTTTTCAAAGCAATGAAAGAGTGCTACTCTCACTGGTAGTAGTTTGCCAAAATAATAATAATAAAAAAACTCACATCCTCTTATAATTAATTAAATATTGTATTATTTAATTAATTATTAGATGTTCCACTATAACTATTTAAATATCCTATAGTCTTCTCTAAATTAATTAAATATCTTGTACTATTTAATTAATTTGACCTTAATCCATATTCTTCCAAATCCCTAATCTCGATTAAGTTAATAAATCTATGATTAATTAACTTAATCCATATTCTAATCATCATTAAAATCTCCTCTAATTTTTAATTATACCCCTTCCCCTAAACTTGTAGACATATGACACGTCATACATGCCTCTTGAATGATTTGCATGCACTTGAGTCACTATTTAACTCCAAGTCATCCTTTGACCTCTCCTCTCATTGGATGCTCACACATGTGTGAGATCCTCTTCCCCATAAGAGCCACCCTACACTTTCTACTTATCACCACTTGTCATATCCTCTAAGTCTACTCATCTTACACCTTGCCATATTTGTTTCCACTTGTCAAAATCTTGTTTTTCCCAAGATATGTGTGAGCACACCTTACTCTCCACATGTCACTTTCTTGTTCTTCTCAAGATGTGCTCAAACATGTGTGAGTGCACCTTGCTCTCTTCACCATGTCACATGCCATAGTCATATGCCTCCACCTTGTGACAACTTGTCACAAGGCTAAGCCTTTGCCATCTCATACAATCTCAACCATCCATTCCACAAGAAGATCTTGACCCTCCATTTATCCATCCAAAAATCTATAAATTTAAGCCTTTCCATCCCATTTTCAACAATGCAATTTGAGTTAGCCAAATTATGTTGGAAATTCACTAAGAACAATCCACAATGCAATCAAGAGAACAAATCTACAAGTTCTTGGGTGCAAACTTGGAGCTCAATCAATGGAGGTGAAAGTGTTAAGGTATAATCACTTTTAACATTATTTCCTTTGTGTTTTCATTTGATTTATCTTCTCAATCATTTTCTCCCTCTTCAGTTTATAATTGATCCAAAGAGAATCTCATTAACTTAACATAAACAATTTTAAAGAGAGTCCAAATTAAAAAAACTAGGAATATGTAGCAACAAATACTTTAATACAAATCTAAGACTTGGCTATAAAGGATATACGTTTGATGATCCAATGCGAAATCTACTTTTATATAAAATATATTGAAAAAACATGACACATTAAATATTGTGAGAATCCTTAAAAATTTTAAACATCACCAACTTACTCTAATATTATTGGCAATGTTTTAAAAAATGTTACACAATCATCATGATTTCATTGTGACATTGAGTTTTAAATGTCTTTCAATATTAGATCTTGAAGGTTTATCAAGGAAGTAGAGGTGAAAAACATGAGGGTTTCAAGGAAAAAAGCTTCATTTTTGAGCTTGAGGTTAAGAATAATTTTCATCAAAACCACTCATTTAACAACTAGGTGTCCCCATTATAGAGAACAAAGAGAACCGAATTAGAGAAGCTTGATTAACTTGCTAATAGTTGGTTAATGTAGAATTATACATATACAAAATTAGTTTTCATATTTTAAAGTTAGAGTTTTAGTATTCTTGTCATGTTCATTCAATCGAGGGGCTTTCTAAAAACCCATTTTCAACAAGGTATTATTGTATTGTTATGTACGCTATTTCAAGTTTTTAATATAATTGGCCCTTAGGAAATTGGTGTCTTGGTGTGGCCATTCACCTCATGATTAAGATGTCTAATGAAAAGGGGCTTGAACTATTTTTATTTTGAGGATAAAACAATGCCTAATTGAGAATGGACAAGGCATTAAAAGTTTGCATTGCTAAGCTAGGGACTTTTATTTTAGGACTTTGTAGAGGAAAATATTTTTCTGAAAGTTTATTTTAGGTAAATTCAATAAAATGTATGCACAAGTATGATTATGTTAGATTGATTAAATGAAGTTAGTTGGGACTAATAATCTAAGAATTTGTAGTAACTATTTTTCAAATGTGAGTTACAATAAGTGATAATACTTAACTTTATGACTAAAGAATGAATGGTCTGATTGAATGCTCTAAAATTTGCAATGCCTCAAGATTTAGAATAAAAAATAACATTTGATATTTACCTCAAAATGAAGTACTTTTATAAACTCTAAATAAGGACAAGTTGAGGGATCCAATACATTCACAACCACAAATCTATCCTATACCTACAAACTTATAGTGTACCATTTAAAAAAAAATGTTCTTAACTTTCCCTCATTTACCTCTATATAAATTTTGTCATGTTAGTATCTTAAGATTGGGCGTTTTTAAAAATATCTTGGTAGGCCCACATTATGTGACAAAAGGGACATGTTTTCCAAGGTCAACTCACATAAATGTACACAAATAATTGAAAAAAACTCTTTAGTTACACATATATTCCTAGAATATTTGTACAAAACTAGATTCCTTTTAACACACTAATTGAAGTGTGTAAAATGAATGATATGCCTAGGTATGCTTAGAGTCATTAGATGATTACAATGAATGAATTGAATCTCTTTAAATATAAGGATAAAAAGAACTTATTATGAAAAATTATGTTTAGCTAATTCTAAGGAGTGAATCAAATTTAAAATTTGGGAGGGATGAGCCCACATCTGCAAGGACATCCCTACAACTATGAACTTGTCCTAGATCATTAAAGGGGTGGAATCAAAGTGAATAACATGTACATGAAATATGTGCATATATCTACTGGGTCTAATAAATGTAAGGATATAGCAAATGTATGCAAATGATTACACATATAAATGAAGTAATGGGTAAATAAATAGAAATGTGTGTAATGGACGGCTATGACATATGACAATCAAACACTTTGCACAAAATTAAGCTACAAATCTATAAAAGCACTCTCATTAAAAGTAGACCCAAAATCAAATGAGAAATACCATGAATATGTCCATTTGATCATTACAGATTTAAATTCTGATTAATTATATGAACCATCCACTTCTTTATTTTCTCAATTCCATCTAAAATTTATAAATATAAAAATTTAAGAAATTATAAGACCAATTGAGTTGTGCCAGATTTCCAATGGGGCCTTTGTACCTCGCTACTTTGAAGTTTTCTCTCGAATCTTTTCTAGGATTTTCATTTCACCTTAACTGAGATTAATCCAATCGTGCATATGTCTCTAATCTCTGTGTCGTCGATATACGCATTGACAATGATAGTACTAATGAGTCATGACAATGACAAGATGATGAAACCTTAATAAATTTCCTTTGAACAAAATATTTCATAAGATTTTAACAAAATTATATTCCAGTGAAGTAATTGCAAACAAGAGTTGATAACAGTTTTGAAGCTTATATATTGTATTAAAATTTCATATCCATGCGGCTTTACAGCTTTTTTAAATCTTTTAAGGTTGCCATCATGTCCAGGACATTCACTAAGCCTGTATAAGATGGGCACCAAGCTAGCTCTCTTATCAAAATTAGGAATTCACACTTATGGTATAAGCATAATCAACATGATCTCAAAAGGTGATATTAATAAGCAATTCCTAAGGTAAGGTAACTCATGCACCAGGATTTTGGTCTTGTAGGATACATTTTTCTATGTCTGGTTCCTCCACCTCCATCTCCAAAGTGAAGAGTCCAGCAGATGGGTCCGTATATTCATTACTTTGAAGACAGTATTCACTTACAATGCTTTCAGGGTCATCTATTTCATAGTAACTTACTCCTGCAAAGCTTTGAGGTCGAAGAAGGATGCTGAATTTTTCAATCTGTGGTTCGTCCTCCATCTCATCATCTCCAAAGTGGATTTAGTCCAGCAGCTGGGTGCATCATTCATTATGTAATGGTTGATAGGATTGAGTGCAAATTTCATGGTTGGAACATCATAGTAATTATTTGCTTATGAGCTTTGAGGCGAAGAACTTGCTGAAGAAACAATCTGTATTTGTTCGTAGATGATCTCATCTAATGTTGAAAAATATGGATTTATTATGAAGCTGGAAAATTCATCATGGTAATGTAATGGTTGATAGGATTGAGTGCAAATAGGCATGGTTGGAACATCAAGATTATCATGCTTATGAGCTGTTAAGGAAATGGGTTCTTCAAGCTGATCATGAGGAGGAGACATGGCTTCTGTTGTTGCAAGATTTAAATCTGAAATTGAAGGATTGGAAGTTAGATCACACGAACCTTTGGGAGACGATGATTTCTGAAGACTCTGGTGCAAGGATTTTGCTTCAATCAATGGTCCAGCCAACTCATCTTGCTGCAGATTTGGGTGAGTTTCATTATCATCATTATTGGTATCTGATTCACTATTTTGACTCATAGATGATCTATCTTGCAATGAATCACTACTGGGCTGTGTGTGTATATCTTCTTTCTTGCTTGTACTTGTACTTTGAATCTTATCATTACTCCCCATGAGAGAGATTGCAAGATTGTTTTCTTTTGTGTTCATGCCCAAAGATGCGCCTTCATGCGATCCACATATTTGGTGATGACGATTTCCTTGCCAATGTCTGTCAACCCTAGCATTGTTAGGTATGTATCCTTTGTTTTCATCATGTGAGCCTACCTGCAACAAGCATATATTAATGGATTTAATTAACTTGGTACAAAGCCTTTTACAGTCAAACTAACTAGAGTAAACAAAATCCTGTACTCTTTTTTCTTTGCACAACATTGCTAACGGTGCAAAACAATCATAACTTTAGATTAGATCTTGTTCAACTTCTATGTCTATGCACAAGATCTAATGCATCACAGAGCTAATCCAAGCTACTAGAAAAGCAAATTTCAAATTTGTTGTTTTCAAAATCCACTATAAAAAATTCCACTATCAAACTTTGAACATTACACTGCGACTAAATTTCTTAACATTCTCTTTGGTGCACTCACTTCGAATAGTTTCCCATTGGAAATATCAAACCGGATACTAACTTTCGATAAGAAGTAATAAACAATTATAATAATTGAGGCATCAATTGGCTTGGAAGTGGTAATTTCCAAGTAATCTTAATACATCAGAGTTATACAAAACATTCCTGCCTCAGCTTTCAACTCACAATAACAAGATTAATAAAAAACCAGTGCCATATTAAGAATAGAATTCTGTTTCCTTTTTAAAGGAGACAACATTTCAATAAGTGATTTTACATATATATATCTCCCAAGGATCCAGAATCTCCAGCCTTCCTTGTCGACTCAAATCCAGAAAAGCTCTTATTCTTTCTAATTTTCTTCTTGCTTTACGAATAAACTAGCCAGTTTCTCTAAACTGAATTAAGTAGTTTTTCTGACATTCATTCTTTTTTAAGTAGTAGTTTCTAAAATAATCGTAAGCAAAGAACATCACTTCTATTCTGAAACAAATCAATACAATATCAATTTTTTTTTGGAACTTTTAAAAGGAACCTTTTTTTAGGGTGAGGTCTCATGGGGTTTGGGGATCTATTTTGAAGGAGTAAGGAGTCTCATGAAAAAAAAAATTAATAATGCTACAGGATAAATTAGAATCTTTTCCTCAACAATAGCAGCCTCTAATTTTTAGATAAAAAACTTCAGCAGGTGCAAAAGGGGTGGGGCTAGAAATTGCCCCACCAGCTTAAACTTTTTTCTGTCATTTGTCAATCATATGAAAATTTAAAATTCTCACCAATTAATTTTTTTGTTATTTTATATTTATTTAAGCTGTTGAATTGAATATGCAAAATAATAAAATTCATGAGACCCCACCCTTAATGCTGTACATTTTTTAATCTACTCTTCCCTGCTCACTACTAGCTGCTAGATAACAAGCTCCACAATTTAATGAGGAAAAATATAAGATATGAAAGTTCAGTTGTAGATAGTGAGGAATCAAAATAAAGCAACTATTGTTTAATTATAAATTTGCCATCTGACTATCCATTTTGTATTATCTTACCTCTAAAATATTCATAATTTAAGATTTTTCTTAAAAATAAAATTCTTAAACAACTATAATGCAGGATATGGAAGTTCAGCTATGATGGAAAGTAGGGTTAAAATTAGGCAACTACTGTTCAACCACAAAATTATCATGCGGCTACATATTTTCTCTCTCTCCCTTTTTACCTTTTTTTTAAATTTTAATTTTAAAGGGAATTTTGAACAGTGCCTGCTAAAACATATTTGCATGGGACCCTGATTTTCAGTGCAGTGCATAAGTGTCTCTCCACTGAGTAACGTATCACACCAACAGTGGTAGCATTTTTACTGCTACTTCGTTGTTGTTCTCTTACAATAAAAAGTTAATTTGAGCTTTTATTACCGGTAGGATGGGAGAATTAGGGAAGGTTCTCATACAACTGTTTAATTTATTTTGATCATTGTTTAAATTTTTTAGGAGTAATTTGTGAGGTTGGTGGTCTTATGAATTTTGGTTTGCTGCTTATTTTTAAACAGTCATCTAAAAAATATGCAGTTATTATTTATTTGCATGTATGACTGAATAATATCATTAATAATTTTTGTAGATAAAATTTGGAGGGAAAAATTGAAGGCAAATGAAAAAGAGGGAAAAAAAATTTATGGAGCCACTTGACAATTTTTCAATATGCAGCTGCTTCTTATTAGTTATTTCCAGCCCCTTTTCAGAGCATATTTTCAATTTCTAAACAATAGTTGCTCCACCAAAATAAGAAAGATTCTAAATTATCCTTTTCCTACAATTTTAAATTTGCATGGGAACACTTCAGCGGCTTAAATATAAGCAGAAAATACACTTAAACAGCAACATAAGATTAAAAGATAAATTTTTTATTAATATTTGTTGACTATAAATGTAATTTATTATTGTGATTTTAAGAAGCTGCTCTCATTTTTCATTTGGGAGGCCTAAACATTGAACACCCTTTTTTTTTCATTCAAAACTGTCATGGCAGCTGCATGTGTAAGTTGAATTCTATCATTGTGTAGATTAAGTATGAGTGAGAACAGAGCGTAGAAATTTTGTATCAATATTCGAACTGATTTATAGAGGAAGAAAGGAGATAGCTTACTTGGGAGGTGTCCTGCCTCAATTGGTATTAGAGCAATCCATGATGCTGTGAGGACACAAGTGGTATAGCACATAGTTTACATAGTCGGAATTGGAGAGTACTCAGCAAGCCCAAAAATTTTGATTCGGGAAAAATTCAGCAAATGTGTGTGGATAGTTATGTATGTGTATACTCAGGACTGCACTGTGCACACATATATATCTATAAACATACACAGGATGCCAAGTTTGCATGCATATACACACACAGACATATTTATACACACACAAACATGCCAAGTTTGTGGGTTTTTTGTGAGCTACTGATGATTACTTGATAATTTGGCAGGAGAAAATCCATCTACATACTGCCTGCGAGTAAAAGCAGAAATTATTCGGCATTCAAATTTTTTCGAAATTACTCGGCTACTCGGAGAGTATGTAAACTATGACATGCGCAACTGTAGAAAAAAAAGGGGAAAATAAATTAAAAGTTGATTGTCTGACAAATAGAACAGCTGAAGGTTGGTGTGAAGTGAAGAATTCAAGAAGAGCTTAAACAGCTGGCATCTTTGGATTTGAACTTTAGTCAAAACAAAGTGTTGGATGCAAGAGTTGATAACTTAGTTAATAAAGTACCTGTGTGTTGGAGGTGGAAGGTTGACAGTTGGAGTCACAGAAAAGTTAGAGAAAGAAATGGATCAAGAGAAGAACCATTTATAAAGAATGAGAGTAATATGTCGGGTAAGACCCATAAAAGAGGTGGCTAGAAGAGCTGTAATGTTGAGTCAACGTGACACAAAGTAAGTTGCAGAAGCGGACAAAGTTAAACATTATTCATCCAAGAGGTTTGTAAAGATGATAAAATAGAAGAGAAAAAACCATTGTGCAGTTAAAGTTGAAAAGAGGTTGACTGACGCAAATTTTACCTTTCAAAAATGATTCAACAAAAGAAGAGGGTACATATTGATCATTCTGGAGGTTTGTAAATATGATAAACGAGAAAAGGAGAGAAAAAATAAGGTGCATCTATTGTTGCAAGGCTGCAAAGAGGTTGACTGAAGCAGATATGCGTTTCAAAAAAGGTGCAACAAAGGAATAAACAGTAACTGAGGGAGATGCAATCAAGACTGCACCATGAGATGGAACGATGAAGAGAAAATTAGATTTTGGAGTATGGAAAACATCCATGAAAATGGGGGAAGAATGAGGATTGCTAGCACCGAGGAAGAGGATGACCATGCCACGAGGGCTTACATAAAATTGAGATGCTGGAAATAAGCAAAAAGTGTAAATCCAAATGTTGAGGAAAAAGATACAAACAGGGGAGAGGACCTGAGTACGTTTCAATAGTTGTGATAGTAGTTGTTTATATAATGTCCAATATTTTTATCAATATTGGACCAGTAGTTGTGACTTTAAAGTTGTTAGTGTTGATGATGACTACCCATAATTAAACAAAATGTATTCCTTTGATCTAAAAAGCAACCAATCATGTGATTCCACATCAGTGCTCAATAAAATATGCTATGAATGCACAAGTATTGGTCTCACCTTTTTTTTTGGGCCTTTTTGGACACCTTGACAAAAAGCATGCTGATGTGGCATCATATTTGATGATGTGGCCCTGAAACCTAAGTTATAAGTAGGGGACTTGCCAAATAAGCTGCTGTAAAAAATTGGGAGTGATTTGAAATTTCCACATAGGATAATTAGAAGCGCGAAGTTAGAGTGCACAACTACTCTAGAAAAAGAACGAATTGCAGAGAAAATGAACATTGTTCAGGACACTGCCATAGCTGATGAAGATGATGATGTATGCTAAACAAGTTACAACGGCTGCTTCCATGGAGCACGGAAATTAATCTAAAAAGAAAAGAGTACCGTCTCATGGTGACACAATTTCATTTACACTTGCGACATTGATGACAAAGAACAACTGTTACCAGATCCCAACATTACAAGCAAGGTGGAATGTCATAAGTAAGTGAAAAAATGATTTTTTTTTGAAATGGTGAATATGAGAGCAGAAGAAGCACCCATCTTTTTTAATTAGGGTAAAGCTTTTATCCGGAGCTATGAACAAGAACAAGGGATTTTGAAAGGGTCCTACGTGTAATGTCATTTTTTCTCTTATGGTTATTAAGTATTAAATATTAGCAACAAATTTAATATAACAAATATTAGAGTTAATATAATTTATAATATGTAATATTATCAAAATAAATCAAAATAAATGTGAATAATTAATGTAAGCTACAAATATGTGACAATTAAATAATCAACATAGTAAATGGAATAACACCTCCACATAGATTAATCATATTAACACCAAATCATATAGACAATATTCCCAATATTATTGAATCAATGGTTCTCAATACTTATCTTAAAGTCATGGAAAGACTACTATCCGCAAGCAGAGGAATGGTTATAGATCTAGGTCGTTTCCCAGCACAAACACCACTGGAAGAACCGGTTCTTGCACAGTATCAACTTGTCTTCACAGCATAAACTCAGCCCTAGCTAGGACAACACTCCCAGAGTAACCCCGAGTTGGACATACGCTATGTGCCCCTTTCCGATAAGCAAACGTCACCTTAGACCCTGAACCTCAACTCCCAAACCTCCCTTCACCCCATCCGACGTCTCACATACTATATAAGCCTTAGGATGGTTTCAAATTGTCCTTTTAATAATTATTTAAATAAATAAATAATATTCTTTTCCAAAGTTTTATATATATATTCTTTGCTTATCTCTTTTTAACTACCTCCCTTTTAATTCTAAAGGGTCATTTTCATAATTTTTCTTCGGAGAAAGACACATACATACGCTTATATAAGGTACAAAGGAGAAGACACAAGGAGCCAAATAAATAAACAAAATAAAATAATGTAACAGCCTAAAAACAACAAAAAAACAACCAACCAAACCAAACCAGCAACCCCAACGAACAGGGGCATTTAAAACTGAATCACCCGAAGAAGCACCCACGTTATGTGATAAATTCCAATCAAGCTTCAAGAATCTACTTCATATGCATTCTAATGATTGAGGGACTAGTAGAAAATACTCATTAATCAAAGCTTCCTTGAAAAACAACAAACGTACCATGGGTCAGTGGATTTGCTCATTAAGTTGAATTTGTGCCGAAGAGCCAAACGTGTTTATTTTGAATGGAGCATCAAAGAGGCTGTCATTCTTCATACAGAATACTGCAGTCAGATTATATCAGGGAATGCCATTGTCAATATACCCAAGCAATGCGAAGACAGAGAGTGCACAATTTACCCTAGCTAAGCAGACAGAAGAAGTACGATTTAATCTAAGGGGTAACCATAAGAAAATAGTTATTACATATAATTTGAATGAAGAGGTTCAGGAATTTTAATGAGTATACTAAATATTGTTTATATTGATTAGTTATTTGTTTGTGGTAGTTGTAGATTTCAATTATATTTTTGGTTTTTTTTTAACAATATTTTATTCTCAGAAATCAATGGAAACTTTGCCTTCCATTTGCGTAGTTATTGATGATCAACAGATCATCATTCATGCTCATACTTTTTGCTCGCTCTTTCAATACCATCAATTGGTATCAGTGTGCAGGAAGATGGAAGGAGGAAGCGCGGTTTGTAGAGGTTATATTTAATAAGTCTTACGACCAGATCCACGGGTGGCAGGCTGGCTGTCGATATGCATCAAAGCCTGAAGGATAGAGAAATTTCGTCTCAAATAAATCCAGCCTAATTGATCAAAGCCTGTCAATATCCTGCAGCGAAGATTGCAGCATTGGATGTGAAGACTGGAGCAGGTTGAATAGGGCCTCTAGGCTTTAAATGAGGCAGTAGTTGCAGCCAGAAAAGGGAAAGGAGATGCCGGAGAAAGAGGGGCAATTTACAAGCTAATATTTGCAGAGTAATTTTGTTTGCTGAATGCCATTTGAAGATTTCCGTGGATCGAATTAGAATTGAAGCACTGGAAATCAGGTTTTGCACAACCTTTTAATATTCTGTTGTTGAGTAAATATTTTATTTCTGGTATTTTTCAAACAGTAGCAACAAATATATATTTAAAAAATAGTGCATACCTAGTTTGGTTGATGATTGTTGGTATTGAGAAATTGAATTTGCAAAGAGAAGTGCAGTTAGGGGGATTTTGCAAGAGGATTATCAGAATTTGTGATTGATAGCAGGAGTTGATTTTTTATTTTGTAAGGTATTTTGCTACATTTTTTAAAGATGGTATATGTAGAAGAGGCATTGGGGTGGTTGATTTCTATTTTTGATAGGATGTTAATTTTGTTTAAGAAGGCGAATATTATAAAAATCTAAGAATTTATGAGAAATTGTCAGTAAAGGGTATAAAGAACCAAAGGATATAAACATGTTCAATAATTAACAGAAAAGATGATTTAAGATAGATGAACAAAAGTTCAATGAAGCATCATGTCTAATTTAGGGAATATCAAGTCAATCAAAAACAGACATGAAATATTCATGTAAATGCATATCAGAGTGCTCACCTAACAAAACTGCAAACATTAAGAAAGAGTTCTGAAAATATCAAAATGGGTCCTAATGTATTAGACTATTAGTAAATGAATTTTTAACTAAGGTTGAAGATATTGCAAATCAAATGAAGACTCTAGGTGATAATTTGAATAATTGATATGCGACTGAAGAAATCTTGAGAAGTTTTCTTCCAAAATTTGACAATATTTTAAGTTTTAACAATTGAAATGTCAAAGGACCTCACAATAATAAAAATTGATTAATTAAGAGGCATTTATTAACACTCAAGAAAGAATGAAAAATAGTGAAGAAAGCCTAGAGTCTAAGGTCAACATTAGGGGTAAAAAGAACAATTTTTCTATAAGTTATCAAAAAAATGTTTATAGAAAGGATTCTCACTCTAAAAATGAGTATAGAGGAGAGTGTAGTCGCATTTATCAAGGAAGAGTTTTGATTATAGAGGCAGGAATAAAAATTTTAGATGTAGGCGCTAAGGTAGAAGTAGGGATAATATTAGAGACAAAAGAAATATCAAGTGTTTTCGTTGTAACAAATTTGGTCATTATGAATCAAAATGCTAGCATAAACAATCCACACATAACACTATAGAAGATAATCATAATTTGTTTATATCTCGATATAAATACCAATGAAGACACTTTGTGTTATATGGATTTTGGTTGCTTTTCACACATGGCTTCTAAGGAGAATCTGTTTAGTGATTTCGATGAAAAATATAGTAGCACTCTTGTGTTAGTGGATAATCAATCCCATGGAACTAAGGGAAAAGGCACTATTGTGGTGATTAGTGAACATCGTAAAACATATTTCTAACATTTGATGGGGTCCTACTCTAAAAAGAATTTGTTATCAATTGGTCAAATCCTAGAACAAAATTACCAAGTTATCTTTGATAGGAATGAATGCATAAGTAAAGACAAGTCACAAATGTATTTAGTTGTTTCATGAGCCCA